>LR749691.1:1220562-1573462 GCA_902729485.2 Mus minutoides
AGGAAGGAAGGAAGGAAGGAAGGAAGGAAGGAAGGAAGGAAGGAAAGAAGGAAGGAAGGAAGGACATGTCTTCACATGTATTTTAATTTCCTTAATTGTGAGCTTTGCATGAGTATTATGCTGGCCCTCAGAAATGGTTTTCAGAGCTGGTATTTAAAATATAAAAATACCAGGACCTTATGGTGGGGGCTCTGCCAGGGTGTCGTTTAAGGAAACATTTCTGAAGCTCCTGGCTCAGTGTTTTTTTCCCATGTCTGTTTGTTGAGTTGGTTGTCACTTAAGTGCAACACTAATAGAATTATGTGCTGAGGATCTCTCACTCAACAAGGCCTGGGGATCAGATTTTCCTACAGCTCAGAGAGGGGAGCATTTGGGGGTCCTAACTAGACCGTGTAAGCTGGGAGGACACCCTCCACCCAGCCCTGGTTTATGCCTGAGGCTTCCTGTAACCCCTTGTTTTTCCCTGCCATTCAGTCTCTCACCATTCCAGCTCCAGCTTGACTATTCTCTGGCCTTTCCCTGAAGTTAAAAGCAACAAAGCAAGAGCTTGAGCAATCATGCAGCCAGTAGGTAAAGTGCTTGCTACACAAGCTTACAGGGCTGAAGTTAGATTGCTATCTCCTAAGGCAAGAACCAGCTGTGCTCCTGTGTAGCTGTCATCCCAGTGCTCTGAACAGGGAGCCTTGTTCATTGGCCAACTAGTCTAGAGATTTTGTGAGTTCCAGGTTCAGTGTGAAACCCCTGTCTCAAAAAAAAAAAAAAAAAAAAAAAAAAATAGAAGTACTGAACTCCGCAGTTCAAAGCCTTTGTAGCTCTTGCAGAGGACCAGGGTTCAGTTCTGGCACCCACATGGTGGCTCACAATCATTCGTAACTCCAGTTCCAGGGAATCTGATGCATTCTTCCCTTCTGAAGTCCTTAGGAACCAAGCATTCATGTGTAGTAAAACAATACTCATAAAATAATTGAACCTTCAAGCAATGTAAGGTATTGAGAGATGTGGAGCAGTTTCTATAGGTTGACCTCTGGTTTCTATACACAATATGCACATTCATGCATACCACACACATAGATGCACAGAAAAGTACATTTTTTTAATCAAACCAAACATTTTTCTCTTCCTTTAGCTTCAAGTCTTAAAATAGCTGGTTTGCTGGCCTTTCTCACATGTTTAAGCAGAAGACATCTAAGGTCAAAACTAGCCGTGGCTCAGGATCTTCCCTGGTGTTAATAATTCCTAGTGTTAAAGCAGCCTACACACCTGTAGGGATGCCAATCACACTCAGAGAAACGCTGCACTGACCTTTAGGAATCACATTTGAGCTTGATGTACATATATGTTATCTGTCCCAGTTTTGTACCATGTGAGCCTTTGGTCATTCCTGAGATAGAAGATTGAATTCAGAGCCCAAGGAAAGCTGCCACAGTGGGCATTCTTCCTTTTAACTACTGATGTCAGTCTTCTAGGAAGCCCTTCTCATTCAGTGCCACGAGAGAGAGAGAGAGAGAGAGAGAGAGAGAGAGAGAGAGAGAGAGAGTATCTGTATTTGTGTTGTGGTGCATACATGGATATTAGAATGTGTCCTATGGTAATAAATTCTCTGTCTACCATGTGAATACTGGGAAACAAATTCAGATCTTCAGAATTGAGGGCAAGCCCCACAAACATGTTTCTTAAAAAGATAAATAATGAAAGTAGGTAGAAGAAGAAGAAAGAGGGTGTGAAAAGAAAGGGAGGGAGAGGGATAAGGAGAAGAAAAAATGAAAAAGTAAAAGAGTGGTGTGGTATCTCATTTAGCATAATATTCCTGCTCTTGTCTGTCTGATGGTAAAATTAGAACCAGCAATTTATTTAGCTATTTTATATGGAATCCTCAAATTGTTAGGCAGCTTTCAAGCAGTCAGTAAATCTTAACAAAGAAATCCATGTGCATTTTACAGAACCCCGACCCCCACTGCCACAGTAACGTGGGATGACCTAGAATGCCATTAATCTCAGCCTCTTTTGTGTGGTGGGAAGGGGCACTATTTCTTAAGCAGTGGTTTGGGGAGAGGTACAGAGAGGGGCATTTGGGTAAAACAATTCAAAGGCTTCAAAGGGTCCACAGCCTCCCTTTCCCATCCCACTGGCCACCCTGAGGGCTCACTGCCTCCTCCATCATTGCTTATTGGTTCTGATAACTTTGTCTATTCTCTTTGTGCATCAAGTAGGAAACCAGGATGAGTTGCTACCCTGAGGAGAATGGGCAATTGGGAAGCACATTTGAATGACAAAACAGAATTTCTCTGACCAGGAGTTGGGGGTGGGGAGAGTAGCAGCTGTGGGTGTGTCTTCCACTTCTGACAAGGAAACTACAGAATTTTCACTCTTACCTCATGTAAAGCTAATTCCTCCTGAGTCCTATATCCCATGGCATGGTGAACTCATTGTTAAAGTCTGGAACAAACTGACTCAGGGAAATCACACACAACTATCATCCTGCAGGAGCTGCTTCAAAGCTCTGCTGATATACAGATCGAAAGAGTCTGGAAAGCAAATTAATTATATTCAAAAGGAATTTAAAAGAGGCTAATCAGCATAGAAGAGACAGAGATGGGGAGCTGTTTACAGATGTGCCTGGATGCAAAAAAATCAGTGTTGGCTTGATGTGGGAAAAGACATGGAGCTCCTCTTTCCCTGCTAATTAGAACAGGCTTATCTGTACATTTACTTATTCATAAAGCTTGCTTCCACAGAGCTGATGTTTCTCTAATAGGACAGGAAGGCTGCTCATCTGTGGATGTGGGTCAACCCTGTGATGGAATGACCCAGATTCCTGCAGACACAGAAAGAGTTAGGAGGGAGGGAGGGAGGGAGGGGGAGAGAGAGAGAGAGAGAGAGAGAGAGAGAGAGAGAGAGAGAGAGAGAGAGAGAAGAGAACAAAGATGTGTGAATTGTAGGTAGCTCTAGCAACATGGCATGCCCAGCCCTGGTTCCATTTGGGACAGCAGCTGCACATGAACCTGAGTGTATCCACCTAGAAATCTTAAGATCCCTCCATCCTCTGAACCTGGACCCACCACCAGCTCTTTCTGTGTATTCTCAGTTACCTCCTAAAGTCATTTCTATCTTACCTTTCAATTAAAGTGAATGTTTATCATGTCAGTCTCTGCTTGCCTTAGCCCTAGTGGACGAGGAGGTTGGTGACTAGGAGTGCCCATAGGTGGTCAGTTTGGAACTGGATTCTGCCTGCCCTTTAGACAGCCATCTTAGCATTTTGTTATCTCTCAGCACATTAGCACTTTTTCTCTATCATGTGACTGTTTTCATGTGCTAGTCAGCCAGTGTTTTCTCTATCATAACAATGTAACCAAGATTGCATATTCACTGCAGAAAAAAAAAACCAAAGAGATAAAGGAGCAAAATAGAATGAATAATAAACTTAACAGCTCAGAGAAGCAAAGGTTTGTCTTTCCCAGTCAGAAGAAACTATTCCTATCGTTTGAGGCAATGAACAAGAGAGAGCTTCTACCTGATTTATTACACAGCTCTCCTGCAGCACTCGGACAGCTCAATGTGGCCTGTATCTGTTTCCTCCTCTGCAACATGGAGATGGTCACCTGTGGAAAATACCTTGGTACATATAAAAGACCTTGGGTATGATGAGTGTCCCACTGATTTTGTTGGAGAAGAAATTAAATGAGCTTTTGGATGGAATGTTTCCCATGTGGCATAACGCCATCTGTGGGTCTCTGTGGGTCTGCTCCCAGTTCAATGCTGAGAGCAGTCCTCAGAACCTGATGGAACTGGCTTGGGCCAGAGCTTGAGCAGTTGTACTGGGTAAGCAGCAGTTAACATGTCGCCTCTCTTCTTCTTAGTGGTCCATGTTCTTAGAGAAATTATCTAGCCAATAAAGAGTTATGGAGCTCCGTATTTTAAATAAGGTAGAAGGACATGGGTCTTCATCCACACCGCTTGTTTGTGTTTTGAGATTTTGCCAACCCTTATAAGGCAGCATTGAAAAACAAGGAAAAGTAAATTAGCACTGACTATAGCTTTTGATGTTTTTGCTCCAAGCTGATAAAGTAATGAAATTTTAAACTTTTATTTCAGCATGGTTTTGAGAAAATACTACCATTATTTATCTGCTTTTTTCCTGAGTCTAGGAAATGAAATTGTTTCAGAAATTTGTCCTCATCTTGTGGCTGACTCTATTTGTCCTGTCCACTCCTCCCCCATCCCCTTCTCCCGTTTACTTGGTTGGAGTCATTTCTATCATACTCTCTATAGGAAATGCCTCTTAATGGTGCTCATTTGTTTCAGTATGCACAGTGCCTCAGGTAAAGTTATCTCTGGAGGAGAAATGGCAGAGGAACAGTGTACAGGACGATGAAGACATAGCTATAATTTCTTTCTTAATTTTCCAGTTATATATTTCTGCAAGATAAGGGATTCATTATATGTTTCCATGACATTTACCTACGACTGTTTACAGTATGGCACATAGAAGGGAGTTTCCTGGAAAAAGAATAAGGGGTTGCTCATCTACAGACCAACTGACAAACCTTGTACTTCCTGATAAAGACAGTCTTTCAAACAAATAAATTCAAGACAGTGGGAAAAAAAAAACATTAAAAAGGACTTAGGGATCAAAGCATGACTGCTGAGAGAGAACAGTATGGGTAGTCTTTGTCCTCCACAGTCTGGGCGGTCTTTGTCCTCCACAGTCTGGGCGGTCTTTGCACCTCCATACCAAGTTTTGCCTTGTGAAGGTCATGCCCCTGCAGAGCTGGGCTCATGTTGCTTGTGGTACCTTAGTCTCTTACCACGAGTCCCTCACCAGACTTATCTGTCTGATCAATGCCTGATCAGACAGAGGCTGAGAATCATAGACGCTTGCCCTGACTTCTATAGTACACTTCTACCCCTATAATTATGCACTATAGACACTGTGCTGTACCTACAGATCTGGACTAAGACAGGTCTCACCGCATTCATGAGTGCTCCATCTACATTGTTTATTTACATACTAAAAAATCTCACCCCTTAATACCATCATGCTAGGAATGTAAGTTTCTGTATATGAATTTTAGGCAGACACTCAGTTCAGAACAGAAAGTCATACAGTTTACTGAGAGCAAAAGCAAACTCAACATTTTCTGACTTAAATGTCCATTGAGCCCATTTCTTTCTTTTTTGTTTGTTTGTTTTTGTTTTTCAAGACAGGGTTTCTCCGTATAGCCCTGGCTGTCCTGGAACTCACTTTGTAGACCAGGCTGGCCTTGAACTCAGAAATCCGCCTGCCTCTGCCTCCCTAGTGCTGGGATTAAAGCCCATTTCTTCATTAGCTATAACTCCCATATTGGGAGACAGGCATTGTGTAATTGTGCTTTGTAAAAATGAACTCCTACTCTAGACTTGGAATTTTTAATACTTGAATTTAGGAAGAAAATTTGGGAGAATACTGAACACTGCTGAAATTGTAAGGAGGAAATTTAAGGAAAGTAAAAATCTAAGAGAATTGTCTTATTGCTCGTTTATGTAGTGAACACATGAGGGGTAATCACAGGAAGACAATCTAGAAAATCAAATGCAGTTCTGAGGTCTATTGGTCAGGATGAGAGGAAAACGGGGATCTTGAGAACCGTTCCCATCAGACATTATTATGGATTGATAGTGATGGAAGATTGAACTCCATGAACTACACGTCCTCCTATGAGTTGGCAGAGTACCCTTGATTAGTCCCAGAAACAACAATAGAAATATAATATTAAAAAAAAAAAGCAAATTCCTCTGCTCTGAATTGCACAGAGAATGCCCTGGCGTGGCAGTAAGGATCCAAACATTTGAGTAAACTCTGGAATCTCCTGCAGCTACCATCACTTCCTGGACCCAAGATTAGGGGCATTCTTGGGTACCTGGCCTTTTCTATAGGTAATGTAATATGATGGCTTCTAATCTCTGCCTTAAGTTGGGTTTAACACTCACAAACTGATCTGTGTAATGTTTACAGCTTTGCTGGGCAACTTATTTGTAGTGCTGCTCTACAAATGGGGAAATACTATAAAAACTAGAAGTAGTGTTAGATAAAAAGGTTTACATGCACAGGCAATTGAGGAAAAATAGATAAAATTAACAAGAGACTGATTCCTTTAGGAGGCATAAGTCCCAAAGTCAAGTGTGTGGTGTCTCTCTCCCAGGAGCCATCACTTCCTGAGTACTCTAGATGTGTGTGTTCTCACTAAAGCACTCAGAATCATTTGGTCCCCAGGTAGCAGGCAGAAATGAAGTCAATTACTTCCTCCTTCTACTTAGGATGAGACAGCCCTAGTGAGCTAATTGCTCATGGGTAAGTGTCAGATGTGGTAGCTTGGCTTTTTCCATATCCCTCCCCCCCCCCTTAAATGGTGTGAGAGTAGAGCAATTCACATTTTAGGAGAGTAAGCTTTAACCTTTGTTTCTACACTGTGCTATCTTTATAGTGGTCTTCCCAGGACCTTCTGAGAGTCCGAGGAATTCCAGGAAGAGAACAAAATAAGCGGGAGACAGGAGGCATGCTGGAGCAATGCAAAGAAAGCAAAGCAGGGGTGAGAGAGAAAACCCGTCTTTTATATAGGAAGGAAGAGAGAGAGAGAGAGAGAGAGAGAGCGAGCTTCCAAAATATGCTTTTGAAGTCCACATCAAAATGACAGTTTTAAAAGCAAAGTTTTTGATCTTTAAGAGATAAGTTTTGTTAGGCAACAAAAGACTATTGAAAAAAATACAGGAAAAAAAGAAAGTTTCTAAAAGATCTAGGAATACAACTTATGCTGTGATGGATTAGAAAGAGCCAGAAAAATGACTAAAAGCTTTCCTACGTCTCTCAGGTCTCTCTATGAGTAATGTAGGTCTGAGCTAAGAGTGCAGTTTCAGACCACAGCATTGAGCAAAGCCAGGTGTGGAGAATGTGCCCATGCACATCTGAGGGCCCAGCTCTACACTGTCATCCATCGATGTCCTTGTGGTGAGCATCCTAAATTACTTGTATCAAGGAGGTACTGAGTTACCTGTCATGGTTTACTGGGCCTGGATGGTTGCCTGTGTTTTACTTCTGAATCACTTAACAGAATTCCACATATTTTCCCTGTGCCTAGTGTATGCCATGGCTTGTTAGGAATTTCTATTTCTTATGCCAACAATAATCAGAACAACACAAAGGAAACCAGTTCTCATGTGGATACAATCTCTGTACATGGAGAGAAGTGGAGTGTTTTAAGGTGGCTTCCTGACTGGTACAATGGCTCATTGTATAAAGGTATTGGCAATATAAACCTCTTGACACGAGTTCCGTACCCACACCACATACAAAGGTAGGAGAAAATCAAATCTGCAACCTACACATATACCACATGACTTGTGCTCCACACACACAAGTTAGAAATAAAATAAAATAAATAGATCGCTTTTTGAAATTGTTGGGACCCAAATAGGATGGGACACTATAAGATGTGTAAGTGCTGGTAGGACAGATAGTGCAGAAGAAGACTTGGTGACTTAGATCACCATGTGCAAGGACCTGTTTTTGGAAAGGTGCCATGTGGTGAATGCACAAACCCTGCAGATACAGACTGAAATTACAGTCTAGTGTGTGGGTTTTAAAGTAACACATTAGACTTTATACCTCAGCTTCTGAGCATTGAGAAGCTGTTGAAGCACACTATTGCTTGTTTATTGGTATTCATCCTGGCTCACCCAAACCCTTATTAATTAGTTCACACAGACCTAAAGCATGAGTATTCAAACTCTGCAGGGACTAACAACTCCATGTAGTTCAAGCTCTGTCACTTCCTATGGGTGGAAATGATTTGATTTCCATCTGCATGACTCAGTGTCCATATGGTTCTAGTCTACCATGCTATCCTTCAGCTCTCTTTTCCAGCTCAGACAGTGCTTAAACCAGGAACAATGTTTCAGCTGGCATCTCGTCCACAGACTGTGGAACAGACAGAGCATACCTTTAGCCCTGAAAATAAAAATAAAGGCTGTAACATTCAACCAATCCACAAACTTTTCATAGTTTGGTTATCCTAGGTTGTATGCTCTCTCATTCTCCAAAGTTCTACCTAGACTGTCAGTGTGGTGGCATTGTAGCTGGGGCTACAGGCAACAGGTTAGCAGCTTAGGTCCTGGATCCACATCTTGAAAACCCCAGTGTACAATCCTTCCTTCTCACTTCTTCAGAGCAGCTTAACCCTTCTGTGAAGGGGGGAGCACTGTGCTTTCTGTGGGCTATTATTCAAATGTAGGTTAGATCTCTACCCTGTCAGCTCATTAATTTGTCTACGTTTCATCCGGTTAATGACAAATGTGGGCTATGCAAATGTTTGACATTCAAAACAGACAGGTCGGCAGTTTTGTGCTATTAAATCATTTTCTCATTCCGACTTAGAAATTTATCTAAATTAGTGTGACGGTGGCAATGTTTCCTAGTATTTGTATCTGTCTTTTCTGGAGTCATATTTGGTGCCTCAGCATCAGAACCCAGGTCTGTAAATACCAGCATGCCTCTCGGATGGACAGGCAATGTTACATAGGAGGCAGTTTCAGGACATACAACCTGGTGCTGCTGTCAGGGTCATGTTCATTGCTTCAAATGTTTGATGATGCATGGTAGCTATTCAGCCCCATACTCACGATAGACATCACTCAAGCTCAGACTTCAACTCACAGGACCCATGTACCACACGCATCCTGCTCTAGCCCAGCTGACCAGTCTTCATCTTCTTTCTCCGAAGTCTGTGAATAATGAAAGCTGTTGATTATTGGATGTTATGCTTGTTAATTGCATCCTCTTATTTGTGTCATTTTGGCATTTAAAAGATTAACTGATTCCTGGAACATTTGGTGAACTGGAGGGTGAGCATATCTGCCCATGCTAGTGTAATGGTGAGTGTTCATGTGTGTCTTTCCTAGACACCCTGATTATGGTGTGTTCTTGGTACTCTGAAAATCCATCTGTTATACCTAATGCTTCCCCAGCTCCCCATGTGTATAAAGTACCATGCTTCCTAAAGGGCTCCCCATACCACCCATTCCTTAAGGGTGTACTAAGAATTAATTGTCTTCTTTTGGCCATTTTAACTACCTCACCCTGAGACAAGTTGTCTAAAACTGTTTTAAAAGCATAATATTGAGTCCTTGGGCTGAGCACAAATATATAATCTGTCTAAGTTGTTAATATGCCTTCCTCTCCTTGTTCTTTCTGAGTTCTTTGGAAGGCGGCTGGTTTGTGTGTGTGTGTGTGTGTGTGTGTGTGTGTGTGTGTGCACATGAATGCTAAATAGTAGCTGGGCAGGCGGAAGCAAAAGCATTTTCTGGTTGCTGATTCTTTCCTAGCTGGCTTCATACCATTCGGTATGTGAATGCAAGCAGTGTGGGAAATATGATCTCATCTAGTATTACATGCATGTGAACTTGCATATTTGTGTCTACATGTTTGTATGTGCCCATGTATGTGAGTGAGTGTGTGAGTGTGTGTATGTTGTCTGTCTTGAAACTGGAGAGGGCTTCTGTTGTGCCACCAGCCTCCTCGAGAGAAACATTGCTGTCATCGAAAGAAACATGTGGCATCAAAGCGCAGTATCAATTAGGCCAACATTTGGATGTCTGAGCTGTGCAGCATCTGCTGATGGCTTCCAGACTCTTATGCCAGGATTCTGCCTGCCAAGCCATCCAAACCATATGTTCTCATCAGCAGGAACACCCTCATCCCAAGCCGGTAAGGAGCAAGGCATTATAGATCAATGGCTGACACTGCGATCAGGAGACAACACAGTTCCTGTTTGAGTTAGCAAATGGAATGGAGCTAGCAATCTTGCTTTCAGACACAATAGGTATTAAGAAGAATGCAGAATTTACTACTGACTTGCTATCATCGACAGTATAATTAATGGGTTAATTAAATTCCATGAGAGCAGTGTTTTCCAGTGTAATCTGCTGGCTGAGTGAGCAGTCATTGTGGAAGGCTGTGTGGAGGATTTTACGCACAAACTGCTGTTTAGCTAAATGGGAGAATCTTTTAACTTCTGGTTGGGGAGACATCTACTTTCTGGGGGTGCTGACACAGGAATTCACATACTTGTTGTCTTGTTCTATTTCAGCAATTGCTCTAGATTCTTTTATACTTTTTTACAATGTGCACGCTTTGTTTCATACCATCGCCTATTCTTTCTTTTTTCAATTTTTATTAGATATTTTCTTCATTTACATTTCAAATGTTATCCCAAAAGTCCCCTAAACCCTTCCCCAATCCCCCACCCTGCTCCCTCCCTACCCACCCACTCCCACATCTTGGCCCTGGCATTCCCCTGTACTGGAGCATATAAAGTTTGCATGACCAAGGAGCCTCTCTTCCCAATGATGGCCAACTAGGCCATCTTCTGCTATATATGGAGCTAGAGACATGAGCTCTGGGGGTATTTGTTAGTTGATATTGTTCTTCCACCTATAGGGTTGGAGAGCCCTTCAGCACGTGGGTCCTTTCTCTAGCTAGGGGATAGATGTTATTTAGCACCTGAAGTCTTGCCCATAATGTAGTAGATGTCACATAAGCTGAAGCATTGCAGCCTAGCTGCGCAGCTATCAACTCTCTTCTTTCTCTGTCTGGCTCCTCTCCATTCATTAATATTAGGAAATAAGACCGTGCAGGAAGGATCAGGTCTTCTGTGCGAGCATCATCTGCCAAGAGTCCCACTTTCCGCATGTGACCTACTGAGATCATCCTATGACAGAATAAGCCCTTAGTTTTTGTTTTGTGTCCTTTTGGTAGGCTTATTGGGCATGCCTTTATAAATAGGTAAGCCTTATGATGATGCTATTTTCTCAGTAAATGGAAATCATACCCTATCCTCCAGGAATTTAGTGGTGTTTCATTTGTGTCGCCAACATGTGCTACACTAGTCTGCAGCAAGGCAAAATAAAACTATTTGCAAAGTGCTTTTTGGTTTGGCCTTTGTAAAAATAAAATTTAACCAGGACTTTTTTTTTTTTTTTTGAGGATTTAGGCATTAAGAAGTACACTTTCACAGATGCAAAAGGCTAATTTCTAAGGGGTACGGATGTCTTGTTCATGGTATACAGAGGAAGCTTAAAGGGAATTAGTTTAATTGTGTAAGAATATTAAGCAATCTACCACCGTCTGCTGTCAACAGCACGTGGGTCCCTGAAGGTCTGCCTTTCCATTCCTCTGATTTTTCTCCCTGTCTGGATGGAGATCCCAATATCATTAGCACGCCTCAGATAGTTTCCTTTGAAGCTTTGGCTGGGTTAAATCATTTTTACTTATGCAAAGAGGATGGCTAAAACCTTTTCCCCAAATACCTGCCAAAACTAGCACATTTTGTTTGCTATCTTGCAAGTGCCACATGGCCAGTCTCACACAGGGTGTCACCAGCTCACTGGCGTCTCTATTTAATGATGCTGTTCATATTATCCATCTTTCGTTTCTTAAGTTGCTGCTCTCCACCCTCACCCCAATATCAAATCTTCTTTCCCATACTTTTTACATTTTAACTTTGGTCTGGATCCAGTTTTGAAAAGGTTAGAGATAATCTACTTGCTTGTTTTATTGGACTGGTTTTACAATCTTCCTTTAACTGGAATTCACAGTAGGAATTGGATTTTACACTGTAACCCAGAATATAAACACTGGCACATACCTATACAAACTCCTACACACAAATAAAATAGTGTTCACAAAATAATCCAGTATTCATCTCCAAATTCAGGGTGGGTAAGTAACAGAAATCTATTGTCCCACAGCTCCATGTAGCAGATGTTTGAGATCTTCTCCCTACTGTTGGAAGGGCCATGGTCCCAGTAAAGGGCTCTGGGAATCCTGACATGTCTCTACCTACTTCCAGTGGTCCTCAGCATGGCTCACCAACCATTGTGCAAAGGCAATTATTCCAGCCCCATTCTGTCACCTCTCATGTACTCTTCCCTGCTGCATTTGTGTCTGTGCTCAAATGTACCTTGAGATAAGAATACCAGACACATCACAAGGCCACCTATGCTGTTGACTTGTCTGGTAATTCAATAATCTCTTCACAGATGCCAACAATATGTAAAGCCTGGGGTGTTGCAATCAGAGGATATGAACCTAGTAATATTTTCAGGAGACAAAATTCAACTCATAACAAAAGAACATAAGGCATAAAGAATATCTTCTGGGCTATTCCACTTTGACCTTTCATTTAGAATATAATGGTTGCTTTTCACTAAAATAAGTGCATAACAGTTTGAAAATCAGCAAGAATTATAAAGAAATGCAAGAAAGAACTTGGTAATTTAAATGTAATTAAAGTACAACAAATGATTGGGGATCCATAGTATTAATCAGCTCCAAGAATCGACACAGAATCTTTGGTAATTATGATGCCACTATGACCCTAGTTTCTCTCTGATTAAGATGGTGCTCAACTATCTGATTCATTACAGTTTACAAATACAGGGAAGATGTGAATACTTCCTCTCCAGGGAAGATGTGAATGCTTACTCTCTAGGCTTTTAATGTTGTACCAAGAGCTTCACTTTTGTTTTATCACTATTGCTCTATAAAAACTCCCATGAATTATATAAGTTTTCTTTACTGAAGTCCAATTCCCTTATACTTTCCTCTTGCAGACTCTACCAGATGTCTTGGGAATGAAAAATACCTAATAATCCTAGTGATGAAGTCTATAACCATACAGGGCATGATAGTTCCCTGATAAGCCCAAACTCGAATTTGATGACTGATTTTTATAAACCTATTTTCATTCAACTTTTCTTTCTGATCAGAATGATACTCTTTGGCTTGTGAAATATTCAACTCATTTACAACAAACTGTTAGCAAGTCACACTAGCTTGTATAAACGTAGCTTGCTTGTAGCACAAATCCAGCTTCAGCAACAGAGAGCAGGTGTCATTGGGAATGAGCTGATGCAACCTAGCCAAGGGCATGGCACTATTTTACAGACAGAAAGGAGACCAATACAACAGTGTATTAAGGACACTTTTATGTTTTAACAGCCACTTACATGAGTCTGTTCTCAACCATAGGCAGACAGCATAGGTAGCTGGGGGTGGCTTTTCCATATCTGTATATCTCCTGCTTGGGAGGCTTTCAATCAAGAGGACAGACAGGAGGCTCATCAATGTTAGAGCTATAAAGAGGAAGAAGTGGGTTTGGGACTTGTGTCTGCTCGTACCTGCTGCAGTCCAGCAGTGATCTTGGTATGAATTGGATCTGTGCTGTTGTCTGTGGGCATGGACTATCAGCTGTCACTGGCTTTTACCCCAGACCTTTGAGATGTCAGGACAAAAACTCACCATTATGGAGTTGTCCTTTTACTTATGTACATGACATTTTTTCTTTGTCTGTGTTCATTTTTTTTTCTCCCAAAATAGGCATAAGTTGAACTTTTAGAAAGGCAGATGTGTAACTTCATTAAGTGTTTATTGTGAAATGTCAAATGCAGATTTATTAGCTTGGCAAGGTAATGCCAAAGAAACCCAGAGGAGGCTTACAGCCTGGCTGGAAACACAGCGAGTCTTTTTCTCTGTAACTGCTCTAGCCTTGGATCGCTTATCAAGAGGACGAATGTGCTTTTGACTTTGAATTGTGTTCTTTCAAGTGTTTTCTCTATGGATCAGAGTCTTCAGCAGGCATACATAATGTTCAGAAGATAAGGTTGGGGTGAATACTGTACAGGAGCCAGGTTCTGAAAGAATCTGAGATGAGGGTATTTGACATTAAAGTGTTGTAAGTTGCACTGAGTGGCAGTGCCATCTGACATTTCTACTCCATTTAGTCAGACACAGCTCTTCCTCCACACAGCAAAGTCACTACTGCTTCCTAGAAATAAGATATCATGGTATCTTGCTGAGAACAAATGAAATTATTAGTGTACTTCCTTATAGCTAATTAGGATAGCCAGATAGAAAAGCA
The DNA here is from genome assembly GCA_902729485.2 of Mus minutoides. Lineage (NCBI taxonomy): Eukaryota > Metazoa > Chordata > Mammalia > Rodentia > Muridae > Mus > Mus minutoides. Next base: position 1,234,512 of record LR749691.1, read on the forward strand.
GATTTAAGGAGGTTTGAAAATGGATTTAATGACTGACAAATCAGAGAAAATGGTGGCTGTGTGTGGAGCTTAAACCCAGACAGGGAAGAGAAGGTTCCCCTTTTGCCTGTCCTGACAAGTATTTGGTCTTAACAAAAGTAATGCTGTCTTATCCTACTAGGTTTGGGTGTTGCTTCAAGCTCTAAGTAATTTAGAGGCGTTCACAAATGTTAATGACAGTTTTCTAAAAATATCCTTGTTTTTCAGAGTCTAAATATTGACACATATCTTGGAATATCCACTTGGGTAGGTAAGTTCCAAGGTTCAGCTGTGGATTTGTGTGAGACCATCTTAACAATAGCCACCTGACCTGATTCAGTGGTAGATAAATGGCAATGTTGATAGCTTTCCCATATAGAAGAAAAACAAATGCAGAAGTTAATACAATATATAATGAAATACTGAAGCAGATCGGTATGATCAAAACCTTGAGAAATCACAATCAAAATAATACACGTCTTCTAGATTAGTAAAAATTAAGATATTTGTATGAATATATTCACAATTAAATGAGAGACGGACATATAATATGTATCTTAGTAATTTTAAAAGTTTTTACAATGAAAAGCTCTGGAAACTACAGATTACTTAAATCAACTATAAAAAAAATAAGAAACCTGAAAATATGAAAATCACCAATGGGACAACCAGCTTGAATTCTAACAAGGGGAGATTCAAAAGCCATGACCTTGGCCATTGAAGAAGCATGAGAAAACTGGACTTATGCGAAATTTGCTTCCCCAGCACAGAAACTGGAGATGCCACAGTTGGCAGAGATATTTTAATATGATTTTGATAAATTGCTGGAAGACCAGAAAGAAATCTAAATTCCCCTACCAGTCACTTCACCGCTTTTCTCCTGGAGCCATACCAGATACTCAAGAGGGTGATGCTCAAATGTTGTTTCACAGTTGGAAAATGGGGACACACCAGCCGCCATGGCTCCTTCCAGTAAAATACCAACAGCAGAATTTGGGGGAGAAAAGCTTTTCTGGTGATAACTTTGAAATCGTATTCCAGCTGGGAGGAAGTCACTTGGTGCTGAATTACTAATCCATCCTTCATATTAAATGGTAAACTCACTCAATCAATACCTGTGCATAGTCAGAAATTAAGAGAATTTCAAAATTTTAGGTTATGGTAGATAGAGAAGGAATGAGGGGGCAGGGAGAGAAAATGTCTGTCTAGAAAGAGGGGCAAAGATACCTCTAAACCAGAGGCCATGGCTCCTAAAATGAGTGAGACGTGGATGGCTTAAGAACATACCTGCATGTCCAGGAACACACTCCACTATAAACAGTAGAATTCTACTGAGAACACTTCAAGGAAGACTGTGCCTAAGGATCTGTGCCAAGGAAAACATTAGGACTAGAAGAGGAAGGGCAAAGAAACCCAGCATTGAAATCGAAGGTGTTGGCTGAAACCGCACACACACACACACACACACACACACATACACAAAGGCACACACAAAGGCACAGGCACACACACAGGCACATACACACAAGCACACACACACACAGGCACACACACACATACCTTGATACCCATTATCCTATACAGCTTTTCTGACTTCCAACACTACAGCAAAAGAATACAAAATGTACTCAGGGCAAGGGAAGAATAATGTCAGGATGCAAAGCCATTCTCAGCATCAGGTGTAGGTGTAACACAGGTTTTATAATGATCAGAGACTTTAAAATGATTATAGTTACTATGCTAAAGGCACTAGTGGAAAATTTGCATATCATATAAGAGCAGAGTTATATGTAAAGTATAAGCAAGAAATTGGAGAGAGTTCTAAAACCCAAAAGCACATTAACAGAAAAGGTATACTTTCAAAAGGCCCACAAAGAAAACTAAATGCAGACAGCTGGGGGAACAGTTGAGCTTGAAGGCAAATTAAGAGAATTTACAAAATTGATAAGTGAAAAGAAAATGAGATCAGGAAAAGGAGACTAGGGGTACATTCAAGATCCGTGAGACTCCCTAATGGATGGAGTGGGCATAGGAGTAGATCCCGGAAACAAAAGAAAAGGAGATTTTCTCTCTTTAGGATTTTTCAAATTGAATGATGAAAATACCAGTTGAAGAATCTCTGAAATCATGCAGGGGAAAAAAAAATCAAGTAAGCAATAAAGAAAGTCCACATTTTATTTTTATTTTATTTTTTGTTTATTTATTTATTATTGTTATTATTATTATTATTATTATTATTATTATTATTATTATTATTATTTTGTTTTTTTCGAGACGGGGTTTCTCTGTATAGCCCTGGCTGTCCTGGAACTCACTTTGTAGACCAGGCTGGCCTCGAACTCAGAAATCCATCTGCCTCTGCCTCCCAAGTGCTGGGATTAAAGGCGTGTGCCACCACACCCAGCTAAATCCACATTTTAACTCACAATTAGACATGTCATATGTAAACTTGATAAAGCCAGATATAATCTTAAAGGAAGCTGGGGGAAGGGTCATTACAGAATTCAGATGTGTGTATCCTCCACCATCCATTGCCAAATCCACCAGGTCAAGCTTCCTTTATTAACCAGACCTCAGGGCTATCAGGCTGACAGTCAAAAGTATCTATATAATTTGCAAGTTATACATAATAAAATTCTAGAAAATGAGTAAATGTCTTCCAGATCATTAAAGAAACACACACACACACACACACACACACACACACACACACACAAGCAAGGGCACACTACATTTTTATGTTTGTTTAAAATTTATTTGTTTGAAAGTTTTATATAGAATGTATCTTGGTTATATCCATCCCTTATTCCCTGGGGGACCCTCCAGTACACCCTTTCTTAATTTCATGCCATTCTTTTTATATATTTCATATTTACAGTTTGATACTTTATTTATTCATTTATTAACCTACTAAGTCCAATTAGTATTGCCCACATGCTCTTGGACACAGGATCATCCACTGGAAAATGAGGAACCTATCAGTGGCCACACTCCAAAAGAAAAGTGACTTTTCCTTCCTCAAGAGCCATTGATTACCAATAACTGTTCATCTAAGACTGATGCTCTCCTCAGCAGCTCATGCTGGTTTTTTTCTTTTTTAACTGCCTTTATCTTACACAGTTCTCATGTATGTAACTGCAGCCACAGTGAGTTTGTGTTAAAAAAAAAAATCATGTTAAGCCAGGCATGGTGGCGCACGCCTTTAATCCCAGCACTCGGGAGGCAGAGGCAGGCGGATTTCTGAGTTCGAGGCCAGCCTGGTCTACAGAGTGAGTTCCAAGACAGCCAGGGCTACTCAGAGAAACCCTGTCTCGAAAAAAAACCAAAAAGAAACAAAAACAAAAACAAAAAAATCATGTTATACAGAGTCCAGCATATTATGTGCTCCTTTCCATTCTCTGGGCATTCAAATTCTTCCACCTCTTCTTCTCAATGTTCCCTAAGCCCCGCATAAGCCAAGGTTTTGGAGAAAATACAGATATCCCATCTGTAACACTCACTGTTGCTTATTTTCAGCATATTGAGCAGTAATAAATTTCTGCATTAACCAGTACACAATGTTTCTCAAATTAAAATTCAGAGCAGCACAAACATATGGATACAAACATAAATGATTAGAAGAAAAATTCACAGCACATCTATTTAGGGAAAAAAATGTCAATAGATTCCTTCCTCGGGCCTATCACTTCACTAGACATGTTTTAACCATATTTACATGGCAAGGTATAAATTCCAGCCCATGAAGAAGACCTTCAATACAATCAAGACAGCACTTGGTTATCTCCATAAACAGTCTTGCCACTACTGCATTAATGGGAACATTGTGCCTGGTGTCCATATTCGAAGATACAGGGCCCAGTGCTGAATAAAACCACTCAGACCCTTTCCCCAACAGCCTGCATGGCATCTTCTAAGACTCTGAAAGCTAACCAACAGGAAGAGAGTGTCTCTGGAAATCAGTCTGTCGGTTTCTCAGAAAACTGGACATAGTACTACCGAAAGATCCAGCAATACCTCTACTGGGCATATACCCAGAAGATGTTCCAACTGGTAACAAGGACACATGCTCCACTATTTTCATAGCAGCCTTATTTACAATAGCCAGAAGCTGGAAAGAACCCAGATGTCCCTCAACAGAGGAATGGATACAGAAAATGTGGTACATTTACACAATGGAGTACTACTCAGCTATTAAAAACAATGAATTTATGAAATTCTTGAGCAAATGGATGTATCTGGAGGATATCATCCTGAGTGAGGTAACCCAATCACAAAAGAATTCACTTGATATGCATTGATTGATGAGTGGATATTAGACCAGAAACCTAGAATACCCAAGATACAATTTCCAAATCACAAGAAAATCAAGAAAGACCAACGCATGGATACTTCATTCCTCCCTAGAATAGGGAATAAAATATACATGGAAGGAGGTGCAGAGACAAAGTTTGGAGCTAAAATGAAAGGATGGACCAACCAGAGAATGCCCCACCTGGGTGGCCCATCACATAATCAGCCACCAAATGCAGACACTACTGCATATGCCAGCAGGATATTGCTGAAAGGACCCTGATATAGCTGTCTCCTGTGAGGCTTTGACAGTCCCTGACAAATACAGAAGTGGATGCTCACAGTCATCTATAGGGCAGAACACAGGGTCCCCAATGTAGGAGCTAGAGACAGTACCCAAGAGCTGTTGGGGTCTGCAACCCTATAGATGGAACAACAATATGAACTAATCAGAACCCCCAGAGCTCATGTCTCTAGCTGCATATGTATTAGAAGATGGCCTAGTTGGCCATTATTGGGGAAGAAAGGCCCTTGGTCTAGCAATGTTTATATGCCCCAGTATAGGGGAATGCCAGGGCCAAGAAGTGGGAGTGGGTGGGTAGGGGAGCAGAGGGGGGGGAGGGTATAGGAGACTTATAGCATAGCACTTGAAATGTAAATGAAGAAAACATCTAATAAAAAATGTGAGAAAAAAAGATTGATGCTGCTATCCCTGTACCCAAAGTGTGGTGTCTTCAGCAATAAGAGCTTGCCATTTAGTTAAGTTGGGCACTATGGACAGTCACAACAGCCTTTATTGCTTTTGCTGCCTTTGAAGTATGAACTCATAGGCAGGAAGCCTGTGCCTGCACAGAGATACTCTTTTATAAACTATGTGTCAGAATCTGTTTTATAATTTTATACAGTTTTAGCAAAATGGATAGACTCTGGGTAACAAAACCATAGGCAGTTCTCCCTTGCAAATGCTCACATGAAAATCCCAAGTAGCATATTAGCAATTGGAACAAATCTAGTAGTATAACGAGGAAAAATGTAGTATTTGCAAGCAGGATTTGGTTTAGAAGTGAATTCAGCATTGGGAAATTTTACAGTTTGGAGCTGGAGAGAAGGCTCAGTTTTTGAGTGTGAGGACACATAATGCTCTTCCAGAGGACCTGGGTTCAAATCCCACACCCACACGGCAGATCACTACTGTCTGTACCTCCAAGATGTGACACCTTCACCTAGACAGTCATGCAGGTAAAACATCAATGCATATAAAATTAAAATAAATAAATTATATTAAAAAGAAACTTGACAACTTAAAAGCCTGACGAATGTAAAGAAGCTAAACTGTTTCCTTGGTCATCCAGCTGATAATGGTTCACACTAGGAGTTTGACTTTCACGCCAGAGTCTAAGATCGTCTCATTATCCTCTATAAGATAGAAGGACCCTTGGGACTCTCAGAGACTAAATCACCAACCAAAGAGCCCACAGGGGCTGGACCTAGACCTTCAACACGTGTGTAACAGATTGCAGCTTGGTCTTCTCTTGCCTGTCTGTGGAATATGGTCTCCTAGCTGGTCTGCCTTGTCTGGCTCGAGTGGGAGAGGCTGCACATAACCTTAGAGACTTGATGTGCCAGGATGCAGGGAGATAACTAGGGGGCCTCCACTTCCTCAGAGAGAAGAGGAAAGGGGGTGGAGGAAGGATTGTGGGAGAGGTGATTGGGCAGTGACCTGAATGTAAAGTGAAAAAAGAAAAGAGACAGAAGAATCCTTGGATGGTGGTGGGCACATTGGAGTGGTAGCTAGAGGGACAGACATGTAATGGTCACAAGAAAATAAAGGATGATTGTATTAGCCTTCCATTTATTTCTTTTTGTTATACCAAATCTTTCAAGTCTGGGTATGTGTCTTCTTATGTTTTAATTTATAGTTTTCTTATTAATGGGCTGTGTTTTTTTCACCCAGTCTTATTTACTCTTACACCTATTAGGGTATAGATAAGACCCCCCAGAAAGGGCAAGCTAAACAGGAACCATTGTGTTATGGGGCAGTATCAGGTTAGCACCACAAATGTAAACAAAAAATGTAAAGTCCAGAGACAGTCCAGAATAATAAACAGTGTTTGAGCATGGGCATTGCTAAGGACCTGGGTGTGGCTGTGTATAAGACATTGTTATCATAAGTCTGTTCCATCTGCCCAATCTGGCATGTTTTAAACACATACCACTTCCAGGTGCTGGGACAGTTTCTTGTTGCCCTTAGGTGGATATATCACTCTGCTCTTGGAAGCTGCCCAAAGCTCCAAGAGTGTCCCTGGAACCCTGTTAGATTAACACCTAAAGTTCATAGCTGCAATCCTTTGTAAGCCTTTGTCCAAAGAAGCTTATTGCTCCGCAGTAATTTCTCAGGTATAATCTTTTTAAAATACCTCTTCTGCTACCATCTTGGGATGTCAGTGGAGCAAGCCTCCTGTTTACACAGTAAGATCTGTTAATATATCAGAGTTTTCAATGGTTCCATTCACTCTCTTTTAGCAAAATTGTATTATTTTGGGCTTCCCCTCATTTTCCAGTTAGATCTGTGACTATTTTTACTCCCTGACTATTTCAAGACTTTTTCTTGAAGTGTTTTATGTCTTGTTATTGTAAAAGCTGTAAAAATCCCTCCATTGTTTGGTTCATGGTGACACATTGCTTGATTTATAACAAACTGCTTTAAATATCCTTTTTAAATTCTACTAACTTCAGGTTTTTAAAATCTGGTGGAAGACTTCTTTACCATTCACAACATACTTTGTACAGTTTTAAAAAATATTTCTATGGAGAATGTTATATGCTTTGAAAATAAACCATTTTAGAATTTATAGTCTAAAGAAGCAAATCTATATTGTTTCCAGTTCTATGTGTTGCACCAGTCTTTGACAGAATGTGGCCACATTCTAGAAACAGGTTAATCTTACTCACTGATTCTATTTTCAGTACATAAGGTATCCTTAAAAATTCATCTACATCTAAGTGTTCTCTTCATTAAGTAAATACCTCAGCACATCCTAATTTGTATAACAAAGATAATGGTGTTCCTAGTTCCCTGAATGGAATCTGGTCTTTTTGCTTTATGCCATGCTTAATTTGTTGCTGTAAAAGTCATGTGGTGGACTGGAAGAGTTGTTTAAGAAGGAAAGTAATTTGTCTATTTTATCCCAGGAAGGTTCTCTGTGTGAGCCATACCTGGAGGGACATTGGATTTCAAATACTTTCCAGAAACTAGTAATAGCCAATCATGGAATTTCTGTAGTGCAGAGTACAGGAGGTTCTGGAACTCAGGCAACTGAAACCTCCCCAGTGGGTTAGACAGAGCTTTCCTGCTGGGCATTCCCTAGACTTCACTTGAAACACACTGTTTTCCTGATTCAATGCAGGACCTATCCTACAGATCCCAGAGGCGGGAAGCTTTGGATTCACTCAAAGCTACTTAGCCAATTATGTGTTGCTTCTTTTTACCACAGCTTAGAAGATTTGACCCATGAGGACTATCATAGAAAAAGGTCATAGGAAGCTAAATGTTTTTGAAGGTGAGACAGTTATTCTAGATTTGTGGTATGTTGTACAGGCTTACCCACAGGATGCTGTTAGAAAAGTTCTTTAAAAGATATTGCAAGAGACTGTGAGAGAATGGTGTAGTCATTCTCTCTGAATTGAAACTGTCTCTCCAGGTGGAAGGAGAGAAGTTCATCCATCTTTCCTGGATCAGGAAGCTCAATATTAAAAACTCACATGACCCACCCTCAAGGTTAGAGAAGCATCAGCAACTGCTGGAGAGAAAAGACCCTTTGATGAGTTGCCAGCAAGTTGAGAAGCCAGCTTCAGGCATGAAAGTTTCCTGTGTTATTTGTGGTCCTGAGATCTATCTGGGTAAACTCACTGGTCTACAGGCTGGCTGTGGATGGCCAGCCACCGATACTCTATATACGGTGCATGGAATTTCTGTGCATCTCCCCAGGAAAAGTCACGGAAAAGGTGATGTATTTAGGGAGAAAGAGGGAGATGGAGATGGACCAGGTAGATTTCATGGTATCTTTTCAGTTAGTGTGTTTATTTTCTTTTCTATTAGTCATGGAAGGAATACCTAGGTCAGGCAGTGTTTTAGCATCTGGGCATACAGTTGGGAGAGAGAATGCAGATACAGTCCAAAAGCATTTCTTAGAATTAGACCTTTTTCACTCCACAGTCCTTAAACATCTTCCATCCTACCTACTGCATGGCAATTACTCAGAAAATATTTATTGAGGGCTGTGATGAATAAATTATTTGATTCAATTTATCTGATACATATCTCGTTGCATGTGTTTAGGTTCTGTGACTTACTGGTATCAAGCATTGACCATAATTTCCTGTGTCTATGGGGTGATGTGAGAGGAAATGCCTTTGATTACAGAAATATAACTGGTCAGGACTGATCAAATTGAAATCTAATGCAGGCACCTAATTTAATGACGAGAGAAAAAATTATCCAAACGAGAGCATATGTGATTATGCTAAATTCCATAACTCCAGGGTCACAAATGGATTTTCTTTGCTGTCTATCTGACATGAATTAATTCCAGTTGTTACTGACTGTTAGGCAGATATGTGTGTGTGTGTGTGTGTGTGTGTGTGTGTTTGTGTGTGTGTGTGTGTGTGTGTGTAATAAGAGGGCATTAATTCCTGTTAAATTACAACAATCCTCCTGTAGAGTAATGCATCTCATTCACATAAATGCTACTAATGAAGAGACAATGAAAAACCATGAAGATGAGAGAGAAGCTTTGCTGGAGAAACTGATGGGGAATAAATCTTCCTTTCTCAAAGCAGAGTGATAGGTGAGAGTGCCCCAGTGAGCTGTTGCTTCATCTGTTGGGATGCCATAAAAGATGCGTCAGATGACATGGCATGCACAGTGGAAATGTACTGTGCAAATACAACTGAACATGTCAAGGTCAGGGGTCCAACTTGCAATATTCAGTCTCCACTATTGCTAGTCCATAGATCCTTGTACGCTCTTGTTTAATTCACGCAGGTATTTTCTTCAACTTGGGAGACAGAAAATAAACAAGATTGTCATCAGGAATCCTTCCTTTTGTGGCCACTAACTCCATGATAACTTATCCCCCATGGCCTCACCTAAACTCTGGTTTTATAGGCCAGCACTCCAAATGCCTTTATTTTGGAGCTTGGACTTTTCCACCTGTGAGTTTTAAAGGTGCTGAAGCTCAGCACATAGCCACAGGTTAGTCGCTTGTCTGATGTTGAGGCTTTCTAAGCCCTGGTTCTTCTGACTCTAATGCATCACTTAATGTGCTCACTGTTTCTGGCAGGGAAGTCACAGCAGCTAGAAGCTTCTCAGAAGCTGCTTGAGGTGGCTCGCTCACATCTCAGTACAGCAGGAGTAAAGGAAGAGGAGGGGGAGAGTCTCAGCCTCAGGGCTCTGTCTCACTCTCCTCTTGGTATTCAGTCTGGGACTTGATACAGAACAGCATGGGATGGAGCCTCTCAAATTCAAGGTAGATCTTCTACCTAGCATTACCTTTTGAATATACACCTACACACTTACACATGCACACACACACACACACACACACACACACACAAACAAACACACGAGTGTCACAATAATGTCCTAAGCATTTTTTGATTCAATCCAGTTGAGAGTCAAAATTCCATCCCCCACCTACTGAGCCATCTCTATCAGCATTGGGAGATTACAAAGAATGAGACTAGCATAGAAAATCTCTTGCTTTGGCTGGACAGACAGCAAGTGTAGGGACTTCTGACCTGGTAGCTCATGGGTGCATGGGCCTCGTAGGGGTTTTCAGAGACAGCCTGTGTGCACAAGTCCCTCTCAGTGACTGGATTATTATTCAGGAGGGAAGAACATAAACTCTTCAAAGTCACAGATTAGCAAGAGTATAGACTAAGTGGCACTGTGGAGAGAGAATGATGGTTACCACAAAGGTCGATTCCTGAGGTGATTCCAAGGACAACATTGTAATGATGAACAGGTGACCCTAATTCTATTCTCTGGAATTATGGTATTAGGTAGAAGCCTTTGATGAGAAAATAAAGTGACTATTCCTCAGCAGATTTCCATTTTGAGAACTATCCCCATCTTTAAGTGCTTTTTCTCTAGGATCCTGTCAACTGTTAATGAATTAAACATCATGTATAGACATGCTGGTTATGTCTCCCATGCAGCAAGTCAGTCTCACAGGAAAAGATTCTCCAGCTTCTTTGTACTTTCTGTTCATAATATTCGAAATTAAATTTCTCTGGCCAAGTGTTATAGATAATCCTTATTCGTGATTTTAGCACAGATGTTCATAAATGTCACCTAGTGTATTTGCTTTCTTTGTTAAGCTGAATTAATGAAGCTTTCATATACATATCTATAAATACATAGAAACACATCAGCACCACGTGAACCTCGAGGCTTTTAAAGAGATAAGCATATTTCCCTCCTGCACATAAGAAAAGACAGTGTTATCATGTGTATGTACAGCTGCATTCCAACATCCTTGTGGGTTTGTGAAATGCACTGTGTGTATTCCTGTGTATGAGGCTCACTAATGAGCTTACTCCTATACTGCAGTTTGTCTGTGGAATTTTCTCAGCTCAGCAAATGCATCTTCCATTCATTGAGCCCACAGAGCCGTTATCATTTGGTGTGATTTATGGTGACAGGAGGGAGGGGAAGAACCACTCTTCTTTAAAGTGCTGTCAAATTATTGTCACTTTTTTTCTTTCCTGGTCCCAGTCGTTGTATTTGATATTCAAAAGAAACCTTTATTTTAGGGCACTGGGCATAGGATTAGATCAGTTCCAGGAGATAATGACCATATTTGCAGTTGTGAGCCTTTGTGATTGCAGGGTGGAGCTTACAGCCCAGAGGAGCTTCTCTCTGCAGCTCTGCAGATGAAGCACCCTAGGAGCGTTTGCTGTCTTTTGTACCTGGCCAAGCTCAGCATTCTGTACTGGGTGTGTGCAGAGTTGGGAGGGGGCTTCCATTTTTCTTACTAGAGAGCACCACAATAGCCCAGATTTTTATGGCTAGTGAGTGTGCTGGTGTGCATGCAGGTTCATCTCCCACTAGTGAGAGGAGGTAACACACATTGATTCCTAGAAAGGAAAACTTGGTGTGTGTAATAACCCAGGTAGTAATATAAATGAAAAAGATGTTTTCTTGTTGTTTCTCTCACTGGAAGGTCTTTTCATGATTCTGACTCTACCCCCTGCAAATGGTGACTTGTAACTGCCGTGTCATATCAATGACAGTAGTGACACTGGACACACCAGAATTCCTTCATGTAGTTTGCTTCCACATTGTGAGCTTACTCCATTATATGGCTATTTAAAAGAGTGTTATAGTTTTAAAAATATATGTATTTTTGTGTATTGTTATATACACCTCTATATAGGCACATGTGTATATAGGTGCACAGACCTCTGTGGTTGTACATATGAAGGCCCAAGGTTTGAAGGTGTCATACTCCATCACTATCCACCTTGATTTTTGAGAAAGGGTTCTTTAATGTACATGGAGGTCACTGATTTAGTGAGCAAGCCCCCATGACCACTGATTCTCTTCCTCCTCAGAGCTGCAAATATGTTCAGTGCTGTATTTACATGCATGTGCCAATCAGCTTAACTTTTACAGGAATACTGGATCCACATTCTGGTTCTCATGCAAGCACTTCACCAACTGAGCTCTCTCCAGCACTTAGAACTGAATGATCTGTATGTGTGTATGTGTGTATATATACATGTATGTGAATGTGTAAATAACCACTCTGGCATTACCCTGGGAGAGGGTTCAGGGTCAATTCCATTTCTTCATTAACTGACCATAGAGGCTGATGCCCAGTGTTAGCCATACATCCTCACAAAGACTTTCTGCAAGCCACTTTGAATGAACTCTAGGTCTTTATCTGTGCATTGACCATTGGCCTTCCTGGCCTCATTGCCAGAACTAGGCAACATTAAAAAAAATAGGAAATATAGCTCTTCTCTCTCTCTCTCTCTCTCTCTCTCTCTCTCTCTCTCATACACACACACACACACACACACTGCATGTGTTGTGTAGATGGATAAACACTAGAAGTGATACATATCAGACAACTGAATCGTCAGTACTTTTTAAGAGAAAATTTTAAAGTCAACACTTGTACATTCTGTCATGGCCATGGCACTGTAAAATTTATTGTAGGAATGATTCCAATATTTGGTACACATCAAGGTCCATGTCTGCTCAGTGAAGAAGAGAACATGGATTTCTGGAGAAGGTGGTGGCTCAGTCAAGCAGTCGCAGCTGGCCTAACCTGAGAAGGCTCTAGGGGCAAACAATGCTCAAAAGCCTTAAGCTGCAGCATGCTTTAGTGCCTCTGACTCTTAGGATGAAAGATTTATTTTCTATTTCATCTAAATTCGCCATGCTTCCTCCTAAGCCTGCTTCCTCTGTTTTCCTTCTCTGTGGAATTGTGAATCACAGTGATCATATTTTATACAACAACCTCTGCTGCATTTCAAGGAGGCTACCGAGTTCCCCATAGTGTTTCTTGAGATGGTAATTAATAATCATTTGTCAGTCTTTTTTTCTTACCTTCAAACCAGTTTGTTGCTTTCATCGCCCCTGCCTGGACTTTCCCAAAATTATTTGTATGTCTCTAAAGTTACAAAATTCAAATCAAAGCTGGCTTAAGGTCTTTGCCTCCACAAATATTGTGAATGGACAGTTGATGCGCCATATGTTCCTAGATCCAAAACAGTGTCTGCACACTCACTCAGGGTCTCCACAGGCAAGACTTTTCCATATAACATACCTAATTGTAACAAGGATATACTAAATTTTTAAAAATCTATATTATGTTTCTTATGACTTTATACCAAAAGTCCAACCATTATAGTAGGAATATACATACATTCATATATGTATAAAATATATTCATGTATATAACTTGAGCAATTTTAAGTCATGACAAAACTGAGAAGAAATCAGGGCTTTCCCCATGTCCTTCGCTGTCATACATGCATTTCCACTCCCCTACCTGTTAGCATCCACGACTAGCATGGTGCATCTATTACTACTGATGAACTTAACTTGTATCATTCTTGTGGGGCTGGAGAGATGGTTTAGCCATTAAGAGTTTGGTTGTTTGTTTGTTACTTCCAGTGGCTCCAGCCTCAGTTCGCAGCATCCATATTGTAACTCTGTTACTCCAGTTCCAGGAGATCCAATGCCTTTATCTAACCTCATGAAGTACCAGTCATGCAAATTGTACACAGGACATACATCCAGGTAAAACATTTATACACATAAACTAAAAATAAACACACACACACACACAGACAGAGAGAGAGAGAACACCACAACCCCTGCATTGTATACATTCTCACTGTAAGCTTTTGACAATGACCCTCAATCACCTCACATTGTGTTGAAGGCATCCTCAGGTGGTGAGACCCAATCCTGGAGAGGAGACTGAATCAGTAGAGCTCTGTCTAGCCGGATGTACTTTCAGGTGGAGTTGTAACCTGGAGGAACTGGCAGGGCTTTGTGCTCAGTCTCCTTCCTGCCTGGTGTGAAGTGGGCAGTCGCCAATGCTGTCACAGTCTGCTTTCTCTCATCCAGAGCCAAAGTTTCCATAATCCCTTGGCCTGGTGTCTCTGAGCTTGTTCAGCAAAGGTCCATCTCTTGAAGTTGTTTCTCTCAGGTTTTGTCACAGCAGTACCTGAAGCATGTACTGCACTAACTTCCATGGCTGTCTTCAGAGTCACTGCAGGTGAAAAGTTGTCTGTCTAGGCAGCTGTATAGAAAATTTTCATGCCCTAAAATTCCTATCTGTTCATTGTGGGTTACAGGAAGTCCCTTCCTGTAACTCACAATATTTTTGTGGTCTACACAACATTTACTTCTCTAAAAAAATCAAATAGATAGAATCATACTTGATATATTTTGAATATTAATTTAAAAAAAAAACTTTTCTGTTCAAGAGAACACAGAGGTTTGTCATTAGACCACACAGAGGACTGGTAGCCTACCTTAATCTCTACAGTAGGGAGGACAGTATGACTTTCCACGATATCTATTGTGATAACATGTAGTCATGTTCAAGAGAACCTGGTACATGTTAGAAGAGGGTAGGTACAGCTTATGTAAATTATTATGTCTTATATCTGCCTCTACCTTGCCCTGTTCATTTGTCTGGATAACTCTATGATCTCTGGTTCATCTCTGTATTCTTATCATACTCTTGCATTTATGTTTCTTTGGGTAGAAATGGAAGAAACAAAATGTTTAGTTGTGAGAGGGCTGTGATTCTGAGTTGGTCTTCTCTGTATGTCTTCTCACCACAAAGTTTCTTCATTACATTCTCCTTTAGGCTTAGAAGGGCAGTTTTTTTTCTATTTGCTTTAAAGGGTTTTTCTTGAGTTTGTCCAATATTCTAAAAATGATAAGATTTTTTTCTATAATCATTTATATTTTTACAATAAACACTGTGGCCATGTATGTTGATGGAGAATACCATGCTGAAGCCTAAATAGAAGTTCTTCCCAGAAGGGATATGGTTTGGCTGGTCTAAATGACCCATCTTAACAAGGATTTTTTGTGTGTGTGTGTGGGCCCATGTCTTTCTGACTCTGGAGTTTGTGTGTGAAAGCTAGTAGTAACACGGTCATGACTTCAGTGGTGACTGTAAAACAGGCAACAGCCTGACCTCCATTCTTACGTCCTGTTTTTGGGGAAGTCTGAGCTTGTACATTTACCATGTGGTCAATGATGCTCAGGCCATATAGCATTTTTTTCAGTTGATATACCAGATTATCTTTTCCTGTCTTTGTCATGTGTGCATCTGTATTCTCTTTGGTTTTACTCTGAGTTCTTTTCGTTGCAAAAACTCCACATATTTGAAAATGAAAACAAGTTGCAAGAGACCACACCTAATAGAATCAGAATCAGGAAAAAGAAAAAGAAAAAAAGCAACTGATGGTTGAGCCTAGTATTAGTGATGGACTTCAGGGATGATTTTACTTTTCCATACTCGGGTGCTGGTTGCTTTGCATTGCAAAACAAAACAGAATCCATTTTATAAGATTTTATCTTAAATATAGCTTGTTGTTTCTTATGCTCGTTTCCAGGAACGGCACCACCATTGCTTCCCTCTGCTACTTTTTGACCTCGAAGAAATGCAGTCCCTGAATGAGGGTGACTTGATTTCTTAGAAAATATTCCACAAAGCTGTGTGTAATAAGCTGATAATTTTCACTGCAGGGGTGCCAAATACACTGCCCTATTTAGAATGGGCTTTTATAAAAATCTAAAGAATACAGATACTAAGAAAAATTTGGCATGGATTTTTATATTTTTGTAGTGACATCTCTGCTACAGAACATTCTAAATTGCAAAATATACAGCTTTCTTTCCCTGGTGGGTTGGGGTGGGGGAGCGAAGATTTCCTGCCAATTCCAGCACAAATAGCTTCAGTACCTGTTTAATGCATTCTCTTTATGAGTTACAAGCCTAAAATCATCCCACCATTCCACAATTTAAAGTGTTCTCTCGTCTGATCTAATTTTTGCAGCATTGAGGATGCTTGTATTCGGAAGATTGATCAGTCATCCATGTGTTACAGGCCTGGGATGCCACTTTCCTCAATAGCATTTTCTGGGCATGCTTGGATTAGGGAGGGCATGAGATCAGAATCTTTGGACTGGGAGCAGATGCTAGCCTCTTCCCTTTCATCAGTGTAACAGGATAGTATATGATTTGATTCATGCTGCCCAGTTTCAGAAGGATGATTCTGTCCAAGGCTGACCCTGCCTCCATGCCTCAGATGTCAAAGGCTATATGGTCTGAGAAGACACAGTTAAGCTGGCTAGTTCAGGTAGGAGACCCTTCTAAAAACTAGACACAAGCAAGAGTCAACTGAGAAGAAGGACCCTCAACTGGAAAAATTACCAAACCTGTGGTGTATTTACATTATTGATGATTGATGAGGGAAATCTCAAATCATTGTGGACCTTGTCACACTTTGCTGGTGGTCCTGGCGCTATACAGAAGCAGATTGGACAAACAATGGAGAGAAAGTCAATAAGCAGCATTCTTCCACGGTCTCTGGATTAGGTCCTGCCTCCAGCTGTCTGCCTCCAGGTTCCTGTCCTGGATGACAGACTACAAGCAGTGAGACAAAATAAACCCACTTCTACCAAGCCTGCTTTGGGTCAGGGTGTTTATCACAGAAATGGAAAGCTAACTAAGACATTTTAAAACATTTTATTGATTCTTTGTGTGTTTTACATCATGTACCCCAGTCCAGCTCATCTCCCAGTTCCCTCATCTTTCCCCATTGCTCATGCAACACACCCAAAGCACACACACATGCACACACATACAGAGAGAGAGAGAGAGAGAGAGAGAGAGAGAGAGACAGAGACAGAGACAGAGACAGAGACAGAGACAGAGAGGATGGGAACATAGCATGGAAAAATATCTCATTGTGGAAGCTGTACTGTGTCCCACTGTATATCCCTACATCGTCACGTGCAAATAACTGTTCATTTTAATGAGTCAGTGGCCAGGTTAAGTCCCTGGCTAGTGTGACACACTTTTTGATCTTCACAAGGACTCCTCTTCGTCACCCTGTTGTTGCCCTGTGTCATAGTGATCCTGCAGCTTTGGATCAGCTATTTTACGTGTCCTATGAGGTAGGGTCAGCTCTATGGTTAGCTCTGCTCTCATACCCTCAGAGCTGGCTCACTATGCCTCTAGAGCCAGCTACAGTGTGCGTCCCAGTGAAGATGCAGGACCCATTCTCCCAAGCTCTTCAGCCTGTGAAGAAACAGGACCATCTCTCCCTCTCTCACCCTGGAAGACAGGGCTCGCCTGCACCCCCTAGACAAGGCCAGCACTATTCTGCCCAGGTGATGTGTACAACCTGCTCTCCAGAGTGCTGCACCTGGTGAGGGACAGGGACAGCTCTCCAGGCTGCAGCAAGAGTCCAGGAGTTAGGAAGAGGATGCTGTTTATTTTTTAAAGAGCTGTTTATTTTTAAAAGAACTTTTTAATAACTGAAAAGAAGACCAGTTCTCACTCCACATACACACAGGCCACAAAATCCGATATCCAAGACTAATATTGAAGTTTTCCAAGGTTTGTTGGCTTCAGAAGGTACAAACAGGCTTTTCGGAACACTTGCAGTGCTGGAAGAACAAACCAGCCCAGAAAGTTCTTGCCACACAATTGTGGAGACCACAGTTTTATCCCAAGAAGCCATGTGAAAAAGCTGAGCATTGAAATGCACACAGGGGAGCCTGGGTTCACTGACTAGACTGACTAGTCTAGCCTATGAAGTGAGTTCCAAGTAAAAGACTCAGTTAAAAATAATGAAGGTAGACATTATAAGTAACAACATTGCCATATGTCCTCTGACACCCGTGTCCTTGTGCACACGCCCCATGAAGCACACCCACCTCGTGCTGTCTTGTAACCTCAACTATTTTAGCAAAGGCAAACCACATGAATACCCATGTCTAAGCAAGATTCACCTTTCAACATATGAAAGTTTGTGTTGTTTTGAGCCATACCCCTTGCATTTCAGGTTCAACTGTTTCCACCCAGTTGGGCATAATTCTTCCAAACCCCATTTTGTTTCTTTGTTTTGTTTTTCGAGACAGGGTTTCTCTGTATAGCCCTGGCTGTCCTGGAACTCACATTTTAAAAGCAAACTTTCAGTAATACCATTAGTCAGAATTAACTTACACAATTGTTGAGCCAGTGTACTTTGCATATTTTTCTCTAATTGGAAAAAAATGGAAAATATGTTCTTTTAAGTACATATGAGAAGACTCTGGAAGCCTCTTTCTAAATTTTGTGTTGGTCTTGTTTTGCTATAAACAAAACAAAAGAAACAACAAACAAAATCCCCAGCTCAAATAAGGAACTTCTCTTCATCCCTACAAAGGAGTTAACAGTTTAGTAATCATCTTTGAGACATTGCCCGATAAATGGGTCTCTGATAGTAAAGTGCAGGAAGTTGATGGGACCACCAAAGTGCAAGCAAGCATGCCTGTGCTCTGCAATGAAAGATAGGTGTGTTAGAGCTTTGGCAATAACAGAGGATGTATCCCAGAACAGACATGAATGAAGATGTATGCATTGTGTTTTGAGGTTTTCATCAGGTCTCTTGAATGTTTGACAACATTCAGGTCCTGTGAAGTTGAGTGTAAAGCATGAGAGGGATAGCTAAAGAAAGCATTAAGCAGCTTTCTGATTCTACAGGATCTCATGTGGAGATGTGAATCTCATGTCACTTATATGTCCATGCAACCTACTGGCTTAACACTTCTTAAGAATTCATAGCAATTTTGTTCTTAACAAACCACAGTGATTATTTTCTTTAGTTTCCATTTTAAAATCTCAAACCATACTAGTTACTATAAAAGCTAAAGAAGCTGAGTGTAGTGGCACATGTCTTTTGTCCTATAACTCTGAGACAGGCAGATCTCAGTGAATTCCAAGCCAGTTTTGTCTATATAATAAATTCCAGGATAGCCAGGGGTATGTAAAAAGACCTTGCCTCAAAGTAAATAAATAAATAAAAAATAAATAAATGTTGATAGGAATGAGTTTATGATTACTGGGAATAATATTGTGTTTCTCATTAAATTAAAAGATCTATCTAGGGGACTAGAGTTTGAATTGTGTGTGTTCTCAGATTCAACATAGAAAATGTTTTTTTTGTTTGTTTGTTTGTTCAGGGTTTTTTTGTTTTTGCTTTTTTTGTTGTTTTTTTGGGGTTTTTTTTTTCCATTTCTTTGATGCTATTTTGGGTTTTCAGGACACCCAAAGAAGGCAGTATGGACATTATATTATGTAGAACATATTATATACTATAAGAAGGAAGAAGGCCATGTAAACCAGTATCACAAAATAATGTTTTAATTAGTTGAGGCCACAGAAATTTACATAAGGCAGTCAGATGAGAACATTGAAAGTATGCATACTAGTTCAGCTTTTTTTTTCACTTTATATGGTCCAGATTTCTCTGCCTAGGGAATGCTGCTACCCACAGTTGGCAGTCTTTCCAGCTCAACAAACATGATGAACATACCTCCCACAGGCATACCCAAAGTCCCTTCACCCAGGTTATTTTAAATTTTGTTACACTGACAATAGCATTAACTACTGTGAAAGTATTCAAGTATTCATCACTTAATCAAGAGCTGAAATCAATCCCACTGTTAACCCCCAGCATTGTGAGGTAGAAGTTCCTTTCATTTGCGTTAGTACTTTGAGGGTATGATTAGTAGATCACCCACTAGTGTCATTGTTATCCAAATAAAAATGAGCTGTGTCTATGTATAGTATTTAAATAATTTACTAACTTGGATTCCATCACCTTTGTAATCAACTTTTAATGCATTTTTTTCTAACTGTAAAAGAGAAATAACATGTTCTTCTGTAAAAACAACTCTCATTGGATGACCCAAGGCATTCTGTTTATTTACCAAATCTCCTATCCATTCCCTCTTAGCAAATATCCTTTATGTTGTGGTAGCCTTATACATTAGATGGTATCTTTTACTAAACTGGGAAGAAATTACTTTCAAAACAATTATTTGGTCATCACTATAGTAACAGGAACAACAGCCTCACTGAAAGTTTAAAATTCTCCCCTAACCCTAATAAAGGAAGCAAGTTCCATCATAGGCAGACATCGCTTTGTAAGACTCTACCTCATTGTCATTGTTCTGTTGTGACCATGAACTTGATGGCATCACAAGGCAGTGACCTCTGTGGTGAAGACATTATTTACACAGGTCTGTCATACTGTGCTTGAATGCACAGGACCCATCTGAAGTGCTCTGAGGACCTTCGAGTGCCAAGAGCACTCATTTCTCTCTTCATTGACAGTCACAAAATATACTTCACTAGAGGAATTGGCATAGATTCCTTTTGATATTAAAGTTCTCTCTCTCTCTCTCTCTCTCTCTCTCTCTCTCTCTCTCTCTTTCTCTCGTGTGTGTGTGTGTGTGTGTGTCTGTCTGTCTGTCTGTCTGTCTGTGTCTCTCTGTGTGTGTAGTGTGTCTGTCTGTCTGTGTCTCTCTGTGTGTGTAGTGTGTCTGTCTGTCTGTCTGTCTGTCTGTGTCTCTGTGTGTGTGTATCTGTGTGTTGGAAGGTATGTGTAATATAGTTTTTGGGGGGTATGTGTTTATGTGTTTGTGTGCCTATGTGTATGTTATTATGTGTTTGTGGAGATATGAGAAAAACTAGCCAGTATGTATAAAACCATGTTCTAATAACAGTTTCAGTCTTTGCAAAGCAAATATATATCTTTTGTAGTTTATAGGAAATCATTAGTCCTACACTAAAAGTATTTTCATAATATCTGGACCTCTAGCCAAACAATGTATCTTTTAATAAGTCAGATAAAACAAAACAGATTTTAACACATTCTTTGCCTTTTCCCTGGCTGATTTTTATAAGAGTCATGTTTTGTAATCCCAAATGTTCACCCTCAGCCACCAGCTCTCCTCACCCCTTCTTATTCCAGGCAATGCTCTATCTTATCTTGCTAGTACTCACAATGAAGCCCCCCTTCAAGACTCTATTTTCTTTTTCTTATGTAACCATTCTGATTTAAAAATTGTCGTAAGGAAGCCAACACTGCTACAATGTTTCTATGTCCCTAAAGCCACATTCTAATGCTTCTGTTCTTTCTGAAGAGCACATTCAACCTCAGCTTAAAGGAATTCCACATATCTGAGTAGACATGGCTTTCCAGAAATGTTTTCTTGTGTTGCAAATGACAGGCATCTAGTTAACCTACATATCCACGACTATTTACAGGCTCCTGTTTTAATCAGTTTGGTTAAGAGGAGACTAGGGCAGAGAGGTGGAGACATGAAAAGCTGGAGTGTCCTGAAGGTAAAGTATCAGGGACAGAGGAGAGTTAGGACATTTCTGAGTGTTCTGTTTGGCTCTTGTTGTTGTTAATCATGAGTGTGCTGGGACAGAACTTATCCTATTAACAAGAAAGCATGAAGATTTTTAGTTTTTACCTGTGCCTCCTCCATGATCAATATTTTTTGCTGGTATTATAACTTTTTTGTTTATCTCCAGCTGTATTCCTATCATTTAAGTCCAGGAGTACTGACAATCTTAAAAGAGATAAGTGAGAATCTATAAGTAGGTGTCCATTCAACTTACTTTTAATTACTAAGACATGTCAGGTGATACTTCATAGATACTTAAGGTATTATTATCCATGTTTTGAGTCTAGAATTTCAGAGCCTGTGAGGATAGAAAATTTGCTATTGTAGAATATCATTTATTTAAGGATACTTGCATTAGAGAAAGCATAAAGAGATCACTTAGATTTTTGGCGAACCCTGACTTGTGTGGATAATTTGCAAACAGATTTAATGGAACTCAGCTACTGCTGTGTAATGGTGCAGCTTAATATTTGTAAGTAAGAGTGATATATTATGAGGTCTGAATTTCTCATGTCTGGCCCTTCCAGCAAAAGCTGCCCAGTGCCTTACAATAGTAATGTTAGTTAATAGTCATTAGCTTCTTTTATTTGGTGATTATAAATCATACAAAGAAACTATTTTATTGATAACGCCACTCCTGACTTCTACTTTCCCCAAAGTGGCCGAACTTCTCTTCATAATGCATTGAGTGCAACAAGGTGGTGGGAAAGAAGGACTAGAGACCTCATGTGCACAATTGTACTCAAACATGGTTCTGGGAGGCCCAACCTCCTAGAAACTTCAGTGGTCCCTCCCTCTTTGTTGCCCAGTGTGGTCTCACACAATCTCAGGCACCCACACTGTCCACAAACTCTCTATTGCATGATGGAATAGGGGAGTAGAAAAAGGTGTCTACCAAACTAAAGCTCTGGCAACAACCGAAATTGTACAAATTCTAGGAGTTTGGCATCTCCACTCAATAACTCTGCTGTCCTTCCCTTTCTTCACTGCAAGGAGGGGAGACATACAAACAGATTAAAGTACACTTAGAAACCCAGCTGGCTTGTCTTCAACTCCCAAAGGGCCACTTCACTCCCAATTACACTCTTTTCCCTTTTTATCAAATTGGTAAGAAACACTAACTCAATTGATTTAAATGATTTCTATCACTATAGCCTTTAAGA
Source organism: Mus minutoides (assembly GCA_902729485.2). Taxonomy (NCBI): domain Eukaryota; kingdom Metazoa; phylum Chordata; class Mammalia; order Rodentia; family Muridae; genus Mus; species Mus minutoides. Next base: position 1,256,996 of record LR749691.1, read on the forward strand.
CAAGTAATGGGTTTATTATGCTCAGTCATAAGGACGGCATTTTATGTCTGTGAGTGTATTTTCTGCTGTGCTCATAAAATACTCAATTTGGCTTCATTTATTAACTTCCTCATTTTGCATTAGCTGGTGTTTTCCTGTCTGAGGATAATTCTCCTGCCTGTTGATAGTGTACAACAAGATAAGTAGGTGTCTCTCAAGAGAATAAACAGAATACTCTTTTGAGGTTTGAATGGGATGGATCTGTGTAAACCTCCCAGAGAGTAACTCTTCAGCTTTTGTTTTGTCAAATTCAAATGAAATTCCTAACATCACAGCTTGCCCTAGTCCTGGGAATATTGTTTTTTGAATTTCACTGTATTAATCCTACTGGTTGCTGTTTATTAGTTTCTGGCTTCTGAGAACCTATGCTGTTTTGTTTTAGATATAATTTTGTCTTTATTTATTTTTGTTTCAAGAATTAATTAGAAAGATGTCTACCTGATCTTAAATTACTACTTTTCAGTTTTATTTCCTTTTCTGCTCAGTATCTATTTATCTATCTGCAGGCATAAGTTTTTCTTATTCCTTTTTTGGCTTCCTTCTGATGTTTTTGGCCTGTGTATGCGGGTATACATGCATGTGTGTTGGTGTGTGGGTGTGGCAATTGAGCTAGTGTATGCTTACATGGGTTTATAAAATTTGCATTTATATTTGCTTTTAGAGATCCTAAATTTGCTCTAAACATAGTTGGAGAGGAAGCTTTCAAAAGTAGCTTCTTTTACAGTTTTATTTAAAAATACATTTTGCATTTTCTTGATTGGCAGCCTCACAATCATAATGATTCATTTTTCTTTCCTTTTATATGTATCTGGTGTGTTTGTGCTCTTAAAGGCTGGGCAAGTCTCCACCATAATGTGGTAAATGAAATATGGGAAAAGCACAGCATAGGGGAGACAGTTGGGCAGAGAGATATACCCTCATACATGTGCACAGTCCCTCTAAGATCCTGAGCTGCTCTCTGACAAACGCAATCCTGGCAGTTGGACTGAGATGACTCTGTCTTAGTGCCTTCACATGCATACTTTGTGTATGTGTCTCACCTGCATTGTAGATACCTGATCCTTTAGCCCTTTGACTCAGCTGTGAACTAAGTTTTGTGCTATAAACTGTTGGTCAGATTCACTGAAAGAAACATTTTAGAGACACCTAGCTTTCTGTACATCCATGCGTTGACCAACCAGAGAGATCAGCCTGTCTTCTCTTCTCACATACAAAGTCTTCTCCTTGTCCACACTCTGACTTGCTTAGACCTGGATCCAGTACCTACTACTTGTACCCTCTCCTGTCACTGGAAATCCTGCTTCTGCCCTCTGGTTCTTACTCATACAGCTGGAGCTTCCTTTATGTGTTAATATCTAGAAGCAGCATTTAATGAGAAAATATTTCTGTTGATGTCAGGCACCTCTGTCTGGAGCCAAACTCCATGTTGAGTGATGGAACCCGTTCTGGTACTTCCACCATGTAAGAATACCCAGTTCAGTCATTGTCCTGACTGGGGCTACAGGAATGAGAGCCCAGATGGATCATGAAAGTGACATGATAGGTGAGGACAGAGCTTAGTTTTATGCTGCAGAAGACATATGGGAGTGGAAAACGTGGGAGAAAAAGAGACTGGTAAGCTGGGGCTCAGAACCTGCATAAGAATGGGATGTAAACTCTATTGTGCTTATAAAGAAGAGTTTCAAGAACTCATAGTAAGGAGAGGTTAGATTAACTGTGGCTGGCCAATCTGTGCATTTATTGCATGGCTGATGGTCTAACTAAACATTGTGTATTTACAAAGGAAATGAAATGTGCTCCAGAGACCAAAATATCAAGCAGTATAATGCTGCTAACAGTCATGCTACCCTTGTACCTCCTCTCTGTGTGCAGAAAGCAGTAAGAGCCTTGTAATGTACCAGAGGAAGTGGATTCTGTAATCACAGCCTTACTTAGTATATCTATATTAATCCTACTTTGTTTAGTAAAAAGAAGCAACAGCCAACATTTAATATATTAACCAGAACATCCCTAACGCCTTTGAGTTTTCATATATATATATACATATATATATATATGTATATATATATATATATATATATATATATATATACACATATACATGTACATATACATGTACATATATATAAAACCTGTGATAATCATAGAACTTGGGTATAGAGCTTTGGCATAGAATGTATCCCCCAAAAACGTCACATTCTGTGTTTGAGAAGCAGGGTGTGTGGAAGAACTTTTGACTTTAACTACATGACAGTGGGATAAATAAACTCTATCAAGAAATGTATCCCCTTGTATATTGAAGTCATGGTTCTCTAGAGAGGAGGGGACATTTATGGGTATATAAATAAGAAACAGATGGAAAGGGAAGAAGGGGAAAAAGAGATAGAGAAGCTAAGAGATAGGGAAGGACAAAGGAAGAAGTTGACATACACTTTAAAGTACTAGCTCACACGATTTTGGGAACAGGCAAAGTCCACTTAAAGAAGCCCACTTCTGCTTTTACATAGATGCACCTTTAATGGGTGAGACATAGTTGAGCCTCAGCCTTGGCCTCCCTTCTTTTACCTATAGTTCCAGTCTCAAGAACTTCTTCTGAAAAACCTGAGCCCTTTCTCATAAAGCTGTCAACTGATTGGATGATGTGCATTATCAAGGACTTTTCTTTCTTCCCAATCCACTGGATGGCAATGCCAATTATACCTAAAGCATATCTGGTATTTGACCAAACTACTAAGGCACATTATCAAATATTAGAATATCAATCTCATGCTATTTAAATAAGGCATACAGGAAATGTGCCTCAGTGTCAAAGAGAAACACTACCTCAGAGTAAAGGGCTGGAAAACAATTTTCCAAACAAATTGTTCCAAGAAACAAGCGGGAACAGCCATTCTAATATCAAATAAAATCAACTTTCAACCTAAAGTTATCAAAAAAGACAAGGAGGGATACTTTATATTCATCAAGGGAAAAAATCTTCCAAGATGAACTCTCAATTCTGAACATCTATGCTCCAAATGCAAGGGCACCCACACTCATAAAAGATACTTTACTAAAGCACACATTGCACCTCACACAATAATAGTGAGCGATTTCAACACCTCACTCTCATCAAAGGACAGATCATGGAAACACAAACTAAACAAAGACATAGTAAAACTAACAGAAGTTATGATCCAAGTGAATTGAACAGATATCTAAAGAACATTTTATTCTAAAACAAAATAATATACCTTCTTCTCAGCACCGGATGGTACCTTGTCCAAAACTGACCGTATAACCAATCACAAAAAAGGCTTCAACAGATAAAAGAAGATTGAAATAATCTCATGCATCCTATCAGATCACCATGGACTAAGGCTGGTCTTCAATAATAACAAAAGCAACAGAAAGCCCACATACACATGGAAGTTGAACTATGCCGCACTCAATGATAGCTTGGTCAAGGAAGAAATAATGAAATTAAAGACATTTTAGAATGTAATGAAAATGAAAGCACAACATACCCAAACTTATAGGACACAACAAATGCAGTGCTAAGAGGAAAACTCATAGCTCTGAGTGCCTCCAAACAGAAACTGGAAAGAAAAGGCCTACAGCTAATGAGCTAAGGTACAAAAAAGGAGGTGTAACACAGGCAGAAGAGAGGATTCTGGGAAATATTAAGAGAATAAAGAGAGATTGGAGATAGATGCTGGTGGGAGAGATGCTGAAGAAAGATACTAAAGAAGAAGCTTTGGGGACTGATGGAGAGGTAATTCCTCAGCAGGTAGATGAATTCACCTTTGAGTAAAGGGAGAATAACAAGGGAACATTGAGGATGCCAGAAGCAGGAAAGCTGAGCAGAGGTATTTATCTTGCAGATACAGCTATTGTCATGCTGGGTGTTGAACACACTCTGTAGGAAGCTTAATCTTCACCAGCAGCTGAGAGATTACTCTTCATACTGATGACTAGATTATAGCTCTAGAACTGTAGAACCCCCCCACCCCCACCCTGAATAGAGTCATAAGCAGGGAAATCTGGACATGATTAAAAAGTTATCCCTTTCAGATTTTCGGGGTTTTTTTTCTTTCTTTTTTTTATTAGATGTCTTCTTCATTTACATTTCAAATGCTATACACTTTCCTAATTTCCTCTCAGAAAATCCTCCTATACCCTCCACCCTCCCCCTGCTCCCCAACCCACCCACTCCCACTTCCTGGCCCTGTCATTCCCTATACTGGGATATAGAATCTTCAAAAGACCAAGGGGCCTCTCCTCATTGATGGCCAACTAGGCCATCCTCTGCTACATATGCAGCTAGAGACACAAGCTCTGGAGTTACTAGTTAATTCATATTGTTGTTCGTTCTATAGGGTTGCAGACCCCTTCAGCTCCTTGGGTACTCTAGATCCTCCATTGGGGTCCCTGTGTTCCATCCAATAAATGACTGTAAGCATCCACTTCTGTATTTGTCAGACACTGGCATAGCCTCAGAGGAGATGGCTATATCAGGGAGGGGTCCTCCTAGCCTTGTGTCAACTTGACACAGGGTAGAATTACCTGAAAGAAGGAAATCTCAATTGAGAAAATGCCTTCATAAGATCCACCTGTAAGCCATTTCCTTAATGAGGAGGGCCCATCCTATTGTGGGTGGTGCCATCCCTGGGCTGGTGGTCCTTAGATCTGTAAGAAAGCAGACTGAGCCAACCTTGTGGAGCAAGCCAGTAAGCAGCACCTCTCCATGGCCTGCATCAGGTCTTGCCTCCTGGTTCCTGCCCTCTTTGAATTCCTATCCTGATTTCCTTAGATGGTGAATAGCAATATGGAAGTATAAGCAAAGAAACCCTTTCCCTTTTCTGTATCCATTCCTCTGTTGAGGGACATCTGGGTTCTTTCCAGCTTCTGGCTATTATAAATAAGGCTGTTATGAACATAGTGGAGCATGCGTTCTTATTACCAGTTGGAACATCTTTTGGGTATATGCCCAGAAGAGGTATTGCTGGATCCTCTGGTAGTACTATGTCCAATTTTCTGAGGAACTGCCAGACTGACTTCCAGAGTGGTTGTACAAGCTTGCAATCCCACCAGCAATGGAGGAGTGTTCTTCTTTCTCCACATCCTCGCCAGCATCTGCTGTCACCTGAATTTTTTATCTTAGCCATCTGACTGGTGTGAGGTAGAATCTCAATGTTGTTTTGATTTCCATTTCCCTGATGATTAAGGATGTGGAACATTTTTTCAGGTGTTTCTCAGCCATTTGGTATTCCTCAGTTGAGAATTCTTTGTTTAACTATGTACCCCATTTTAATGGGGTTATTCATTTTTCTGGAGTCCAGCTTCTTGAGCTCTTTGTAGATAATGGATATTAGTCCCCTATCAGATTTAGGATTGGTAAAAATCCTTTCCCAGTCTGTTGGTGGCCTTTTTGTCTTCTTGACAGTGTCTTTTGCCTTACAGAAGCTTTGCAATTTTATACGGTCCCATTTGTCAATTTTTTATCTTACAGCACAAGCCATTTTTTCCCACTTTCTCCTCTATAAATTTCAGTGTCTCTGGTTTGATGTCTCCACAGTGGTCTTTGATCCACTTAGACTTGAGCTTTGTACAAGGAGATAAGAATGGATCAATTCGCTTTCTTTTACATGAAAACCGCCAGTTGTGCCAGCACCATTTGTTGAAAATGCTGTCTTTTTTCCACTGGATGGTACATTTACACAATGGAGTACTACTTGGCTATTAAAAACAATGAATTTATGAAATTCTTGGGCAAATGGATGTATCTGGAGGATATCATCCTTAGTGAGGTAACCCAATCACAAAAGAAGTCATTAGATATGCACTCACTGATAAGTGGATATTAGCCCAGAAACTTGCAATACCCAAAATACAATTTGCAAAACACAAGAAAATCAAGAAGAAGGGAGACCAGCATGTGAATACTTCATTCCTCCTTAAAATAGGGAACAAAATACCCATAAAAGGAGTTACAGAGACAAAATTTGGAGCTAAGACAAAAGGATGGACTATCCAGAGACTACCCCACCTGGGGATCCATCCCATAATCAGTCACCAAACTCAGACACTATTGGACTATATGACAACAAGAATTTGCTGAAGGGACCCTGATATAACTGTCTCGTATGAGGCTATGCCAGTGCCTGGCAAATACAGAAGTGGATGCTCACAGTCATCTATTGGATGAAACACAGGGCCCCTAATGAAGAAGCTAGAGAAAGTACCCCAGGAGCTGAAGTGGTCTGCAACTCTATAGGTGGAACAACAATATGAACTAACCAGTACCCCCAGAGCTCGTGTCTCTAGATGCATATGTAGCAGAAGATGGCCTAGTCGGCCATCATTGGGAAGAGAGGCCCCTTGGTATAGCAAACTTTATATGCCCCAGTACAGGGTAATGCCAGGGCCAAGAAGTGGGAGTGGGCAGGTAGGGGAGCAGGGCTGGGGGAGAGTAGAGGAAACTTTCAGGATAGCATTTGAAATGTAAATTAAGAAAATATCTAATAAAAATTTTGGGGAGAAAAGGTAACGATAGATAAATAAATAAATAATTAAATGAAACCCTTTCCCTCTCAATTTGCTTTTAGGTCAGGGTGCTTTGTTACAGCAGTAAAACCTCTAAGACTGGGCAGGGTGTTTTTGCAACACTGCCTGACTGTCTGAACAGCAACACATAACATTGAACTTTGCAGCATTTTCCAGTTCAGGAACAGCCATACTCCAACAATATTTTAAGGGTTGGCAAGTTTTTAGCAAACTGTAAACTGTGCAGAGTGTGGGAGACAACATTTGAGACAAATGACATCTCTCGGGGTCTCATTTGCTCAGGGCCACAGTTGGTCAAATCCAGCTATTGGAATTGTTATGCCTAGTTTGAACCCCAGGAGGCCACCAGAGATTGTGACACACTGATGGGAAGCACAAAAGTCTCACTTGATCCAGACTTGGATCACAGCCTTCCCTGCTCAGCCGCCTTCCCTGCTCCACAGCAGCTATCCGGCATGTTTAGCCTGCTTTGAGGAACTCCTTCTGGGTGCAAGACATGATACAGGTCTTAAGCTCTGCTCTGTAAGGAAGCAGGCCAGTCGTCCCGTGAAGAGGATGGCCAAGTAAGTAAAGTCATGGAGCACTCCAGGATCCATGGAGGATCCATCGCTGCTGAGCAATAAGTCTGTCGGAGAAGCTCATGCAGAGCAAGTTTAGTTGACCGAGGCTGTGACTTCTCAGAGCTGGTGATGAAGCATGGAGTCAGGGTCTTTTGTATCACAGACAACTGGCTGTGTAACCAAGGATAACCTTGAACTCATGATTCTCTTACCCCTGACACTTCTGAATTGTTGAGATAACAGTTATGTATAACCACTGGGCAATTTCACACTTTTTTTTAAATTTGGAGATGAAGTGAATAAAAGTAGAAGTAAAAATATAGATAGATAGATAGATAGATAGATAGATAGATAGATAGATAGATAGATAGATAAGGCTTTTGCTGCTGAAGCCTGTGCAGTCTATGTGTTCTTTCTTGGTGGTGGCACCATCCACCTTCCTTGCAGTTATTAGCAATGTACTTGTTGCTTGTCGTTATGAGGGCTGTGCTGCCTTTAGAAATAATATGAAAAAATATTCATTTTGCTAATTTACATAGCTTATAAGCTAGATGCAAATTGTATGTCCTTATTTAACAGAGGCTATTTTAATATTTTATGAAATGTTTTATGGAATATTTGGGCAGACAGGTTTCTAAGTATTGTGTTTATGTAGGAAATACTGTCTATCCTAAGAGCATTAGGACATTGGCATGGAAGGAATTGTCTATCCACATGTAGTTGCTTCTGCCTCTGATTGCACCTGAGCAAAAAGGATCATGATTTGCTCAGAGAACCTGGGCCAAAGAGCAAGATGTTGCCTCAAAAAGAAAAATGAAAACAGGAAGTAATTTATCAGCACCTTACAAGTTGCCATTTCAAGTGTGAGCTGAGTTCCTCACAGATGCTTAGCAAGGCTTCCTTGGAGACAATCTCAACCCACTCAGAAGGTTTTTGCTGAATAAAACATGATTTCTGGCTTCCTGATTGGACTCTGACGCTGTGATACTATGAATATATACAACTGTATATGGTCTAAGGCTGTCTGCCTTACCCTTTCCACACACCTGTGAACTGATCTTCAGGCAGCTGCACTCACCTGGCTCAGTATTCAGAGCACCTTTATAGAAGAACAGGTTATAACCAGAGCCTTCTGCACTGGCAGCTCAGAGTGCTTTGGGACCCAGTTCTTCAGATCCAGGTCCAAGAGCTGTGTCTTAAGTGGCTGGCTGGCTTCTTATGAGCAAAGGTGAAGACTGTTCCTCGAGTCCTAAAGCAAGCGGTGGCTAGACAATCCTGAAGGTTGGAAGTCTGCATCCATTCTGGGGCCTATCTGCACTGCTCTGGGGCCCATCTGCACTGCTCTGGGGACTGTTTGAACTGCTTTGCCCTCAGCATTTGGATTTGCTGACAGGTGCACTTTAATACCCTGCCCCTGCTCTCTCTGGTTTTGCCCCCTATGCACAAGCCAGAGTCCCGAGGCCTGATGCAGAACAAACCCCAGAGAAAGTACATTTCTGTGCTCCTGATCTAACCATGACATTTGACTCCAAGCTGTCAGTAGCACTGTCTTCAGATTTGCTTATTACACTTGCTAGCATTCCCAAAGTCAACTAATTTCAAAGAAGGAGCAGTACCACTGGCTTGTTGATTCAGTACATTGAGATTGTTTTCCTTCTGTAGCTAGTGAATTTAAGAGACAGTATCTTATTTATTTAAGTAACATTTTGAGAAGACAGCAAGTAAGTACATCTTTATTTTGAAAGCTGCAGACCTGATTACAGGGAGAAGTGAAATAGGAAGGGGAAATGGAACAAAAAGTTAAGTATGGGGTAGAAATAAGTTATTTCCAAACATGAATCTCCAAACATGCACAGGCCTGCTTCTGCACTGGCCCTGGTTCTGTATGTGTTGTTGCATAGCTGTGTGTCTTCAGGCTGGTCCCTCAAGACCTCTCTGACAGCAACGACCATTTTGTAAAATGAGGCAGTTGTTGACAATCTCATAGACACTGAAATACAATTTATAGGCATTGAGAGATATGGTATTACTCCTTAGCACTTGTCATGTATTAAGCTCATGAGTGTATTGCATGTTAAACAGAGAGTAATCTAATTTCACAGTTAAATAAAGTGCTAATTTAAATTACTTTTGAAATTAAAATGTTAATGGAATAAATTTCCTGGGTCTAATAAATGAACTCTCTGCGTCTTTCCCCTCCCCCACCCATGCTCTCAGTCCTGCAAAGGAGAGGGGGAGGGGTGTGCTGTCTGCCTCTGCATTTTCCACTGCGCCTTACATCCTGGAGTTCCTTTTATTTCAGGCTGGATTACTTTTATCTGTGGCTGTTGGGGCAGGAGGAATTAGATCCATTTTCCTGACAAGAATTTTACATGGAACACATATTTGAAAGATTAATGTAAGCAGTTGCTGCCGAAACAATTTAATCTTGCTTTCCATAGTAATGAAAAATGAATAATCAGAAGAATAAATTGTGTCTAGGAGATAATAAATACCTCTTAAAGGATCTTAGCAGAGAGTATGAATTATTGCTGGCCCCCCAGCTTAGAAGGCCATGGCCAGTTGGTTCTCAACCATATGTCTGCTGTAGCCTTAGTCTCAGAGGCTGATTCATCTTCCCTCTGTCTATCAGAGCCAAGCTCTCTGCTGTCTTCCCACTAATTTGAAACTGCAAATAGCAGTTTGTGCCAATTAGGGCAGTGTATATAGAATGCCATGAAACTCATGTTTCCCTCCTGTCTCTTGACCAGCAGCAGACCTAACATGTCTGATGTAAGCATTCAAGATATAAACTTAACGACCTAGATTCATTAGAGTCAATGGCTCCAGGCAGGGAGCCTTGACACATGTTTTATCTTCTGCTGCCTGCCCTTGGGTAACTCCAGCAAGATCCACTGAAGCTCTTCCATAGCAGAAGTTGCCTCTGATTTACAGGATTGTTCAAAAGCAAGGATAACTCCAGATTAGTGAATTTCTCTAAGAGGATGCTTTGCGAGGTTTAGAAACCCCTCGACAACAAAGTAATGATTGTTTGCCTCCTGCACTAAGGGCTAAAAGGAACTGAGATTCCCAAGTATATCTGTGTGACATGGCCCAGTGCACCAGTCTTCCTGCTGCTCTGGGACCCAGGAGACCAACACCATCATAGCACCAAACAATACAGCACCACACACATCAGCTGATAAAAGCAAGGCGACTCACCCCTGCTGTGTGCAGTATGAAAAGCAGTTCTGGAGCCTAACCAATGAGCACTTGTGGTGCAAACATTAAGACTGCTGAGTTGCTTCCCATGTAAAAAGCTGGATGTTGTGGCAAACACTTGAAATCCCAGTGCTGCAGAGGCAGAGACAAGACTCATTGGCTTCTAATCTAACCCAATGGGTAGGCACCTGGTTTCAGTGAGAGACCCTGTCTCATAAAACAAGGGCGATAACAACTGAGAACTAACACTGTGGCCTACACACACACACACACACACACACACACACACACACAAACACACATACCTATACCCCTGTGGACACAAACTCATAAATAACAAGTCCTATACAGTTCTTTGATTTTATTTGAGATTTTGTGAATGAACTATTTGTTGTCAAACAAATAATGGGTTTAATTGTGACATTTCTGTGCATATTGCTATGATGGGTTCTTAGTCCATCCTCCTTATTTCCTTCCATTTCCTCCTTGCTGGTCCCCTTCCTCTGCCATCTTGATATCCTGCTCTCCTGACATACACATACCCATAGCTTCTCTTTGTTTCCCACTGCCCTTCCTTTAGACTTATGTATACATTGTTCTTGATGTATCTATAACTACAACTATGTGAAAAATCTAGACAAGAAACATTTTCATGTTACCTACCTTTGTACAACTTTATCTTGTCAAAGCTAGAAGTAGGACTTTGCGGGTATAAAAAAACCATCAAACAAGTCTTTTGCAAGAGGAGAGGCTTTTCTTAGTTTATTGTTCCTAAAACAAAGCTTCCCTAACTTGGCACAGCTGCCGAGGAATAGAACTGGGAAGCCAGTAGCCCAAAGCCCCCAGTGTACACAATGCTGTGTTGTCGATTTCTTGTGGAACTACCAATCGATTTCCTGGCATGTGTGTTTTCTTCTAACAATTTCAGCCAGCTTGGTTTTTAAATCTATTTTCATAGAAATGTTCAGGTTCTTCTGTACTCTTTGGAAATATTGCCAGGATGTGATTTAGGCTCTTGGCCATAAGAAAGAGGTTGAGAATCAAAGATGAGTGGCCATACGGTCTCTTACACAGGACTATCACTCAGTTAATTTTTCCATCACCAAGACCAGTGGAGCAGGAATCATGTTCTAAACATGACATTCTGAGATGTTTCCTGAAGGGTGTTTGCAAGAAATCAATCCCTTCTCCATGGGAATACGGCAATCTTCCAGTGATCTCTTTATGATCATAGGTCTAGATCATGGTGACGATGTTACAGGAGGAAGAAGGAGGCAGGGGAGTAAAAATGAGGAAGGGCGGATCACAATAACACCCTTCAAATCATCCATTCTTCTATTACTTATAAAGTGGTCCATTGTGTATTTATCAATGTTGACAATAAAGCTGGGTATGATGTCTTAGGTGTTTAATCCCAACACTTGCCAAGGCTGAGTCATGGATCTCACGGGGAGTTTGGAGATAGCCTAGACAATAGTGTGAATCCTCAGAACAGACTACAGGAAACATGAAGGGGTAGAAGAGACTCCTGAGAGATGAAGAGTACAAAGGGGGAAGAGGGAGATGATATCAAATTTAATGACCAAGAACATAAACAACCCTGTCTCCTGCCTTATAGCTGGGCAAGGCAACTTATGTATAAATTATAATATCTTGTTTTCAGGGGACTGGAGAGATGGCTCAGTGGTTAACAGCACTGACTGTTCTACCAGAGTTCCTGAAGTCACTTGCTAGAAACCACGTGGTGGCTCACAACCATCATAACGTGATGTGATGCCCTCTTCTGGTGTGTCTGAAGAGATCACTAAGTGTACTCACATACACAAAATAAGGATTTGAATGGAAAGAAAAAAAAATCATGCCCATGGAAATGCAAACCAGATATAGCAATAACAACTAACACGTCAGGACTGTGTGACAGGACAGAGGCAGAAGAGATAACCACTAAATCTAGGCAAAATCCTCATGCGAGGGGATACTGCCCTGTTGATAGTAGGATGGGAAGCAAGCCTGTCCAGAAAGGGCCATGCTGCATACAAGCTTACAGGGCTGAGTCTGATCTCTGACAGAGAACGAGGTTACAGATAGGACTAAGTGTTAAAGATCAGAGTGGTACCTGTACCACGTAGGCAGGAACTCCTGGCTCAAGCTCATAGTAGTTGGTGACTTTGAATGAGTCATTATTTTTTTCATTGTTGTTGTTTTCTGTGGCCAATTCCTTTACTTTAAAAGTGAGAAGAAAATATAGCAGTTAATTTCTCAGGCTGTTGTAAAGGTTTAAGATTATGCTAAGAAATATCAGTGTTCTGAAAACCTACCTGACGGGAGCTGCATAGCCTGGGTGTTACTGTCCAATGCGTTGTCATTTTTTCTTTTCATGAATTGAGAGCTGATGCTTGCCAGTTTAGACTTTTCTGGAGGTGAGTCAGTGAGTTTATGAATTAAAAGTTCAGAGCCCATTCTGACATAAATTATTGTCATGACAACAGTTCCTTTCCCTGTTAGGAACTGCTTCCCACCCTTTATAATCTTTAAGATGCCAAATCTGTGGTATAATAAAAACACATAAGCACAGAACACATTTTCAGGCAGAAAAAAAAATCTCTAAATAGTCTAACATTTCTGAAGTTAGACTATAAATTGACTTTTAGCAAAAGAACTTGCTTAGTATCTTAGGGCAATTTCATTCTGTGAACAGTTTTGAAGTCCAGCTGTAGCTGAGGGAAGCCTGGACTGTAACCCCACCCACCTCTTCAACATCAATTTAGCATCATTGTTGACTGGTAAAAGTATAGCAAGGAAAAGAGACTGGGCACATTCCTGGTTCCTTCTTCCATGTTCTCTTGTATCAGACTCTCAGGAAGTTGATTGTCACAGAGCCCAGTGTATAGCCAGTGATCCTTGAATTCTTCTCTTGGGTTTTTCAGGGAGAGGCTTACAGATGTCACTACAGAGGCAGTTATAAATGGCAGCATAAAGTTGCTCAGATAGTCTCCCTGTGAGTTTAGAGCCCCACGGTGCTGGGGAGCAGGTGTTGTGCTCCATCCATCCCTCAATGACATCTTACACTAGGTGGTTTCAGAGGGCTGCTCATTCACTCATCAAGACATTGTTGTGTTATTTCAGCAAAATACCCGATAAGAGCAGTTTAGGGGGTTTATTTTGGCTCACAGTTCAAGCACAATAGTCTGTCATAGTCAGGAAGTTATATAGAAAGTTATAGCATCATAGACTTGTGGCAGCTGGGTGCTTCATGCCTACAGTCAGCAAGCAGAGGGAGATGAATGCTGATACCCAGCTTGCTTTCTCCTTTTACACAATCTAGGATCCCAGTGCATGAAATGTTGCTACCCACATTTAGAGTTGGCCATTATAGCTCAATTAACCCAATCTGGGGACTCCTTTGTAGCCAGGCTCAGAGAGATTGTGAAATGCTGTTAGTGATCACCATTATTTTCAGAGTGAGAAAGTAGTGGCTGAAATATCTTTATGAGTTATAGATGCTAGATTGTTAGATGTAGGTAATATGAGAGCCCGAGACTCATTCAAAAACAAAACCTAAGAGTAACACAAAGGTACACACCATTCATAGCCACAGCACACTCCTCCAATGTGCCCATTCAGCCCTGCAGCATCTGTGCCTGGGGAGGGCAGTAAGTCTGGGATTCCTGCAGGTGACTCAGGGTCAAGAGATGCACAAGTACCTAGGTGAGCACAACACTTCTCTTTGTACTCAATGTACCATGTTGTGTCCATGTACCAACCTTCCTAGATTTGAGATGAATCAATCAAGTATTAGAGAGAGGCCAAGACACCCTTCAGGGGAAAAAGCATCCCCATGAAAACCCTATGAACCTCAGATGTGGAAAACGAAGACTGGGAAAGTTGAACAACCTACAAAAAGCTTTCTAGTTCCGTAACACAGAAGCTAATTTGAATAGCATCTTCCCACCTCCCTGTGCTTAGAGGCACCTCCATGCCAAATTGAAGAGCTGGAACTCTTTCACTGGAAGAGCTATGTTTCTCTCTTCTCTGGGTTCAGATTTGTCAAATGCTCAGTGTAGTGCACTTGACCTCTGCTTTCTGCAATTGGAGATAAAGGTCATTCATACTCTTTAATCAAATCTGAGAGCTTAGATGACTCTCCACTAATAAGTAAGCGTTTTATCTCTGGAGTTAGCTATTTTACTCCCGTGGTTCTGACCACATCCTTCACGTGGTGCTACCTTGGCCACTGGCATCTTTCTCCTGAAACTGGAATGCTGGATCTCCTGTCTTCCTTTCCCAGGCCTAGTCTTGGTTTTTAGTTGCTTCCTTAGCCATGAGTGAGTAGCCCCAGCACTGAGCTGTTTCAGCTGTATGCACACCCACTGCTTGAGGTCTTAAACTAACAAGTGCTTACTTCCAATTGCATTGGCTGTCTAAAGGGCACCTCCTTCAAAGGCAGCAAGCAGAGGTGGCTCTTGCTTCAGTCTACATTGGTGCTCAGAGAACTGCTTCCTGGTAGCTATGGTGCGAGGGGAGTAAAATGGAGAGGATTTAAGGGGAAGCTTTATGAATTAACCAGAGAGCTACATTGATGGAGAGCCTGTGTCAGCACCTCTAGTTTCTAGAAGCCCTTGCAAACCACATATTATAACCACACCCAGTTAGGAACCATAAGAATTGCATGAGAAGCAAAAGGGAAAAGCCTCCTTATTAGACTGAGACAAGGAGATGTTAAATTGCAACTCCTCCAGAGTTAAGAGATGTTCCCCAAAGCCAAGAAATCCCCAAAGACTGCTTATTCCACACATGGTAATTTTAGAATCTTAAAATAGCCCTGCCTTCATAGCTGAGCCAAGACGAGAGAGGGACAAGTTATAGACTGTATTCCCTTGAGCTGTTATTAGCAGAAAGACTTGTTCCACTGCAATCATATTTTTCAGTCTGTCCTATTTCAGGCACAGAACAGAAAATCCTGCCTAACATGGGCTTCTGGATTCAGGATCCTCCAGAGGTCCAGAAAAGAAGCTGACAAAAAAAAGAGCCTTGGTCTTTACTGGTGACAATTTACCAGTTTCAAGGGAGAAAGTATAGACTAGATATAGTGTAGATTTGTGTCAGTCAATTGTGTTATTTTTTTCTTTCCTCCTTGACTGAGCCCTCATCGGATGATTGTCTAACCACATGCATGTTCATTAAAGGGATTCAGCCTTACCCCAAGAGTGCCCAGTACACCCTAGAGAAGAGTTCCAGCTTATTTCCAGGTTCACTGGGAGGTCATTCTGGGAAGGGTGTCCTAGGCAGTATGACTTTGGTGACAGAGCTAGGGAACACTCAGTATGGGGTTGTAACCAGCCTTCCATAGCTAACCCTGTCTTTGATTCCTTTGTGATAGCATTATTCTTTGGATTATCAAACTGGCCCCTTTGGATATTTCTATGACCTTGAAAATTAGAATAATTAAGTTTCCTCTGGCACAGCAGAGACTTGATACGCGTAATTAACAGCAGCCAGAGTTCCCTGGAGATCAAATTTATGAAAGACATTAAAGGAGAAAAGAAGCAGGCCTTTCTGAGAGAGGAGGAGTGAACATTGTCCTGTGGGTTACTAGTGTTAGGGTACTCTATATCCTGTGCACAACTGTGTCTCCTAGAATTTGCTAGTACATTGTCTATTTTATTTTCCTTTGTTACACCAATCACATGAAACAGGACAGTGACTAAGAGACTCTGAATCAAGGACCAGAGATAAGAACTGAAAATTCCTTTACAGGGGAGAACAATTTAATTGCACAGTATATTAATTATTAACTTTATTGTGGGCAAAACACTTTGCTTGTTTGTTTGTTTGTAGAGCTGGAGCCTCAAGGGTATTTTTTTTAAGATTTATTTTATTTATTATATGTAAATACACTGTGGCTGTCTTCAGACACTCCAGAAGAGGGCGCCAGATCTCGTTACGGATGGTTGTGAGCCACCATGTGGATGCTGGGATTTGAACTTATCACCTTCGGAAGGGAAGAGCAGTCGGGTGCTCTTACCCGCTGAGCCATCTCACCAGCCACTCAAGGGTATTTTTCAGATGCTAACTACCTATATTTGGAGACAAAGTTGCCTATTTGCCTGGAACTACTCAGTTAAGATAGGCTAGTTGTCCAACAACACTTAGGAATCTCTGTTTCCAGTTTCTATGTGCTAGGATTACACACATCCCATGACTTCTGGACATCAAAGTCAAAACCTCATAAGACGTGTATTTTAGTTAATAAAATACATACTTAGCCTCCAAACATTTTTTAGATCAGAATAATTGTATATGAATGTTTTATGGAAAAGCTGTGACCTCATCTTATGTGTTTTAGCCATACAATAGACACCAGAGCAGTGAATTTGATCAGTTATCTTGCTAAAGACTTTGTCAAACAACTTTTTCACAGCTCTATTTTCTCTTAAGTTCCCATCATATGTTCATTCATGGATAGGCAGATATAAATAAAAGGTACAGAGCTCACAAAGTTTAAGATTTATAAATATCTCCTGATCGTTTTTGAAAAACATAGGTGTTCACTTTTAGTGTATAAGAGTTAAACACACACACACACACACACACACACACACACACACACACACACACACACTGTGGATATTCTCTCAACCAATGAAAACAAGTGTCCCAAACATTAAGTGCTTTCTGTTGGGAGTCTCAGAACAGTGTGCCCATCACCTGGGTTCTATTTTCACCTTTGGATTCCATTGGTGGGAACTGATTATAAATGTTCTCAAATTGCCCAGCTGTTCATAAAGACTAACAAAAATACAAATGACATAATGATTCTAGAAATGTTCAAGGAAACAATCCAGAAAGCCCATGGTGGAAGCAACAGAGGTAACAGTCCTTCAGCAGTATTGATATATTATTTACACTGTGGGCTAAAATCAGTGGTACAGTGGACAGAGCAGAGTTTGATAAGATTTGATTACAGGCAGGAAAAGGTTGTTAATGTTCTTTGAAAGGGTGTCTTCCCCTTGGGCCCTGCTTGTGTACTATGATTCTGTGTTGCTGAATTGGAAAAGTAAATATTTATTCTTGAGGGGCAAGTAAAGTGTTCCATAAACACTTATCACAGTGATTTTGATTTAATATCTGTGCTTATCCTGTTTTCTGTAACCACCAGTACACTTCCCTTGACTGATGGACTCCCCTTCTCTCCCCAAATCATCACTATTGAGAAAATTTGAGCATTAAGAAACAACCCAACAAGGACACAGTTAAATATCTATCCTGGATTATTATTGGCATTGTTAATTTTGACCCAGACCACATCGTTTTTATCTTTCATTAAAAGTGTGTTGGTTTAATCAGTACTTAAAGCTCCTTGGTTTGAGATAAAAACATTTTTTCTTGTGACTTCCTATATTTCAAATTAAGACCACAATAATTTCCTATTTTTATAAGAAAATAAAAGAAAGCAAGGAAGGAAAGAGGTGACAGGAGGAGAGAGAGAAGGATAGAGGAGGTTAAGAGGAAGGGAAGGAGGGGAAGGAGGGAGGGGAAATACAAGGAGAGGGAATGACACACATTTGAGGCCTTTGACCACTGTATATTTCTTGAGAATCACACCATCCTTCAGGGTAGTATCCTTGATGTCTTTGTCATGAGAATGTTGTTTACACATTTTCTCCAGTAACATGAATGTAAGGTAGCGAAATTCCAACTTTCAAAACTGTAGGCCCATTTGAATCTATTCTATATTGTCAAATTCATTCTGCCTTTCATTTGTGTTGAGGCATGCTTGCAGTTTTAGCATGACTGTCCACAGAAGTTGTGGCTCTGACAAGCTCCTGCAGCAGCCACTTCATTAATCTTACTCTACCAGGACACCTGCTTGCTGCTGTGTGGTGTCAGCGGATATCATAAAGTAATTATGTTGTTAATTCATGGGCTGATGTTTTCCAGGCTGAAGCATGACTTCCTGTAGGCAGTGATCTGGGAAATCAAATCAAGGAGGCCAGGAAGACCATTGACAGTTGTCAGCTTCTGCTGGCTTAGCTATGTGACAAAACCACGAATGGAAAGAATTCCATTTGTGGAGCAAGATCTCTTTCATAGCTGCAGTTCAGCCGCAGTCCTGTTCTGTGGCTGACATAAGCCAAGAACTCCCAAGTGAGAGTCCCTCAGACCGGAGCACTCACTCCAATTCCTTCCTCCAGGATCTTGAACTCACTGACCTTCAGTGCCCTTATTAGCATGAGGAGTGATAACAGAGTTCATACAGACATGAAATCTTAGCCCACTGATAAATGTTAGCTTCTGTTATTTAGCACCTGGCTGCTTCCACTTAGCAATACAGACAAGCTACTTGGAGAAAAATGGTACTCTTTTAACTTTTATTCTAAAAGCAAAGAAATACAAAATAAAGGATGAAGGAGCAACAGACCAGACACAAGTGGTCTTGAGTTTTCAGAATCTGAAAATAAAAAAATATCACCGTATAATTTTTCATGGTGATCTGATTTTCTGAAGGATTTCAATGAAGTTCTTTACTGCCTCCCAAGTGGCTGTGGGCAGGTTACTCTATGACATGATTCTTCTAACAGATAGTGAGTATCTACTTGGTGGTTCACTACAAGCACGAGAAAATATCCTAAACACCAAACCATGACTGGCCCATGAATCAAGCTCAAAACCATGTAACTGTGGTTCTTTATAGTAATGCTATCGCTTATGCAGTTATGGAGTCACTGAGGAAGCTGACCTAGCATAGAAAATAGTGAGCAACCTATAATTCACTGTCATATGCTGTACATGTAACCGTGTATATACATAGACAGAATATAGAGAGATATAGACACATGATAGATAGATAGATAGATAGATAGATAGACTAAAAAACATTAATTTCTAATTTTTTTTACCTATAAAAAGTTTATCATTTCTTCCTCCAATGACCTGAAAATAAAGCAAAATCACAACACAAAATGTTTTACATGTTTTCTAATTGTAAAGTCAATGAAAGGATATTGTAAACAAATTACAAAATACAGATACAAAAAGAAAGAAGGGTTTAGCTACTGGGAATACCTCCCTATGCCAGCTTTTTATATGATACTCTTTGTGTGTTTATATCACTTGACAAAAAGGAGTTATGTTATATGGACAGTATATAATCTAGCCTATTTTTGGTGTATTCTGGAGACATACCTGGAATATACTATGTAACCCAAACTGTTGCAAATGTGTCAATCCTGCCCTCTACCTTCTGATCCAGGTTTATAGGTGTAACCTATCTTGTACTTGGTGATGAAATATGCATTATTTTATTATTACAATGTTTCTCAACAACACTGTGTGTGAGACAGCATCATTCTTCTGTATTGATGTAGTAGAACTCATGTCCAGGCTCTCCAGTGCTGGACAGGAGAGCTTGTCCTTGAGTGCTATGGTAACTAGCTCCAAAATGAGATCTCAAACCTACCCAGCCTTGAAGACTGTTGTGGTGTTATCTATCTCTGAAGTCCTTAAGAAAGAGTCATGGTTGAGTCTACAGCCAAAAGGTGGAGAACTCAGTGCTGTGGTCCATGTACCAGGCATGAGAGGATATCAGAACTGAAAAGGTCAACTCCAAACCATTAAGGTCTCAGTCACAGGGCAAGCAGAGTATGTATGAGAACAGTTAGGCACGCTCAGACCGTCTTCAGGATTGGATGCAGACTGGAAAGGCCTGCACTTGTTAGAAATAGTCTTCCTGGGAGTGCAGTCTTTTGACTTGCCCAGTGTCAAGTCTACATATGTCTCAGTGGCAAGTCTACATGTTTCTACCCCAGAGAACAGACAGAGCACCAAGAAATTTTGCTAGCTGGGATGCTAGAAAAGGAGGTAGTTCTGGAAATAAACTTGTTATGAATAGTTATAAAGGAAAGACAATCCCTGCTTTGTATGGGAAGTTATATTTACAATTTGATATAGTTTTCACTTACGAGCTCTGAGGAACAGATATGAGATTGCATCCTTGATTCCACTGTAAGAAATCTCTGGGAAGTGACTGTGATTTGCTTGGCAAATTATGGCTGGACCAGTCGTGGTTATCTGGAGAAGCCGGGGAATAACCAATTACCATCACTGGAGATCTTTCTCTTTTTACATTTATAATTATTTTGTGTGCATACATTTTTTGTGGTCATACATATGTGTGTATAAGTGTTTATGTGCACGTTGTGAGTGTGTAAGGCAGAGAAAAACTTGAGTCTAGTCTTCAAGTGTCTTCCTCCTTTTGGGTTGAGATATGGTTTCTCACTGGCCTGGAATTTTACCAAGTAGGCCAGAATTTCAGGGATCCTTTCATCTCTGCCTCCCATTTCCCCTTCAATGGTATTATAATTTTGTTTCTCCACCTCTGGATTTTTGCACAGGCTCTGGTGATCCAAACCATGTTTCTCATACTTTCAAGGCCAGAAGCTGAGGTATTTGTCTAAAATACTCCATCTTTGTCTAAAAAAAAAGAAAAAACCCATTAAAATAATTATATACACATCACATTAATATTTCATCTTAATACTTTTTAACTTAGTCAATTGTAGAAATAAACATATCTTGTCCCCAAAGGGCTAACTGTCCCTCACCTAACTAATAGCTAAAAATAAAACCTCACATTCTACTGCAAAGTATCTTATGACCAAAAGACTCCAGTTCTAACCCGTACCCACTCATGGCTAGGTGACCTCTGCTTCTTTTCTATGCCATGGTCCATGGCTGTGGTGAGATTAGAGTGTTCCAGCTGCATGCTTTAAAAAATTTAACTAATGAAATGTTGCTGCATTTTTGCCATTGGGGGCAGAAAACAACAATCAAACCGACCCAGGGCTAACTGGTAAATAATGGCAGCTGCAATGCCTAAAAATCTGTATTTGAAGCGATATTGGTCCTCTGGTTCCTGGTTCTTGCATCTCCTTATTTACTACTTACTGCAAAAATGTTTTCTTTAAATTTCTTTAAATTTCCACAGATTAGAATATGTATTTTTTCTATAACTAATTCAATGGAGTAGACTTGTCATATTAGAATGAATGCAAGCTTGTATTCCGTAATTTGCAGTGGAACGCTGGAAGCCAGCACTCTAGAAGCTAGCACTCAGGTCAGCTCCCCTTATTTCTTCTGCTGTTCCCTTTCCAGTTACCAGTTTCCAAGGTGAAGTAGGACATTGTGACTGTGGCTTTAGGGAGATAAGTGGCTTCCATTAGCATTTCCAAAGGAAAACTTCCTGTGTTGTAGGTACTTATAATATATGAGACATACTATATTAAGAAATAAGATGCTGTAAGATGTCACTTTTTCTTTGGTCTACGAGGACTGTGAGAGGAATGGGGACCATGGCTACACGCATCAGTGTCCCTTTCTGTAATCTTGTCTCAGTGTCTGTCCACTCCCTTCATTCTGCAAGACTGGTCAGCCACTTTGTACTTCCCTTCCAGAAGAGCTCTAGGTGGCCATTCTGAGATGTTTCTATGGCACTGGTGAGGGCATGCAATTGGGTCAGGAGCGAAAACTCTAGGTCCCTTGTTTCTTCCTGGCTTTGTAGACTGGGTAAGTCTCAACACATCCTCTACATCTATAGCATGGATAACACTTGGATGCCTAAGAGCTGGGCCAAGAGCTGATTCCATTCAGTTAACTCCAGTTAGTTCTCAGAGCTCTCTGACTCATCTGCCTATGTCTAGAAGAGGAAAAGCTCAGGAATATTGCACAGCAGACTGATTGTAAAGCAATGAATTCTTAGCTTCAGCCTGTTTATTTAATTTAGAAAGACGAGGTCTCATTCACTCCTTGCCTCTTTGAGAACAGAACAAATGCCCTGCTAATTGACAGAATAGTCAACCGATGAGTTGGTGTCATCATGCATACATTCTATGTGATTAAATATCAAACGCACAGCTCCCTGGTGCCTAAGAACTGGAATCTCCCTGCTACAGGATATATTTCTGCCACAGCTTCAAATGCCTTTGCATGCCCCTCCCTGATTTTTCATGCCTTGGGCTCCTTCTGTAGAACAATATTCAGTAAGAGGAGACATAATTAGCACAAGCCAAAGAAGAAACATCTTCCTTCCTTGACCTTTGGCCCCAGGTTAGTTGCTGTCGAGGTTGTATTTGCTACTCAGTGTCAGTATACCCAGTGTCAGAATGTGTCTTCTCCCTCTCCAGTGACATCTGCCTTGGGTATCTGTGTGACAACTTTGTGTTACAGTGTTCTGAAAAATAAAGCCTGGGAACTGTTTTCAGTATCACTTCAAAGGACAAGAGATGTGGAAACATAGCTATTGAGTCTGTGTATTAGAAGAGGATAGATAACTAAGCTCCTGACTGGTTCTCAGCAGGAAAGTTTGGTTTTCTAACAGTCTCCGAAGGGCCCTGACATCTGGGAAATCAGAATGGTGTTGAAGCATGTCCCCAGTCACTGCCTTCCCATGTTCTGCACAGGTCCACCCCTAAGCACTGGTAACAGTGGGGCTGGACTAACCACACAGCCGTCAGAATCACACATAGGAATGACTGGCAGTGCCGCTTCCTTATCTGTGACAGTACTTGGTGGCTCAGATTTCACTTTTTTTTTTTTATAAGACAGTGGTCTTGTTATCAGGCAGGAGCAGTTGTAAGAAATGATAAACATTGTGAAAGCAGTCTTAGAAAGTGTGTCTGTACACGGTGTGGCTCAGTGATGGATTGCCAGAAGCACACAGCCACTACTGCCTACTGGCCAAATGGAGGAGATTGAATGCTGCATCTCAAGGGAGAGATCTACACATCCTATGAGAGCATCCTCACCCATGTCACAACACAAGCCTGGTGCCTCCACTGTAGCTGCTCTGTGTCATGGTGTTGCATACCTAAAGCATAAACATCTTGAAGACATAGTCTGGAAAGTTTTCTCTAGAAGATGGAGTACTATCTCCTAGGTGCACTGCCATCATTGCCCTATAGGTACATGGGAAAATCACCCAGAATGCATCCAGGAGGCCAGGAGGCTGTCATTGTTCTGAGCCGTGCAAACCACAGGAAGGGATGTTACTCCTACTGAGGCTGTGGCTATTGGTGCTTAAAGGAAAAATCAGCATTGCTGGTCCTGTCCTAGTAAAATAACGCATCATTTTAGTGGATTTTAATTTTAGATTTTAATGTTGCAATACTAGATTATGTTATTTAGGTAGATTATGTGGAATATTTTTCTTTAGCAATTAACTTTCTTATTCTGGGAAGGTATTCACTTGTCTTGCCTTCTTTCCAGCCTTTCTGAAAAGTCCTTTGCACTTTTCTCAGACAACACCAGAAAGAATGGCTTTCTCTATACTGCCTCCGCTGCCCAGATACTCGCCTGGTGATGGGACAAAAATCAAATCAGACGTAGTCCCCACATTTATGTAGTTAATGATCTGGAAGTAGTAATAGGCAAAATCAGATTAAACACATTTAAAATTAGAGTAAACACATTTATAAAAATTAGAGGAAAGTCATTTATGATTTTTTTTTCACAGCATGAATAGTGCTATGAAGCCATGGACTTGGCAGAGTTTAAAAAGCTTGGAAGAGAGTAGTGTCGAAACTAGAACCATTTGATCTGAGGACTAAGCCTGCACTGACAAGGCAGAGACATTGCAAGATGATGGGGTCCGAAAGCTCCAAGCACGGGGCACTCTAAGGGTCAATACCCACAGAGAGAAACTTATTCTCCTCCTGTGTTCAGAGTGTTCAGAGACTGAGTGAAGGAGATGGGGCCCAGCGATATGACCCTGGGTGAGATTGAGACAACTCTCAGCAAACAAGCAGTTAAAGGGGAAATTCAAGTCTAAAGAGGGGACTATTGGCCTAAGGAGATACCTTCCTCCATAGCTGTCCCTGTTCTCTAGAGCAGGTAGCTCTTTGGCTAAGAGTCCTGGCTGCTTTTGTAGAAGTCCCTGGTTAGATTCCCAGTACCCAGGTAGTGGGTCACAACTGTTTGTAACTCCATTTCTGGAATCCTGATACATTCTTTTGGCTTCTGTGAACACTGTATATACATGGTATGCAGGCAAAACATCCAAACCCAAACTTTTTTAAAAAATTCAATAATGCATTGGAGATCTTAAAAGATCTTTTTCTCTGTCCATAGAGAGTTGTAGGATCAAAATACTGTGGCCTTTAAATATATAAACATTTTATGGTGATGTGTTTCCTCTTGGCTCATGAAGATGATACCAGAGCATCTCTTCTTTAAGAGTATGCTAGACAGGATTGGGTAATGGCATAACAAGTGTATGGAAAGGGGAGCTGAGTGAGGATCCCTCAGAAATCAGAGCACTCCTCAGGCAGCCCCTTTCATCCTCTGAGGAACCTTCCTGTGTGCTCTGCCTACTATATTCACCCTATCCCTCTACTCTTCTCAAAGACTTTGCACACCAAAATTATAATCAGCTTTCATACGCTAACCCACATTAGGTCATTGGCTCCTCTCTCCCGACACCTTTCATGTGTTCGGGAGCAGAATTTAAGAAAATATGAAACATAGTTAAGACAGTGTTTGTCTTTACCACTGCTCAATAATCTATCCTCACATCTCACTCCCTTCTGTCTTGAGAGAGTCATCACCTCATTGTAGCCAACTCTGTCACCCACGAAGCACCCTTCATACCTTTCAGTAGACATGCTTTGATGCCTGGTATGGTCAGAGCAGGGCTAAGCACCCAGGCCTTCTCCAGGCATATGAAGTGTCTCTCCATGTTGTGGTGAGGTATGCCAAAAGACTCAATGTGCTTTGTGAACTTGGCTTAGTAGGAGGTTTATCCTTCCTGGCTACTTTGAAAGCTTCATATCTATGCTAGAACTTAAAATTGCCCAATGACATGTGATATTGACTCAATATATTTTATATGTTGTTAGTGAAATACAGTTTTTTGAATGTTCTTATTTTGTGCTTTTCTGTTTTGGATGAGTAGAAGATACTATTTAGCATATTATTGTATCTTTAGTGTATATGCATACCAGTGTGTATGCAATTATGTACAATGATTCTAATAGCTGGCTCAGAACAAAACCATCTATAGCAGTTCCAGCTCTAGTCATCAGCTGTGGGTATGACATGGTGGCAGTCTAAAGACCTTCAAACCAACTTCTATGTCAATTGGGTGGGATGGAGACCAATAAATACCTGATGGTACTGTGAAAGCATGTGAATAAGCCATGGAAAGCACCATTTGTTGTAGGTATTAGAAAGTAATAAGTGCTCGGTCTCTGGAAGCTGGTTTTGCTCGCATCAGAATTGCCTTGAGGAGTTTGTTACAGTTCCCAGCTTTTGGGTCCCTCAGAGATCCACTCAATCTGTTCTTCTCAGCATCTGTGCATCCAGCAAGCATTCTACATACTCTTGCCAAGGTAACCTGGCATCACATCTTTAATGGGACTTATTATCTGCAGGGCTGGGAAAGAGAAGTCCTGGACTTGAAAGTTATAAACCACAGAAGCAAGGTGCCTTTCTCACCCTTTCAAGCTCCTTCCCTATTAAAAACTCTGGTGTTTTCCTGATTGCCCTAACTCTTGATTTTTTTGTTTTGTTTTGTTTTGTTTTGTTTTTGTTTGTTTGTTTGTTTGTTTTTTAATCTTTGAAAAACATTTATTATTCTTTCATGATTCGGGAAAACCTCATGGATGTTCCATTGCAAGCACATAGCATGGACAAGCAAGCATGGCTGTTGTCCTCACAAGCATGTATTTGTGCTGAGAATACAGAGAATGAACTTTCAACTCTGCAGCAGGAGCATAGAAAAGGACTAGTGCTTTAGTCTAGAATAATACCAAATGGTTGGAAAAGACCTTTAAATTTAAAGTACTTTCATGTGGCAAAAGAAGTGTCCTCTAGCATTCCCCTCAAATGGCACTCCTTTAAGTGACAAGTCTGTCACATGTCACAGCAAATGAAAGCATGCTTTCTTGTTATTGATTCTTTCAGACAGGTCCCTGTGGATCCACAGTGAGTAAGTCTCAACCTTGAACCAAGCTTCTGTCTTGAAGTATTTGAAGGCAATGTCATATTTACTCACAACTCTAATTTCCAAGTCAGCATGATCTGATTCTCACTTAGCAGGATTGCAGCTTCTCTGTGCCCCGTTCAGCTGCCATGGGCACCGAAGATTCCCTTCAGCCTTGGGGAAGCTTTGACAAAAGGCTTTGTGGCACTGATGCTTGGAAGAAGTGTGTGCACACCCTCTCTTCAAAGGCTTCTGTAGGAACAAATTGGCTGCTGATGTCAAAGTGGAGAGATTTGGTAATTGTGTGAGAATATGAGAAGAATGGGTATAAAAAAACCAGTGCTTCTTAGCAGCTCTTGGAATATCTTCAGCCTTCACTTACACCTCCAATTTCTGTTTAAAAGTCATTTCTTTGGAATGTTGAAATATTCCTAGCACATAAAGCCTGTCTGCTTCACTATGTCTGTAAGAAATGAAAACTCTCAGGGGCTATGCAAGAGGACAATGCCAGTTAGAGCTGGGGGCTAATGAGACGGCTGAGGCAGACATTTGATAAGCTTTGTCATCTTTTTGTCTGAAGATCATAGACTTCGCATTTTAATTTACTACACATAATGCTTTCTTAATGAGTTCCAGTGGATGGCTATTGAAAGATGCCAGAGCAGATGCCAACGTGATTACGGAAGGGTAAAGCATTTATTTGATTTACACGATACGCAGTTAGGGTAACTAATATCTGTAGCTAGGGTACAATAAAAGCATAGAAAAAAAAACCATCAGTATTACTCTTGGTAGGAGAAAGGTGCTAAATCAATTTATTTTCTCTCCTGTACGTGTGAAAACTACTAAACATAAGCTAATGGAATTGCATGTGGAACAGTGAATGTCTTGCTAGACTCTGGTTCACTTTGTGCCAGAAAGTTCATATTAAGCCAGTGCAATTATCAGAATTATTTTTTAAGTGAAAATTGAATTGAAGCTTCCTAGTAATGATTTGGCTATATTATAAAGCACTGCCCTCAAAAATAAGTGGGGTCTAGAGAAATGATTGAAGCTAACCTCAATGAGTAAGCCATGGGCAAAGTCACAGATGTAATGATGACAGTCACAAGAGTGGCCCAGGAAATTACTCAGACATTATGTAATAATGTTCTTAAGAACACTATACCTTGGATACAGTTCCCACCTCTCTTATAGGGAAGCCACAGAATAATACTTCTTCAGAAATTTTATCAAAGGAGCTAGGAAGATGCCCTCAATCAAACCACTAGGCATTAATTGCTTGGGATTGGTCTGTTGGATATCACCAGTCCCTTATTCCTGTGGCTATAGCTCTAGACTCATGGATCCTCACTTCATAAGCCCCAGTGCTATGACCTTCTGTGTTAACAAAAGTGTTAATATGGATACAGCATTCTGATTATAAGTCTTGTGCATCAGATAGGTATCTGAATTGAGAACTCTAGAAATACAGTGGGGAGAGAGCATGTCACACAGGGAGCATTATAACAGACATGTGACATCCTCAGAAGGGTCCAGAAAGTGCCTCCTGACCATAACTGTGACACCCTCAGAAGGATGGAAGTGGTGCCTCTTGACCAGGTATTTTGACATTTCAATGGTCAAAATGTACACATGATCAACCTTGGAGCCAGAATGTGGTCTCAAAGAAGGCCAGTGGGTTTCTCATTCAGTTTCTCCTGGTATAGCCAATGAGCCATCAGAACTTTAGGGATTTTTGACTTTTAGACATGTGAAGAGAGCCTTTTACTAACCAAACAGTAGTTGTTTAAAATAACTCATTGTCATGTGTGTTGTAAGAATTTGGTGTTCCATTCTCTAGGCAAAAGTGTACATTTGTGTCATAAAACAGATTAGATCAGTATACAGTTGACCTGGCCAAGTGTCTACAGCTGGTATCCATCACTTCTCCCTCTCCCTATGAGATGGTGAGGTTATAACAGCAAGTGACTGGGGGGTACTTAGAGACTTTAGTAGTCTCTATAAATCATATTTTCCCTGATAATTTATATTTTCATTTTTCAGGATATAAACAACTAACATGTCTTTTTAATCCCCAGATAATTTTCAAACGTATTTGGAATTTTAGAGGCAAAGACTAATTTCCCTACATGGTTTCATTGTCTAGCAGGCTTGTAACTTCATGAACCATCAGGGTGACCAAGGTCATCTTGTAAGTTGAAGACAATTAAGAGCAAAAAGGCAGCCATGTGGGGTCCTGATGGTTACATCTGAAAACTCAAAATTGTTCAGGGACTCATAAATTAGCCCTGTTTAATGTTTATGAAGATAATTAGGGAAAGATTGCTTCAATGGAATAACTTATAAAAATGAGACCTTCTTTTTAAAAAAAACCTGGTTTATAAAGCATTCATTTGCCTTCAAGAACTTTGGAGGCTGATTTAAAAGACAACTCACCATCTTTCTTTTTGGGGGGCAAACAAAAGGGCAAAATGGTTAGATTCTATTTGGGGAGCTGAATTAAAATAATAACAGTACATTTCACAGGAGCAATAAGTAGAGGGAGCTAGTATTTGCCATTGACCATGGGCCCTCTTTTCTGTAATGTTCCAAATATATTAAAGGGGAAAAAAAATAAAATTGGCTGTAGAAAAATTAGATCATGAAAAATGTTGCTAGTAGACTCTGTGTATGTGTGCATGTACACGTGAGTGTGTGTGTGTGTGTGTGTGTGTGTGTGTGTGTGTGTGTGTGTACCTGTGAGGGCAGGTTATGTGTGGGACAGGCTGGGATGCATGTACACGTGTGTGTGTGTGTGTGTGTGTGTGTGTGTGTGTGTGTGTGTGTGTGTGTGTGTGTACCTGTGAGGGCAGGTTAGTGGGATGCATGTAGAGGCCAGAGTTCTTACCTTGGGTATTATTTCTTAGTTATTATCCACCATGTGCTTTTTGTTCTTTATTTGTTTGTTTGTTTCTTGTTAAAATATCAGCCCTCACTGGACCCTGGGGCTGGGGCTCAACCAGCAGTCTGGCCTGATGCCCGCCTTTGCTGCCTAGCATTGAGTTTACAAACACAGCACTGCACTTGCTTTTTATGTGGCTGCTGGAGTTTGAACTCAGACCCTCCTGCTTGTACAGCACTCTCCTGCCCAACTCCCTGTCACCAGGCTTGTAATTAGCCCTTCCCAGATTTTATTTTTATTGTACTTGTTGTATATATGGAACCTATTGTACAAATCAAATTTCAGATTTAAACATAATCACTTGAGTCCCACGATTAATAATTTTTTACTTCGTGGGTGAATTTGGTAGGCTACGCAAATGGTTTGTTTTCAATATCTAAAGGCCCTGTAGTCATCAAACTCCGTACATGCTATTATCTCCTTCCTTGTGATGAACACTTTGAAAGCACAATGATTCAGTGATTGTCCCAAGGCTTAGTTCATCTTTGTCTGCTTCTAAACTTTCTTTCACTCATACTTGATTTTTAATTCTGCCAAAATTATTGGTCAATTATAAGCACACACCTCATAAATGGAAGACAGTTTTATTCTAGTGTTGCAGGGCACCACATTCGAGGTCATGGTGGTTTTTTGAGTCACTTCTCTCATCCAAGTGGAGTTGCTACCCTGTCATCAGTCATATGGCATGAATCATACATGTTGTCCTATAACATCGATATCTAGTTCGGGCTGTTATTTCAAATTTATCTGGAGTGTAAATCACCTTAAACTGTACTGAAACCCTAGCCTGGGTCTGGAAGCCACATGTCTACTCCACGATGTGAGGACAAACTATCTTCCCCACCTCTTGTCTTTTGGCCTTAATTGTCTCATCTATCTTATTTAGACCATGAGCCATTGGGGAAGGTGGAGCCTATTGCATGTGGTCCCAACAGGACTCCATGGTTATCATTTTCCATTAGGTGAGACAGTGCTGATCCAAGGTGATCATTTCCTGAGTGTCTGGCTGACATGTTTGGCCTCAGACACCAAAGTCCTGTACATGTGTCCACATGGGTCTTATTTCAGTTTTCACAGTGACTTTCGATTGAGTGTTATCTACTTTATAGCTCTTAGATTATTTTTTCTCACATACTCCGATCCTGAGTCTTCCTAATATATAGACACGATAATCATTTGTAAAAGGACTCATGTCCTTCATGGAAATTTCAGAAAGGAAAATCAATAAGGTTGAGAGAAAAGTAGAATTGGAGTTAACAAATTATCAGTGTCACTGTGTAGAAGAAAATCTAACATTTTCAACAAAACAAAAAATTTTTTATTGAAACCAAACCAAAATGGCCTCAGCACTTTACCCAGGAAGACACTGTGCTCCCCATCTTCGACCTAAGGTGACAGAGGACGCAAACTGCAAGAAACATTACATATACAGAAAATTAGCAACAATTCTAAACAATTAGCTTTCAGGCTGTGAAAATAACAGAGAAACGTGGATTGTTATGGGAAGGTCACAGGGATCTTCAGGGGCTTTGGAGGACTTGGAGGTACCCAGGAAATCACAGGTGACACATACTTAAGCAAACCATTTCCTAAGAAAACACCCCCTCCTGTGCACAAAGGATTATTCTAATATTGTTTCTAATAGAAGGAAACTGGAAAGAAGCCAACAATCAGGCTTGATCACCAATTCATCGAAACAAACTCAAACCAGCGCAAGCAAAGGCTGAGCTACTCACATATTCTTATCCAAACCAATGTCAGCAGCAACACAGCATAACTGCCATGGCCCTGACCCTGCTCACCAGGAATTGACTTTTTCCTTTGCAGCTTACTAATGTCCTTGGATTGAATTCTTCCTGAGATGCTGAGAGATGGACATCTCTTCTGATCAGCATTTGAGGTTGCTCATGATCAAAGTAGCAGCATACTTCTGCTCATCTCTCATGCTACCTAGTGCAGTGGTGCTAATAAATAAATAAATAAATAAATAAATAAATAAATAAATAAATGGAATGAAATAAAAAGAAAAAGAGCGGCTATCTCTTCTGAGTGCTTCTCCTTTATCAATCCACTTATCCTTTAATACTTAAATGTAAACGCTGGAGGGAAGTCTTTCCAGAGCTTCTACAGCTCAAATGTATTTGCATCCCTGCATGGTATCACTGTCTGCACATGGTGGCCCTTCATATGTGTGTCGACCTCTCTAATTAGGCTTATAAGCTTTTTAGAGTGAGAGATGGCATTCTTCATGTTTGTATACTTAATTGGCATAGTACTTACTGTAGAGAAGGCACTCACTCAATGTTTGTTAATTTAATTGGAATTAGCAGTGTTCATAGTTGTGTGTGTATCGTATGTGGGGAAGTAAGAGAGAGAGGGTAAGGAGGGAGGGAGAAGACATAAAATCAGTTGACTACATTCGTATTTTTAAAGCATTTGCTTTTGACATTTCATTTTTCTTGAAGAATATTTTTAGTAGATGACAATGATTTTTAAGTTCTGCCCAGTTTTTCACAGTATGTAGAGTGCCACCTGATTTAGCTTTACTACCAAATTTAGTAAGGGAGTGAGCTTTGCATTCTTATTTTAAGCATCAACATGGAGAGGAGTGGGTTGAATTTTAGGACCTGTTCCTAAGAAATAGTACTGTGAAACTCTTCAAATGTTACAGGACAAATGTTTCATTTGGTTTTTCATTTAGGTTCAACAACCATCCTAAAGATGAGGGTGGACACGGGTTGGTCATCTCTTCTTCAGGAGATGTAAGGATTTTAGCCAATAATCTGCTCTATGGAGACCATGCTCAGTGACTACAATGACTGAAAGAAGAAACTCAGAATGTACCTTTTTACACTGATTTTAAAAAAATTCATTCTTGGGGGGTGGCAAGCTAGCTCAGTAGACCCAATGTGCTTCATGTGCTTCCTACTAAACCTGAAGATCTGAGTTCAGTCCCTGAGAACTAAGATTCACATGGCTGAAGACAAGTACTTATCCCCTTAAATTGTCCTCTGAACTGACATGCACATGACACTACGCACAAAAGGCATACACAAAGAGAGAAAGAGAGAAAGAGGGGGGGAGGGAGAGGGAGAGAAAGAGAGAGAGGTCAGGGGAGAGAGATGGAGAGGAAGAGGAAGAGAGAAATTATTTATTCCTATAGTCATATACCAGAGTGAAGCCTAGGACATGATGTCTAGGAAGAAATGCATTGGAAGATAGTAGTGATCTCCACAGGCATCTATGTAATTGTTTCGGATCCTTTGTCAGCCTTAGTTTATTTCAGGATACATCTACTATTTGCTTGCTTGACTGATTTATTGATTGATTTGAGTGAGTATGTATATATGTTGCTATGTGTGCACATATGTGTGCATATATATATATATATATATATATATATATATATATATATATATATGTGTGTGTGTGTGTGTGTGTGTGTGTGTGTGTGTGTGTGTGTGTGAATATGTGTACATGTTTGTACTTCTATCTGTGCATGTGTGACTTCTCTGTGTGTGAATGTGCTTATATATCTAATTTCTTGAAGTCTCATGCAAGAGTCTCCTGACTTCTCTAGTAATGCCCTTCTCAAGTAGTGTAGTTATCCATAGTGGGGCTCTGTAAAAAAAAGTTGTACTAGCTTCCAGCCATTATACCCAATATTGTTCTGGGTCGGTACATCAGTGGGAAGGGCATGGACTCTACCTGGGTAGAATTGATCAGAATTCCTGTGCTGAACATGGCTATGCAAGAGGAAGTGGCTAACCATCATCTTAGCTTTTAAAATGCCTAGAGCACAGGGTGGGAGGACTATAGACCCTGGCAAGTGACACAGGGCATGAACATACCAGTGAAAAAGAGACTCCAGTGTCCTAGAACAGCAGTAACTACTGGAAACCATGTCCCATGGTAAGGACCCTAGATGTGAATATGAAACCAGCACTGAAATCAGAGCTTGAGTAGGATCTTGGAAGGGGGTGAGGTGCTTCTTTGGGCATAGTTGGTGATAGGGAAAACCTTGGCCCCATGTGACTCCAAGGCTTTGAGCTTGAAGAAGCCAGCCATTGAGAAATCACTAGAGAGAGATCACAACTTGCTTCATTGTCTCTCTAGCATCCTATTCTCACTGATGGATTTGATTCATGTTTTCCTCAATTTGGAAAAAATTCTAGCAACAATGTTTTCCTATCAACTTGCACCTGGGAGGCCTTGGGAACAATGCCTTTCCCTAAAACTGACTGATCCAATACAGTTCTCCCTGGTACAATCTCCAAACAGTTTTAGGCTTCATCACCCACTGATTTAGCTGTTGTGTTGTTGTTGTTGTTGTTGTTGTTGTTGTCGTCATGGTTGTGGTTGTTTTCATTTTTTTTCTTTTTTTTTAATTTGAAAATTTCTTTATTTATACTTTATTTACACTTCAGGCCCCTTCAGCTCCCTGGGTATTTCTCTGGCTCCTTCATTGGGGACCTTGTGCTTCGTCCAATGGATGACTGTGAGCATCCACTTCTGTATTTGCCAGGTACTGGCAGAGCTTCGCAGGAGACAGCTATATCAGGCTCCTGTCTGCAAGCTCTTGTTGGAATCTGTCTAGTGACTGGGTTTGATGGATGTTTATGGGGTGGATTCACAAGTGGGGCAGTCTCTGGATGGTCATTCCTTAAGGCTCTGCTCCGAACTTTGTTTCGGCAACTCCTTTCATGGGTATTTTGTTCCCTATTCTAAGGAGGAATGAAGTATCTACACTTTGGTCTTCCTTCTTCTTGAGTTTCATGTGTTTTGCAAATTGTATCTTGGGTATTCTAAGTTTCTGGGCTAATATCCACTTATCAGTGAGTGCATATCATGTGTGTTCTTTTGTTATTGGGTTACCTCATCAGGATGATACCCTACAGATGCATCCATTTGTGTAAGAATTTCATAATTCATTGTTTTTTAATAGTTGAGTAGTACTCAATTGTGTAAATGTACCACATTTTCTGTATCCATTCCTCTGTTGAGGGACATCTGGGTTGTTTCCAGCTTTTGGATATTATAAATAAGGCTGCTTATACTGGAACATAGTGGAGCATGTGTCCTTATTACAAGTTGGAACATCTGGGTATATGCCCAGGAGAGGTATTGCTGGATCTTCCGGCTGTACTATGTCCAATTTTCTAAGGAACCACCAAACTGATGTCCACAGTGGTTGTACCAGTTTACAATCCCACCAGCAATGGAAGAGTGTTCCTCTTTCTCCACATCCTTACTAGCATTTGTTGTCACCTGAGTTTTTGATCTTAGCCATTCTGACTGGTGTGGGATGGAATATCAGGGTAGTTTTAATTTGCATTTCCCTGATGATTAAGGATGTTGAATATTTTTTCAGGTGCTTCTCAGCTATTCAGTGTTCCTCAGTTGAGAATTCTTTGTTTAGCTCTGTACCCCATTTTAATGGGGTTATTTGAATTTCTGGAGTTCAGCTTCTTGATTTCTTTGTGTATATTGGATATTAGTCCCCTATCTGGTTTAGGATTGGTAAAGATCCTTTCCCAATCTGTTGGTGGCCATTTTGTCTTATTGACAGTGTCATTTGCCTTACAGAAGCTTTGCAATTTTATGCGATCCCATTTGTAGTTTCTTGATCTTACAGCACAAGCTACAGCTGTTTTGTTCAGGAAATTTTTTCCCCTGTGCCCATATCTTTGAGGCTTTCCCCACCTTCTCTTCTATAAGTTTCAGTGTCTCTGGTTTTATGTGGAATTCTTTGATCCACTTAGACTTGAGCTTTGTACAAGGAGATAAGAATGGATCAATTCGAATTCATCTACATGATAAACTCCAGTTGTGCCAGTACCATTTGTTGAAAATGCTGTCTTTTTTCCACTGGATGTTTTTAGCTCCCTTGTCAATGATCAAGTGACCATAAATGTGTGGGTTCATTTCTGGGTCTTTGATTCTATTCCATTGATCTACCTGTCTGTCGCTGTACCAGTGCCATGCAGTTTTTTTTTTTTTTTTTTTTTCTTTGTTTCTTTGTTTGGGGTGGGTGTTTTTTTTTTTTTTTTTTTTTTTTTTTTTTTTTTTTTTTTTTTTTTTTTTGGTTTGGTATTTTGAGACAGGGTTTCTCTGTATAACCCTGGCTGTCCTGGAAATCCCTCTGTAGACCAGGCTGGCCTCGAACTCAGAAATTCTCCTGCCTCTGCCTCCTGAGTGCTGGGATTAAAGGCATGCGCCACCAAGCCTCACTGTCTTTCTATTTTCTGTAGGTACTATTCCTCATTTCTCCTGTCTGTCTGCAGAGTCTAGCACCAACATGGCCCTCCTTACCTGTGCTGTTCTTACTAGCATCTTCTAACACAGGACTAACCTCTCAGCAGAGAACTTCATGAACCAGGCCTTACCTGTTGGCCATTCTTTTCAGGCTGTCTTGCTTGTTTCTTGTTGTTTTGTGTTGTTGTGTTGTTGTTATTGTTGGTTTTGGTGTTTGTGGTGATGGTGAGTTTTGGTTTGGTTTGGTCTGGCTTTTGGTTCTGTTTGTTGTTTATTTGGGCTTTTGTTTGTTTGTTTGTTTGTTTGTTTGTTTTGGGGTCACTTCATAACAAGTGAAGTTGTATCTTGGATTATTTTTCTCCGTGAGAGCCAGTGTCAGATGTAAGACAATATTTTAGAAAGAAGCTAACTATTCATAAGAAAAATCAGCAAGTTGCCTCCTAGACAGACAAAGCCTGAAGTTCCCAGTTTCTATCACTGCACAGTGTAGTTTGCATTAGTTCTTCGGGCCTTTTTGCCCAGAGGAATACAAAACAGAAATGCAGCTAAAGAACACTACAAGAGAGCAACAAACAGATGCGTTCTACCAAGCTCTAAGAGGACACATTGCCTGCTATGCCTCCTTCTTGTGAATGTGGAGCCTTGAATGTTAAATCTAAAGCCATGGGGTAGAATCACCATGAATTATAAATTGAAAATTATTTTAGGGAGTCACTTCTGTACAAATCTTCATCAAAAATTTTTATGGAGAGAGGAGACTATGAAACCAATTGAAAAGTTAATGTGGAGAAAAAAAAAGATGCTTCAGTGACTCATGAGATAATTTAGAAAAGCTCCCTTTCAAGGTTCATGTGTCTGGAGGTAGCTGACTACACAGCAGACAAATAGATGCACAGAGAGAGAGAGAGAGAGAGAGAGAGAGACAGAGACAGAGAAGAGAGAGACAGACAGAGAGAGAGAGACAGAGTGACAGAAATAAATGGGGAGAGAGAGACAGATGTGTGCAAGCATGTGTTTTTGATGGCAGAGTGGAAGGTGAATGAATGGGAGAAAATATAGGACTGAGTAGATAGATAGCTGGTAACTACATCCTACTGTGCAAATTCTTTGAATCACACTGACCAGCAAAGCAACTGTTCACTTAATGTTATGTTGACTGGTATACCTGTATTCTGTGGAGACCGCTTGAAATCAACTGTCTAGGGATATACACTCATAGGACTATTTATCATTTATGTAACTCAGTTTCAAAGCCATTCTTATGATGCATCTAAGTACATTTCAGTAGCAAGCAAAAACACATCCAATTCAATTTGCTTCTGTCTTTCCAAGGCTACTCTAATCATGGAGGCCAAAATGTTTTCATGGACCATCAAGTCACCCATATACTACCTGCTTCACACATATAAGAAGGGCAAGCCCAAAGTCTGTCACAAGTGTCACTGCAGAAATTGAGGGTGGTAGACAGTTGCTTACACTGTCAAATCACAGTAGGTAGGCTATGCAGTTCCAGTGTGAAATGTCTCCAGGACATTTGTGCCCAGACAGAACTATTCCTAGAGATTGTAGACCACTTGGGAGATGGAACCTAGCTTCAGAAAATGGGTTGTTGGTGGCTGGGCCTTTATTTTTATAGCCTGGCCTCACTCCCTTTCCTCTCTGCTTCTTGGTTTGGGAAGAGGTGAGTCAGTAGCCTCTTGTTGCTGTCACCACGGATGAGTTGACACTTTCCCTGCCACGCAGGACTTATGCTCGCACAAACTCTGTGCCAAAGTAAACCTCTCTACCCTCAACTTTCTTCACAGTGAGGTATAAAATATCTAAAATACGTATTTTCTGATCTGTGAGAATGAAAATATTAGCCCTTCCTCTCCTGAAGGTTTCTCCAACATTGATGGAGAAACTCATGGCCACTAAACCATAGCACTATTGAACAGATAAGCCAGTTGAAAACAAAGCATAAAACTAAATTCCATCTTGAACGTGGTAGCACTTGCCAGCATCAAGTCTTCCCTGTAGCATGTTCCTCTGCTTGTTTATTCCTTCTGGACCCATGGCCAAAATGGAAGCTCCTGTCTTGTGCAGAAGGCCAGGGCCAGAGTGGTAATACAAAGTGTAAGTGGGACCCTCTCGCTCTGGTGAGCCTGTCTCCATGTGCTCCTGTTTAGACTCTGAACACCTGGTGGAAAGTTCATTAATGAACTTTATTAGTAAATCCAGAGGGACCATAATTGGCCTTCCATTTGTTCTTTTTAATTGAGACTGTCTGACAGCTTTATTTAAAAACACTTTCCCACAGAAGAGAATGGGGATTTCTATGGTAACATGAGGCCATTTGCTCTGGATAACAGATGACAATGAAGATGCCTCTATTTTGGGGGTTTAGGGTGTGAAGTGTATTTTTGTCCATTGCCTCATGCTGTGTGTAGGTGGCAAACATAGCATGCTAAAAATACAAGCTGTCAGACTCTTACTTAGGGTTGGAATAAATAGGCCCAAAGTGCTATGTATGTATATATACAATCTAAACTCCCCAAATACAATGTGTCTGTCCTCTTTTCTAGATAAATCTGTTCTATTCCTCACAGAGACTTTTTTAGTAGATACATCCTTACTTTAAATGCTCTGTTGAGTTCTCCAGACCTTATACTCTCACCAAAATCACCTGCTCACCCACACCTACCTTGCTGGTCTGCTAATTTACTTTATTGTCTGTATTCAAGCGTGGATGTGAGCTTATTGAAAGTGGAAGCAGCGGCTCACAGTGCTGTAGCTTACATTTATCACAGCTGTGACGTGATCCCAGAACAGATGTTAAGTCGACATGAAGGTTGAGTTCATTCATGGTTCACTGAATTCTTCTGTGTCTACACTGGAACACAGGGACAGTTAGAGAGCTCTGGTCTGTGCAGGTCATAACCATGTTTGACCTGAAGTCACTTACAACTGTGTCTGTTAAAGGGTAGCATGGCACGCATCTGTGAGAGTACTTGGCTCACTAGAAATCAGTACTACTCTCCTGGATAATGTTTTTAGCACAGAAACCAGAAGACTTCCATATTTTGAGTAAGTTAGGATGGTACATACATTCATGGACTGTTCTTAGAGATTATTACAGCACTGATGTTATTTAAAGAAACTAGGCATAACTTAAACACTGGTTTTGTAAAGCCACATGGACATTTCCAAACTTAATAAGGCAGATTTTGGCTCTTGAAAACTTGGGTTTTAGTTTTCAAGATTTTTGTTTCAAAATGTAGAAAAATCTATAACTAATT
Source organism: Mus minutoides (assembly GCA_902729485.2). Classification (NCBI taxonomy): domain Eukaryota; kingdom Metazoa; phylum Chordata; class Mammalia; order Rodentia; family Muridae; genus Mus; species Mus minutoides. The sequence continues at coordinate 1,295,795 of LR749691.1, forward strand.
GAAGATCACAATGCCTTGGCCTCTCTGAAGCTAGGCTTGCTCCTAAAACAAATGTTTCAATAGATCATGGCATAAATGTTCCTGGTCCTGACAGATTGTAGTCATTTCATATTATTTTGCTTATTTTTCTTTTAAAAACTATGTCTTCTCCAGACATCACACTCTGTGGTTACATGTCTACATAATCGTGGACATCTCTTTCTTTCTTCTAGTGTCTCCAGCATTATCCTTCATTTCTGCCACCCTAGTGACTACTAGTATTCTATTACTACCACTGTGTAATCCCAACTGCTCATCTCAAGAAGTAGCACAGAGAGACAGAGAGTTGGAGAGTGAGGTTTGGGGGCAAGGCGTGAGGATGACTGCCTGCACGTGAATTGTGTTCTATGAAAAATAAGTTACCCTAGCCTCATAGCTCTGAATATGTTGGAACTGTAAAATAAAGATCATTGCAAAGACAACAATGTTCAGACCATTATGACTCTTAGTAAAAAGAGTTTACTCAAATATGCCATCCATGATCAGAATGTGGTGGATAGACATAGTTATAGTTATCACAAGATGAGCTTTATGTGGCTACCTCACAAGAAAATAAGCATATATCACTGCACATATAAGAATGCTATACATTTTATATTGTGTTCTTTGTCACTTTGGATTTCTTATTTTGAATCTATTCAAAGGATTTGTTTTATTTTGTTTTTAATTTCCCACATAGTTGTAAGCTATTTTATTTCCTTTTTCAGCACGCTGGGCAACACTACCCTATGGAATTCCACTCCTAGCCCAATGTAAATTTCTTAAATGAAGGCCGTAAGCATTCCCTTCTATCCATGCACAGTTCCAGGAACAGCGGAAGTTGCAGATAGTAGGTAGTTTTCCATGTCCAAAAATGAAGTCTCAGTATACCATCCCCCAAAAAAGCCATTTAGAATGCTTGGTTGCCTGATTGACATTTAAAACCTCCTCTTCAAGATATTTTCTACTCATTGATTTCAGTGAGAAGAAAAGTTTTTATTGCTTTGGTGACAATAATAAATACTTTAAAACACATGAAAATATATTTTTTTTAAACTTGTATCATTTGATCTTGCTTTTATTCATTTCTATGCATTTCTCAATCTCCTGATCAGCAGATATGCAAACATAAAGGCGAAGGGAACCAGAAAACCGGGGTGGATAACTGGGGCTTGGATTCCAATCCCATGACTGGTGGCTATGAGCATGCTTCTGGTGAGCCGCTATGACGTTCTTTGTTGACTTTTGTTTCTTCTTCTGTGTGATTATTTTGTAGGTTTACCTTAAAACAGAATCTCCCTCTGTATACAAGTATCCTGAATTAGACTGTCTTAGAATTCACTTTCTCATCTAAATTGACCTTGAATTTGTGACAACTCTTCTGCCTTAGCCTTCCTAGAGATATAGCCACTATGCCCACCTTGTTTTTCCCATCTTAAGGATTGGGATATATGACTGCCATAGTCTCTTCTACAAAAAATGATGTTTTGTTTTGTTTTGGGGGGGGTTGTTTTGTTTTGTGTTTTGTTTTGTTTCTAGCATGCTGTCTAAAAATATTGGGAAAACATAATTGAAACCTCACTTCTCAGTTAAGGCAATGAGTTTCTTGTATTCTCCTGCCACTCCCATTTCAGTGTAAAAGAATGGTCATCCAGGAATATTGAAAATGTTTCTGCTATGGTGTGAGTGATTGGTATGGCTGTTGGCCAAAGCCAACTTGGACATGTGTATCAGGAAAGCCTAAGCTCCCTGACTTCAAGCCTAAAAGGATATGTCTGTGGTCTATGGTGCAAGCAGCACTTCTGCAGTGAGATGGGGAGAAGGGAGGCATGTAGACTATAGGGAGGTGGAAAAAAGCCCCCTTCATTGCTGGTTGGTCACTTGGTACCCAACTTTATTCATATACTTTACCCACAGTGCATATTTTGCTTGTAACACATACAGGCAGATAGGGAGAGAGAGAGAGAGAAAGAGAGAGAGAGAGAGAGAGAGAGAGAGAGAGAAAACTATCACAGTTAGACTTGTAGAAACACTAGGAGATGTAGTTTGGGGTGTTTTAAAAGCATTTAAAGAGAATCTTTCACCTTCTATGGCTTTTGCTTGAAGGACTAGGGAGTGGGGGAGCTGTTGATTGAGAGAAGGCTGATGCGCCTGGAGCTCAGAGGAAATGAGGAAGATGGATGCTCTAAGGACTCTCAAAGGACTCAAGATGTTGTCCACATGTGGTAGCAATTTATTTTCCCAGTCTATTTCCTGAGATAAATAGAAAAGGCAAGCAGCTCCTACCTTCTACAGTTTAAAAATGACTAAAATATGACAGAGGTGTGCAATGACTTGCCCAGGGACATGGTCCAAATACAGCAAGTTCTAAGGTTCTAGAATGTTTTGCTTTCAGCACACCCATTCATCTACTGGTTTTGGTAACATTTTTAATCATTTACTATGTAATTTTCATGTACCAAATGATTGATTCTTAATATTTTTAGTATATTCCCTTATCAAAGAGGCTTGGTAAAAATCACTGCTTATTCTGAATAGCAGGTCCCAAATCATAGCCAATCTGCAAATTTATTTCTACAACCATTTGGATCATCCTGTGAAGTACTGTGTTTTTACAACATCTGCCTTCCTTGGTACTCCATTCCCAAGTGCATAGATTAGGCTCTGTGAAACACATGGTAGCCTCTTAGAATGTGAGATCACATGACAAACACAGAGCTCCTGCTCTCATTTGACCCATGTGTCACATTGAGATTAAAGGCATGTTAGAGCTTTGCATCTCACAGAGGGTTTTGGAGTCAGCTGAGCAAACTGGAGTCAGAGCTTTGACCTAACCCTAAGGAAAGTATTTATTTCCAAAGGTTCCTGATACTAAAACTAGACTGTCATGGTTCATGTTGTTCTGTTTTGGATTTTAAAGTACATCCCAAAAAGTGAAAGGCAAGAGGAAGATCTGATGCTGTGCTGCCTAGTGAATTATCTGTCATTAAACAGGTCTCCTCCTTCCTCTTGTGATTATTAGGAAATACTCCCCAACTGTCCCATCTTTCATCGTTTTCCTGGTAGATTGGAGTGATGCAGGCGTTATTGTGGCTTTACATAAACTTAAATGTTTAGTTAAAAGCATACAAGTTTGCCCAGTATCTGACTTTAAAGTAAAACATTTCCATGTGTTACTATATAGACAAAGTCATATGTAAGTCAATCATAGGTGACATTATGATTTATTTCAGTTATGAGTAAGTTATAGGAGATACTGATAGAAATGCCTGGTGAACATCTGTGCTGTGAATGAAGCAAACTTTCCCTGAGGGATATTATTACACATCTATGCCAGCCCTTGTGCATTCATTCATGCGAATGCCCATCTATTATGACAAAGGTGGGAGATTTGTTCTTGAAAATTATGATTAAGATCTTACCTTATGATCATAGGATCCAGAGAGGTCAAAGACGCCACAACCTCCTCCTTCCCCCCCCCCCCCAGATTTACAGAGCTGGACTCATAGGGGATCCCTGAGATTGAACTGACACTCAGGGAGCCTGACTGGGTCTAACCTAGGCCATCTATATATAGGTCTAACCTAGGCCATCTATATATAGGTTATAGTTGTGCACTTTAGTGTTTTTGCAGGATTCCTAACAGAGGGAACAGGGACTGTTTCTGACATCTTTGCCTGGTTTGGGGACCCTTGTCCTCCTACTGGATTGGCTTGTCCAATATAATATAAAACATTATTTTACCTTCATATGTCACTTTGGTTGATATCCCTGGGAGGCTTGGCCTTTTCTGAAGGGCAAGAGAGGGAGTGGCTGGGGAAGGATGAGGTGAGAGGAATAGAAGATGTGGGAGACAGAGAGGGGAGGGAAAACTGTGGTCAGGATTAATATGTAATACATAAAAGGATAAATTAATAAAAATGTTTTTAAAAGGTCTTACCTTCTGTATAAGAAACTGAACTATTGACTAGGAATGGAGAGTTAGTAAATATAATCTCACTTTCTTTGCTTTATTAGTTAACTTTCTAGAATGAATATGTACCACAAAGAAATTACTAAATTATTCTAGGTCATCATACCATACTTATAATCTAGTAAGTACTCCTCACAATTCTGAGAGTTAGCAATGATAATTTGGAATAATCAGTTTGTGAAGATTATATACCTCTTCATATTCTGTATTGAGTTTCTGGTGACAGTTATAACTCTTTATAGTGATTTCAGAAGTCAAATAAAAATTGTTGAGGAACACACGCACACACACACTCTCTCTCTCTCTCTCTCTCTCTCTCTCTCCAGGGTATATTGATGAATATGTTTTCTTTTTTCATCATTTCTAATTTTATACTCGAAATATTTATAGAAATAAAAACTCTTATAAAAACTAATCCAGAATTAAGAATTGCTACATCCCCTAGAATCCAAAATTATGACTCTTTATCAAGTGTCTGATCTGCTGCTAGGTATGTATGATATTTAATCATTATATCAACCTGACTACATGGGGTCTTTGTTTCTTTATTTTGTAGATGAATAAAGGTAAGTTTTGAAGACATTAAATAGCTCCCCAGAATCCAGACTGAAGTCCAGATCTTTCTGACCCTGTATCTGCTTCCAAGCCCCTGGTCCCCATGTTTGCACTCACAGCAGGACAGGAATCGTCTCACCTCACTACATGTCTCTTGCCACTTGAGTCACATTCTGAACTCACACACACTTGAACACACTCTTAGTGTGTGTTCCTGATCGCCTGCAGTTCTGGTTCTCACAGCCTGATACAGAAACCTCCTAAATCTTTTTCCTCATCTCTCTAAAATCAGACCTCAATTTTTTACTACCTAGTCCCATAGATTCTAAGAGACTGGCTGATTTGGGGAGTTGTTATTGACTTTCACAAAGGTCTGTGTTGCATGTCTCCATTGTTAATGATGAAAGCATTAGCATGTGATTCAGAAAAGTAATCAGGGGGTGAGTTCTTTTCACTTTTTCCATAAGAACATCTGAATGGCCTTTCTCATAAATGCAACCCTTTGCTCAAAGTCCTGCCTTTCTGGCAAAGAACTTTCAAATTGTCTCTGGCTCTGTGTTATAAGAACTAGTGTTCCCCTCTTAGTTGATTTATCTTTTCTTTTGCTTTTGTTGTTATTTAAGTTTTTAATTTCCTGAGGCAAAATCTCACTGTCTAGATCAGGATGATCTCATAATTACCACGTAGCCCAAGTAGGCCTCAGACTCCTGGCAGTCCTCTTGTCACAGCTGCTCAGTGCTAAGATTACAGGTATGAGCCACAATGCCTGGCTCTTTGTTTTACAGTTTATTCTATTGGCCTAGAGCTGATAAAATGCAGCGTACCAGTTTATGAACAAGAAAAATCTCTGGGAGATACAGTGTAAGATGCTGTCAAGGACACCCATCTTCCCTGCTAGGGTAGAGAGAAACAGGTACAGAATGGTGCTCACAAAGATAAATCTGAGAAAATAAAAATTACATTAGAAAAATGGATATAGCTTTCATCACCCCTCTGCTGAGAAGGGAAACAAATAATGTGATCTCATCAATGTTGTCTTATGTAAGTCACTGAGCTGCAGGAAAAAAAATCAAATCACCTAATCTAAACCCCAGCTTATTGTATATAAGTTTTATTAGAAGGCTGGCTCACCCTTGCTCCTTCTCTGTAGGGCAATAACTGTAAATTCCACCCTATATGTTCACTTCTACATTGCATCTTCAGCTAATAAATACCGTTAATAATATTCTGAAATCAGACTCCCAGGTTGCTAGACTGTAATTGTACTGAGTTTGTGGTGAACTGAATTTATTTGTTCATAAAGAAGTTAATTGGACAAGTAATTTTTGAGACATGTCTGAGAGAGAGAGAGAGAGAGAGAGAGAGAGAGAGAGAGAGAGAGAGAGCGCACGTGCATGTGCATGCCATGAAAACACAAAGGAGACTATAAGAGGAGAGAATGATATCTTAAGGGAAGAGAGAATAATGTGGTTCATGCAATATAAAACAGTTGAGGCTGTTTCAGGGGAGAAAAGACACCAGAACAGGGGTCATTAGAGGACAGTTGGGGAAGGAAAAAGTATATGAAAATGTTGTAATAAAACATGTTGCTTTGTATGCTGAATTAGAAATTTTATAAAAATAATAAATGCTGAAGATAGAAAAATTTGTTCAAGTCTTTTCTGTCCTGCTTGTTGATTGGCACATTTTATGTAGAAGATGTGGCATGGACATAAGTTTGTCTGTGGACCCAAAGAAACAGACATGGCCAATGATGATGCCACATTGAATAGATTGCAGCAAAATCCAAAGAAACCCACTCATGAACAATGCATTCTATCTATTATCTGAATGCGAACATTTGTCTCCTCCCCTTCATCTCATACACAAACACACAATCGCATTTATAAATTCATATGTACCAAGTGCCCACGAGAATTCTCAATTAGCTACGAGCAGTGGTTTTCAAGCTATTCATCATGACACATCTGTGAGTTGCATATCAGACATCCTGCATATCAGATATTTATATTACAGTTCATAATAATAGCAAAATTACAGTTATGATGTAGCAATGAAATGGTTTTATAGTTTGGGTCACCAGAACATGAAGAGCTTAATCAAAGGGTCATAGCAATAGCAAGGCTAAGAGCCAGAGGGTTTGAAGACTGCTCTCAGTGGTGGAGAACAAAACACTAGGTTCTTGGTACCCTAAGAATTGTCCTGAATTATCAATATCACCGTACAATGTGTATTGGCAGTGTTGTTTATGATGATGATTTGACAACAGGAGAACTAGGTGGCTTGCTGGCTAATTGCAGCCTTGTCCATCTTCCTGTAGCTACTTAGAGATCAATACTAGTTGTGAGCAGGTAGGTACCTCTGTGCCCATGTTGCATCCACAAAATTGAAGAAAGTGAAGCCACAAGCAGAGATTTCACAAGGTCTATTTGTACCTGAACAAAAGAGACACAGGCAAGATGTGGATAATTTCACAACTGTCTCTGAGGACTCATATGTGAAACAGACGAGAGTCTGCTGGTTTTTTGCTAGACTCATCTTTGCTTTGCTTTAATTTGCTCTCCAAATAAAACACTTCAGAACTGTCCTTTGGGGGGCTGTTACTATGGATTGGATAGTTACTTTATTGACTGTGCATTAACAGTCTCTGAACCACGTGTTATGCCTGTTGTTTTACTAAATTATACTTTGCAACCCAGACAGATGGCGGTGTCTATTTTAGCCAAACATTTTGTTGTGATTTTTTTTTCTCACAAGTCTGATGTTTGCTAGTATCGTGTCTGACTCATATCTTAGTACTAAACAACAAGAGGTCAAAACAGAGGGTACAGGAAAAAGCATGTGGGATTCGGTTCCATTTATCTATTCATGACTTGGCTTGTTCTAAAAGCATTTAGTAGATACTCTCTTTGTGCCAGATGCTGTAATCAACTTGCATTAAAAATCCTAGATCTTTCAGGGGCTAGAGATATGGCTCAGCAGACAAAGCACTTGCCATGCAAGCAAAAACACCTGTGTCCGGATCCCTAACATTCATTTACAGCTGGTCACGGTGACATAGACCTGTAATCCTAGCACTGAGAAGGTGGTAACAGGAAGTTCCTTGGGGCTAAAATTGGCTAGTCAATCGAGACGAATTAGTGAATTTCAGGTTCAATGTAAAACTCTGTCTCTAGAAATAAGGTGGAGTGATTGAGGAAGATACCAATGTTGCTTACACTCATGAGTATGTGCGAACATACTCACAGACACAGGTACATATGAACATATGAGTGCATTATAACTATACACATGTACATGCACTGCATGTAAATATATCCATTCACTGGTACACATAGAAACATGGTCATGCATTACTCATAAATATATATACATGTACATATGCATTTATATGCAGACACACACTTGTATATACACACATACACATGTACACATGCACCTACCTCCACATGAATGCATATGTGCATAAGTATGAATATACCTCCCCCTTCTTCCTCTTTCCCCACTTTCTTTCCATAAAGATGATCTCTGAGCTGGGCAGTAGTGGCACACACCTTTAATCCCAGCACTTGGGAGGCAGAAGCAGGCAGATTTCTGAGATCGAGGCCAGCCTGGTTTATACAGTGAGTTCCAGGAAAGCCAGGCTACACAGAAGAAAACCTGTCTCTTAAAACAGACAAAACAAAACAAAACAAAACAAAACAAAAGAACCAAAAACAACAACAACAAAACAAAAAACAAAACAAAAAAGATGAACTCTGATCCCTATGTCATAGACAAGAAAAACACAGGAGAGTCTGAAGTTAATTTCATCATATTCTAAGTATCTTGCCTGTGCTAAACTCCCTGAAGAGCTTTGTAGCAGGTTTTTGGTTTTCTTTTTCTTTTATTTTTTTTAAGTGAACATCTCAAGTTTTGGGGACTGCAACCTTTACTGGAGAGGAGGAAAGTAGGCACTTGACAGCAGGAGAGATGGCAGGCAGAGCTTAAATTATATCATGTTTCCAAAATAATTCTCCCTCCCAAAACAACAGGGTGCTGCCTGTTGCTAAGGGGATTTAATCTTATAACTGCAACATTGTGTGAAAGAATGGAAGCACTGCATTCTGAAAGAGTTCTTACGATGTTAATTCTTATATTTCATATGAAATTCCTATTCTAATGCCATACACAGAAGCAACCAAACCCATAGTTGTTAACAGTAGCAACAAACCTCCACTGAATGCATCCTTTAAGTCAGACATCCAGGTGTTGTAGCCCTGATGGTCTCTCACACCCTTGCCTCAAAGCAGTAGACCTACAGGAGTGCCATTTTAACATGAACACCTTGAGCTCAGTGAGGGTGAGTGGGGTAACCAACGTCATGCTGGAAAAGACAGAGACTCAAACCACATCTTTATATCTCTAAAGTCCATGTATTAAATACAGTACTAATGTGAACTTGATAGCATCTCCCAGTCCTTCTGATCCTACCTTGGAAATCCCTGTCAAAGCCATGGACTGTACTAGAAATTCTCAAGTAAAAGGCACGTTATACAAAGAGGAATATTAGGTCTATCTGGCAGGATGTCTGGTGACCGTAAACCCCTGCCTTCTGTTGATTATATCTTGGTAAAATACTCTTCTCTTGTATAAGTGGTTGATATTGTTTTCTATCCACTAGAATATTAGAAAAGTTACTCTCATGGTTACAATGATTATAATACAATATTGATTAAGACTGTTATGAGCATATTATTCTAAAGTTGTGTGTGTGTGTGTGTGTGTGTGTGTGTGTGTGTGTGTGTTGTGTACATGTATGTTCACATATTTTTGGATACACTTGCACATGTTGTGTATGTGTATCCATGTAGAGGCTAGAGATGGATGCTGGTATCTTCCTTGGTACATCTTCTTTAATCTATTGTGATGTTCTCTCATTAAATCCAGAAGTGAACCCACCAATTCAGCTATTCTAGCTAACCCAGGGGATTCTATGTCTTTATCTCCCAGACCCTGGGATTTTATGGATGGGCCACCTTGCTTACCTGAATTTTATATGGGACTCTGGAGAGTCAAGCTCCAGTTCTTATGCTTGTGTGGCAAAAGTTTTAATCCCATTCTAGACTCTTAGTGGGTTTGAAAATGTAGGCACCATGCCAAGCATGCTCCTACGATGAGGAGGCTGTGCACAGGCTGCAGGAACCAACAGCTGCCTTCAATGATGTCCAGCTCGAAGCAGCGGCTGTCATTTGCACAACCACAAGTAGATTAATCCTGACAACATTCTGGATAATCTTGGAAGCAGATTCTTACCTACTTGACTTTTTGGATGAGAACGTAGCCTGGCTGCCATTGTGATTGCATCCTTGTGAGACTTTGAAAAGAAGACTCCCTAAGCTATGCCTGGGCTCCTGACCCAAAGGGACTATGAAATAATAAACACTCTATTTTCAGTTGCTAAATGTGTATTGGGTCTAAACCCTCCCACTCCCTAACAATGGACAGTAAATAAATGCATTTATTATTATTATTACCTTTCTGCGCCTCCCTCTCTTCTACACTAAAGAGTAATGTCAGCGAAGTAGGAAAATTCACATCTTTTTATTTGAGATTGAGGAGTGATAGGAAGCTATTTCACCAGATTAGGAGAATGAAATGCAGGAAGCACATGGACCCTTACTGAAAGAACAGAGTCCCCACCTACCTGGCGCAACCTGGCACCGTGAGGATGATCCTCAGTTAATGTGAGGGACCCCGTCACTGGCTGTGTGTGAAGTGCAGTCCTCCGCACTTAGTCCCTCACTCCACCACCCATTGTCTTCCATTCTTTGTTCCATTGCTATAGTGAGAGAATATGGTGGGTTTCTTAGTTGGCCCTTGGCCTGGGATTCAGGTGAACTCCACCAGTTAGAGTCTATCTTTTTCCCCATGGAACACAGAGAAGAGTTAGCCTCACCTAACTTTATTTGGGTCACACTAGTGTATGCTTGATTATAGAAATCTTCTTACCTATTTTAAAATCTGTCCAAAGTATAACATCTACCAGATGGTAACAGGACATTATTATGCCAAATGCAATCCTAGGAGTTCTCTGTGAGATCAGGAACTGGGTGTTCATAACGCTGTACTCTTTGTCAGTGCTGCTAAGAGTGCTGGAAAATGCATTATGATACAGCTCTGCAGAGGACTGGAGAGTGGATTTCTTGCTTTTTTGATAGGGAAAAAGAGATGCATTTAGCAGGGCTTTTTTTTTTTTTTTTTTTTACTTTCACTCAAGAGCAACAAAGAGACAGCTCTGAAATCTACAAGATTCTCTGGAGACATCTTCCCTTCCTACCCCATTTCATTAACCTTTCTTCTGAGACTACTTATGAGTGCCTGGGTTTAATTAAGAATTTTAGTGTGCAGTACAGAGGGAGCCCATCTCTCCCCTTGGCGTAAGGCTTCATCTGATTTGGGTTGAGCACATACGTTTTTTTGGAGAATTAATTATAATTGCATTTGACAAAAGAAATAGCTCTTTTGAAATGTCTGCAAATCCTTAATGCTGGTTTATTTGCCAGTAATGATGATAGCCATCAGCATACTCAGTTCCAGTGGCCTCTACTATCTACCTAGTTTTGCATAGAGCAATAAAATTCCAATTTCATAAAATTGGGGCTGAATGGTTCTTTGTTCTGCACAAAATATTACTTCAGAGTTCTTAACAAAGAGCAGAGAGTGGTCTGTCACAGCAAACTGGACTCATGCCTCAGACTTAAGTGGACATGGATAATATCTTAGTTCTAGCAGGCTGCTGGCTTGCCATTCAGGTTACTGCCTCCCAAGCAGTATAGATCATCAGAAGACCTCTTCTGTGTCAGGAATTTGTAAACAGTCAGGGGCCTTCCATAGGATTTTATTTCTAATTCAAAGCATTCTTTCAAGAATTTCTTCAAAATTTCTTTGGATTACACCAAGAGAACTTGGTCAACTCTTGTCACAGATGAATAAAAAAACACTATAGCTTATCATGAGCATTTGTATCCTTTTTAGATCATTTTTGTATACATTAACCTGTTCTTGGTCTTCTAAGGAAGAGGAAAAGGTGATATTACATGGCAGTGTACTTCATTAAACACAGAAATCTTATAGGTTAGTTAAAATTAGTTATACTCTTTAGATTAGAAAACTAAGGCTCAAGATTTTTATTTTAGAATTCAACATTCCCTTGACCTTACAGCCATAAATCTTTGGTACAGAAGACTGGAGTTTGCCATAGTAGGTCACTATTTGGATTCTTTCAATCTCAGCTTTTACTGCATTAACAGAAAAGCATGGGCCTAGAAAGTACCATTTCATCATTCATATCTACGTTCAAGACTAATTTCAGTGGAGTAGGAAAAGGAGCATCTTCGACATTGAGTATTGACAGGATGCTGCTTCATCTGATGAGGAGAACAAGATGCACGAAGCATGTGGACCTTTACCTAATGGAAAACGAATTACCATTCGGGGGCAGTGTCATTCATTATGTTTACAGCTGCAAGGATGACCAGGGCAATCAAAGAACAGGTGTGGTACCACAGTCTTTAAGTTCTCCTGCCATGCCCCTGGTACCCAGGATGCACTGATAGAGATCTTGGACAGGCTTCATTGCAACTGAACTGCTAGCCTCTAATGGGTCTCTACTCATTGGAGTAGACAATGCCAAGCATCCTGTAATGAACAGGATAAATGCATTTTTTACAACAATTTTTCTGTCCATGTGATGACAGTTCACAGTTAAGAGAGATTGCTAGAACCAGAAGATCTGGGAAGGTTCCTAGAGGAGGTAACACAAGAAATAGGGCTGAAGGGAAGGGAAGGGAAGGGAAGGGAAGGGAAGGGAAGGGAAGGGAAGGGAAGGGAAGGGAAGGGAAGGGGAGAGAATGGAAGGGAAGGGACAGGAAAGGATGGAGAAGAAAAGGGAAAGGGAGGGGAGGGGAGGAGAGGGGAAGGGGAGGGCAGGTTATTCTAATCATCATGGAAGGCATTTGAAAAATTGGCTGTCCTGGTACATAGGTTTATATATATTCATTCTTAGCTGGGACAGAGTTCTTTTTAGTAACTGTGAGCCTGAAGTAGCGCTATGTACTTAGTTACTCAGAAACTGAAGTAACGCTATATAGCAGCTTAGGCTTGAACAGTGCTATATACTTAGTCTAGCTGAGCCTAGAACAGTACAATGTGTTTAGTCTTTCTGAAACTGGAGCCATACTATATTCAGTCATTCTAAACATGAATCAGAGCTGTGTATTCAGCCCCTCTGAATCTGGGTCAGGGCTATATACATCATCATTCTGGTTTGGAGTAGGGATGAGTCTGTTTTTCTCATCTGACTCTGGCCTGTATATTTAGTCACACTAAGATTGGATTAGGATTGTATATGCTCTTCTGACTTAGAACTAGGCTGTGTATGTTTTCTTAATTCTGAGTTCTTTGTTGCTACAGCCTTCAAGAAGGAAGTTCTGAGTATTGCCATTAGAAGAGTGTGTAAAGGTCTTTTATTCTAGCAGCGGTTCACATTAGCACTTGGACTGAAAACGCATTTTTTCAACCCTGAGGATAATGCTTTCTTCTTCTTAAGAGAATCTCTCCAAAAATCCTCAAAGGGATGCAGTAGGCACAGAGTTACACTCAGTTTGTTTCCCTTAGATGGGCATTTAAAGTCTTAGCTCTCTGCAGATGGCCTTCAGTGTGGGACCACAATCTGGGCTGCAAATTTTACTGGCTTTTGCTTAAACTGCCCCATGCCTGTCTGCAGTACCTCAGATCAGCTCTCTAGAGATGACTGCTTAGGCAGGGACTCCATGCCCTGCTCAGGCTTGTAATGTGTGGATCTCTAGACAATGTAATTTGTTGAACTGGGTGGTTCTGAGGAGGCTTATAATTATCTTTGAGCACGTTGTCACAGCCACTTGTTTCAATTTGCTTAAACTCTTTAGTGAACCATGTTCACCAATTTGCTGACAACTCTTGGTTTGAATCCAGACTTTGCTATTTCTTGGTGTGAAACTTCTGCTGTGACTTCTATGATAACCAATAGGGTTTTATTCATAGTTATAAGATGTACAGAAGATCCCCAAAGAGATTTATAATACACTCAATTGAAGGTAGATGTTTATTCTTATCTCTATTTCTGAGCTTTGGAAAAGGTATGTTCAGTATTGGAATTGTCTTGGAAGTATAACAGATAATCATATCTGCTCTTGCCTATATAGCTCATTTCCAGAGCTCTTCAGATGGACCCACCATGACAGGTGACCTGGCCTTTTCTTGTCACCTAAATCTATTACCAAACATGGCCACAGTCCTAAGCCTGAGCTTTGTGACTTTGATAGGTTGTTTAACTTCTCTGAGCCTCTGCTTGTGACAGGAAGAGTTAGAGGAAACAAACAATTTAGCATTCTTGGTACATAGAGATTCTAAACTTACATTGGTTTCCTTATCCCTGATGCAGCCATTATCGAGATGTTCTGAGGATTTTACTACCGGAAGCACAAACGAGGCTAAACAAAAGTCAGAGGGGAAAAATACAGTTTCTGCTTTATTAAGCTTTGTTTCCATCAAAGTTACTTCTTGTTCTCAAACTCGAGGAGGCTTCATCTCACTTACAGTTATCCAAAATGAACCCTACTTTTTTGCTTTCATTTGTAATAGACAGTGTTGACCTTAGATAGAAATATTTAGACCCTTCCATTTCTCGAGGTTACACTCTCACCTCCATTTCTAGTTTTGTCCTTGAAGATGGGACAAACTAGACCCAAGCTACATCCTTTTCTGGGATCATACACTTGTCTCCATCTGTAGTTTTGACCATGGATTGAATTGTCTAAACCGCCTGCACCATTCCAGGGTCTTCTACTGTCCTTCCCACATCATGTGTACCCGGAATTTCTTCTTTAGATTCAATATTTCTGCTTTTGCATTTTGCATCTGCTTGCATTAGTTCCTAGACTTTAGGAAAATGTTTAGTGCAAAGGCTCGAGCTACTTTCCTTTCATGTTTTGTCACCTCTGAACAGTTCCCTATAAGAATTCTGCCTAAAATCCCACAGTGCCCCAGGCGCAGGTTCAACATTATAGTACAGACCTTAGAGAAGCTTGTACCCTGTCTTCTGTTATGTTTTCTTATTCCTACGATTATAAGACCACATTGATTCTGAAATTGCTGCCCTATTTGCAAAATATTCTAGGTTATCTTGGGGAGTAACTAGAGTTTATAGGCTTAGGAGGAGAAGGAGATGAGACATTGGCTCTATTTGTCTATGGGAAAGCCATCATCCACGCTGGGTTAAGACTTTACAGTGGGCTGCTTTGTGGACATGCACACTCTTTTTAATAAGCCCTCAATCATGCTCTGTAAGCTCAATAAAGTAATTGGTTCCTCATGGGGGACTCTAATGAAATCAAACTTTAGTTTGTCATTGTGACCTTAGGAAATTGGGAGAGTAGGTTGTTATTGTCCGGCCCCTCTCATGGACAACTTTCTATTGAAAGTAACATAAAAGGATTTTGAGGTCTTAAAAGACATATTTCATACAAATGGAAACTTCATTGAGTCTTCTAGGGAAAGCTTTGGACACACCCCATTAGGGAGATAGGCATAAAGGCCAAAAGACAGAGTGATCAGGACAAATACAGTGTTTCAGTTCCAATATCTTGATGGCTTACAAGCATCAAAAAAAGGTGCATTGAAAATTGTCAGTACTCATCTTCTGGATGGATCAACAGTGCAGAGACCTGGAGATACAAGAACTCTTGTCAATGAACAAGAACTATCACTGATTCAGGGTGGTGGCCTGGAGGTTGGAGAAGGAGCCATAAGAGCTGCTGTTCATTTTCACTCTGTCACTTCCTAAGGACCGTCCTAGCATACATGAGGCATGTAACTCATACCCTATAAAATCTTGTACTCTAAAGCTTCAAATTTCAACCCCATTGGAATGGACATTAGCACCAGACAAATGCAACATGTTACTAGAGCAATACATGTTTGCTGTTTTCAGTTCATTGATTCAACAACTGAACATAATTTAGCCTCATCACAAAGCAGTTTTAGAAGATCTTGACGTCATTCTTCAAAGTACTCAAAGTGGCAAAAATATATAATAATTTGTAATAAAAACTCAATCTAGCATGCCTTTTCTTGTCAGTTCATACCTTCATTAAGAATTACAAGGCACTTCAGTTTGCTACCAGGACAGTATCTTGGCTGTCAAATCTTATTTCCGTGTGCTTTTGTTCAAGTCCTCTTCAGTGCACAAGGCAGCATCCAGGTGAGGTGGGAAGGCCAAGAGTCACTACTCTCGACAAATAAAATGGGTGGCTGAGGCTCTCAGCTAGGGTAGACTGTACAAGGTCACAGAGATAATTAGTGCCAGAGCTAGGGCTGTGGTCCAGGTCTGCTCAGCCTGCCTTTCCCCAGTGCCTATTTCAGAGGGATCAGACAGCTGCAACAATTTGTATACAATGGCATGTTCAAGCCCTGTGGACTGGCTGATTTGGCTGCAAACAATTGAAGATATTTGTCACTGAGATTCTCATTGCTGCTCTAAAAGAGGCCCTGTGCTCATTACAGCCTCTTTGCTGGTGTGCAAGAAAGAAGCAGAAGGCAACCACTGATCTGCTTTGAAAGCTGTTTACTGAGTACCTAGAATGTTTTCAGAGCAGACTTTAGCTTGTTTAAGCCATTGAGGAACACCTGTTCTCCTCGCCATCATGGCTAAGAAGGGACATCCATCCAACACCAGTGACTCAACATCCATTAGAAGGCCCAGAGAGAGCAATAAAACTATGAATGCAGCATGTTGTGTATTGAATCCATGACCGAGCAGTTTAGCTGAGTTCTTTGTAGTACATGCCACATGGGCTGGAGATGATTTCAGTCATAAACTCTTGGCTATTCAAATCCAAATCAGCTGGTTTAAATCAGAGTTTCTTAGATGCATCCAAGTTTTGACTATTTATTTTAGTAATCTGTGAAATCTTCATTAGATATGGCATTTTTTTCTGGTGTTGATCCATCCAGAAGATGAGTACTGACAATTTTCAATGCATAAACTCAAGGACTGATGGTTATTTAATCTGATGTGAAGATTAGGGACACAAACACGAGTTAGGATCCCTCTGCCAGTGTCTAACCAATCAATCAGATATTTCCCAGACATAATGAGCAGTTAATAAAAAGCTATGCCATTTTCTGCATATGCAGACTTTCATGTAGAAATTCAATTTATATAAAAAACATTATGAAAGATTTAATTATAAGAGTCCATCTAACTCCAAATTAGAATAGTTGTCTTCCAGGAACTAAAAAGTAAATGCTTTTGAGGATGTGAGAAAAAGGAAAGTTTTCTACACTGTTCTGAAAATGTTAATTTATTTGGTCCCTATATAACTCAGTATAGCCATCTCCCCACAAACTACTATATGACTGAGCTAAACGACTCCTGGGGATTCAAACATGTCAGCGTGATCATACCTCAGAAATGTCTACATATTCATGTTTACTGCTATATGAGTCCAATAACTAAGCATGGACAAGACTAGGAGCCTATCAGCAGATTAGTCAATAAAGAAAACATTGTCTTTGTACACAGGAAAGATTTCTCAAGTCAGGAAGAAATATATAAAGTGATATAATAAGTTAAAAATATAAAGTTATATAATGATGTCATTTACAGGAAAAAAATGGATGGATGTGGAGATCATTATGTTAAGCAAAAAAAGCTATCCAATATGTGGATAGATTTTAGATATAAATATAGGTTAGAGAGAGAGAGAGAGAGAGAGAGAGAGAGAGAGAGAATGACCTGCTACTTAGAAGAAGGGCATGTACTCATGGAACATTGGCAGTGTACATAAAAGAGAATAATGGGTTTGATGAAAATATAACCAAAGTACCTAAAATACACATATTAAAACTCATAACAGGAACTTGGCAGTAGTGGCGCATGCTTTTAATCCCAGCACTTGGGAGGCAGAGGCAGGTTGATTTCTGAGTTCAAGGCCAGCCTGGTCTACAGAGTGAGATCCATGACATCCAGGGCTACACAGAGAACCCTGTCTCAGGATAACAACAGTAACAACAACAACAACAAAACCTCATAACAAGACCCAACATTTATACATGTGGAAACACAAAAATATGTATTAGTTAGTGGAGTTGTTAATTAGTGGATATATGGGTGAGTATGAGAAGGTGTCTGAGACCTCTTATCTCACTATGCTCTAACTTCTGCCTTTGTCTCCTGTTTCTAACCAAAATGTTGTATTTTTATTCCATGTTATAAAATCTTTTTCCTGAAAGCCTGCCTCCTGCTTGAGAATCCTATAGGACACTTGTGATAATCAGCACTTGTACACACCCTCTTGATAGCTGTTTTCCTTGCCTTTCCTTGCCAGTGTTCAAGGTATCGCTGCAGACTCCTAGACTATAGCAAAAGGGGAAGATCTGACATTTACCTTTTAATCTGGGATGGTGATCAAACACTTGGTAATTTCCTGTCCATTAGAGGGAAGGTACTCTACACCCACCTGTCATTTATAATTCAAGTGTAGAGTATGAGAACATGCTCTGTTTCAAGTGCAGGGTTCCAGAAGTTAGAGTTAAATGTAACACTTGATAGGTGGGAGGTAATATAGTTCTAGTTCATGTCCCGTACCATGTTCTTTATACTGCACAGATATTACAGAGGGGACTTCAACACACAGTATCTGCCTTTTTTTGCCCTTTTTTGGAAGGAATATGTTTTGTAATATCCCTTTCATCTGTGAGGGAATCCTGTAGCTTTTGTGTAGGTCTAATTTGAATTTGACAGTTGCATCATATCTCCACAGAACTGGTCTCTATAGGTTCAAGGGCACTTTGATGTCCTTCTTGTGGTACAGTGACATTTCCCCTCTTTCCCTATATCCTGTAGCCCTTCACCCTAACTCAACCGGAAATATGGATGATCTCTTTGGCATGACAGTTCTGGTCCGAACCATTATTGTTCAATGATGAACCAATGTCAGGGGGTTGTTTCCATGAAAAGATACTGAATGGAAAAAAAAATAAATTAAAAAAAAATGATGACTGGTCCTAGGTATGGTGAAGGAGGTTTATTATAGATATTCAAGAAAACAGAGCTAGAAACAGGGACATCTGGGAGAGCCTAGAGAGAACATGACCCTGAGCTAGGATGTGTGGGGGGAGGGGAAGAGGAACTGACAAGAGAGGTCAACAGTCAGCATGCCCAAAAGTACAAAGAGAGATAGTATCCAAATTGGTTGGATTATATAGAGAAGGGAAGACCAACCCCTCTGCTGGAGAGGTTTAAGGTCTGGGAGGTATATACCAGCCAGGAACTGCATCTTAACAGGTAGGGGGCTGAGGGATTGCAGGGAGAACCTGATGACCAGGTCTGGTTTGCTATGTGAAATAGGTATCTCAGCCATTTGTCTCAGGGGGGTTGAAACCTGATAGCTACAAGTCAACATAGAGTCTGTCAATTTTAAGCACTATCAACAGGGGCATAACCGAACAGCTTTTGACAGAAAAACATTTTTGTTTGGCAAATTTTACGCAAACACGGAAATCCATCTTTCTGAACCTTTCCACACGTTTCTCAGCAGTTGTCTTAGTGCTCTGTGGCCTGGGTGTCCCACTTCTGTTTATATCCACAGCGGAAGGAAGGAAGCAGATATGGGGAGAAATTGGTTGGCTGGTTAAAAGTCACACCATAACTTAATGACAGAATTAGACCCTGATCTGAGCATGTCCCCACATTTTATGACATGATGTCATCTGGTAATTATTGAGCTAATACAAGTGAAAGTGTCAGAATCTGTCCATCAGTTACTGTTTTAAGGAATCCAGACTATGGCCACTTTGGAGAAGTCTGACAAGACAAATGAGAGCTCTTCTCTGAGTTTTTTTCTGTCTCTCTTATAATCTGGATTAGATGCAATCTTGGGTGTGAGTGGCAGTCTGTAAGTACAGTCAGGGTGTGGGGACAGATCTGCTCTCACCCTCTAAAAATGTCTTATTTTGCATTTTACATTTAATTTACTCTCACTGGGTGACGACTTGTAAAATGAATTCTAAACTTTACATGTGTTTACTCATGTGATTAGTTTCCTTAATATCTATATTACGCTATTATTTTAGCAAGTATTCTTAATAAATGTATGTGCCCTGCCTTGTGTTCTGTGCCCTGTAGCCTGAGACAGTTACTTTCAACTTTTGATGCCCAGTCAGCATATTAAAATGAAAACTGATGCATACTATGGTTAATGGGTATTGGTGGTGCATGAAATTTGCCCCAGAAATTTGCCTTAGAATTCCAACGGGTGGAATGACTGAATCTACAAGAAGACAGAAAAGGAATAGAGAAAAACCACCACATGGCGTGAGCTGCCCTAAGAGCTTTATTCAGTCCCTGGGAAGTACCAGCTTTCTATCCACTTCAGGACATCATACAAAGTCCAGCTTTCATTTTGAATGTTTCATGGAAGCAAGTTGTAAACAGAGACTGCAAACATCTCCCCTACATAGGGCCTTGCTTTGGCTGTTTCTTGTGTCCATTTGAGTCAGTCTGGACAGAAATCAAGTCATGTTGCTTCCTGAGAAGTAACCATCCTTTATCCAGTTGAGCCCTGGATAACTTAGGAAGCCAGTCAGTTGTCTTGTGTTAACAGAGACAATTCAAGAAGCATAGCTTCTCTCAGAAAAGTGATAGCCTAATGTTGCAAGAGCATGAAACAGACGCTGAGACTTGGAAAGCGCACATGTTGAATGTTTCATGGAGAAATTGCTGATACTCAGAAAGGGTTGAGTTGAAGTTAAAACAGTAGGCTAATGGTGCCTTTCTGTGTTTGCAGTCTAGTCTGCATCAGCAAGCAAAGAAAGTACCTGCACATATTGGTTTTCTTAGATATTTTCTTTATTTACATTTCAACTTTTTTCTGCTTTCCATGTCTTTCCTTCAATTACATCCCCTCTCCCCCTGACTCTATGAGGGTGTTCCCCCACCCACACATTCCCATCTTCCCACCCAGGCATTCTCCTACACTGGGGCATTGAACACCCTCAGGTCCAAGGACCTCTTCTCCCACTCATGTCCAACAAGGCAATCTTCTGCCACTTATTTGTCACTCCATGTGTATTCTTTGGCTGGTTGTCCAGTCCCTGGAAGCTCTGGAGATCTGGCCTGCTGACAGTGTTGCTCCCTCTGTGGGGCTGCAAACGCCCTCAGCTCCTTCAGTCCCTTCTTCAACTCCTCCATCAGGGATCACTGAGCTCAGTCCAATTGTTGGCTGTGAGATTCCTCCTCTGTATTTGTCAGGCTTTGGCAGAGCCTCTCACGAGACAGCCATATCAGGTTTCTATAAGCAAGCCCTTCCTGGCATCCACAATAACATTCAGGTTTGGTGGCTGTATATGGATCGTCAGGTGGGAAATTCTCTGGATGGCCTTTCTTTCAGTCTCTGCTCTACACTTTGTCTCCATATTTCCTCCTGTGAATATTTTGTTTACCCTTCTAAAAAACACTAAAGCATCCAAATTTTGGTGTTCCTTCTTCTGAGGCTTCATATGGTCTATGAATTGAATCTTGGGTATTCTGAACTTTGGGGCTAATATCCACTTATCAGAGAGTACATATAATGTTTGTTCCTTTGTGACTGAGTCACCTCACTCAGGATGATATTCTCAAGTTCCATTAATTTGCCTGCGGATTTCATGAAGTCATTGTTTTTAATGGCTGAGTAGTACTCCATTGTGTACATGTACCACATTTTCTGTATCCATTCCTCTGTTGAGCGACATCTGGATTCTTTCCAGCTTTTGGCTATTATAAATAAGGTTGCTATGAACATAGTGGAGCATGTGTCCTTATTTTAGGTTGGAACATGTTTTGGGTATATGTCTAGGAGTGGTATTGCTAGGTCCTCAGGTAGTAGTACTATGTCCAATTTTCCGAGGAACCACCAGCCTGATTTTCAGAGTGGTTGTACCACCTTGCAATCGCACCAGCAATGGAGGAGTGATTCTCTTTCTCTACATCCTTGCCAGCATCTGTAGTCACCTGAGTTTTTCATCTTAGCTATTCTGACTGGTGTGAGGTAGACTCTCAGGGTCGTCTTGATTTGCATTTCCCTGATGACTAAGAATATTGAACATTTCTTTAGGTGTTTCTGAGCCCTTGCACTTTCCTCAGTTGAGAATTCTGACAAGATACATTGGATTATTTCAGTATTTTTATCTGTTGAGGCCTGTTTTGTGACCGATTATATGGTCAGTTTTGGAGAAGCTACCATGAGGTGCTGAGAAAAGCATATATCCTTTTGTTTTAGCTCTGTTCCCCATTTTTTAATAGTTTTATTTTGTTCTCTGAAGTCCACCTTCTTGACTTTTTTGTATATATTGGATATTAGACATCTATCACTTGTAGGATTGATAAAGAGCCTTTTCCAATCTGTTAGTTACCATTTTGTATGATTGACAGTGTCCTTTGCCTTACATAATCTTTGAATTTTATGAGGTCCCATTTGTTGATTCTTGATCTTAGAGCATAAGCCATTGCTGTTCTGTTCAGGAACTTTTCCCATGCGCCCATGTGTTCAAGCCTTTTCCCCTCTTTCTCTTCTATTAGATTCAGTGTATCTGGTTTTATGTGGAGGTCCTTGATCCACTTGAACTTGAGCTTTATACAGGGAAATAAGAATGATCAATTTGCATTCTTCTACATGTTGACTGCCAGTTGAACCAGCACCATTTGTTGAAAATGCTGTCTTTTTTCCACTGGATGGTTTTCACTCCTTTGTCAATGATCAAGTTCCCATAGGTGTGTGAGTTTATTTCTGGGTCTTTAGTTCTATTCTATTGATCTACCTGTCTGTCACTGAACCAATACCATGCAGTTTTTATCACTATTGCTCTGTAGTACAACTTGAGGTGTGGTATGCTGATTCTCTTATTGTTGAGAATAGTTTTTGCTATCCTGAGTTTTTTTGTTACTCCAGATGAATTTGAGAATTGCCCTTTCTAACTTTATAAAGATTTGAGTTGGAATTTTGATGGGAATTGCATTGAATCTGTATATTGCTTTCAGCAAGATGGCCATTTTTACTATACCTGTGAATGTTGTTGACCAGAATTAAAAAGTGCCATTCACATTGAAAAGCTAAACTTGCTCAAGCTTCATCTTCTTTTATAAATCATTTTC
This sequence comes from Mus minutoides, assembly GCA_902729485.2. Taxonomy (NCBI): domain Eukaryota; kingdom Metazoa; phylum Chordata; class Mammalia; order Rodentia; family Muridae; genus Mus; species Mus minutoides. The sequence continues at coordinate 1,318,555 of LR749691.1, forward strand.
CAAATATTTGTATTAAACTGTAAAACATTAGTTTGGGTTGAAATATGCAATTTAATATGAGATCACTGAAATCTATATTTAACATGGTTTTATCTTTATGGTATTTTTTTTCTTCTAAGAATGAATTTGTGTTGGTGATGAATGCATCTGCATTGATTATAGCATTACTGTTCTAAAATACTGACAAATATGATTAGACTGGTTGTACAAGAACTTCAATGGAGGAAATATGCCAGTGTTTCAAAATAGTACCATCTGCTAGCTCACACACACAAGGCCTAATGTGCACTCTTCCTTATATCTCTCAATTTCGGTCTCCCTAAAAACACTTCCAGAAAGTTTTCTCCTTATCAGAATAAAGTAGCAAGAGGTATTTTTTTTTTCAAGCCAGATGTGACAGAATACACATCAGCAATCAGAAATGAGGCTTTTGCAATGGGTAATAGTGTAATCGGTTTTGCCAGCAGCAGAATGTATATTCCTATTAGAGATGGAGAAAAGAAAGTGCCACCTTAATTTACCTCCAGGCATTAGAGCAATAACTTGAGGTGCCTGGGGCTGCCTGTGTAAAGATACTTTAATCACATGGTAAAAAAACATTGTTAGTCTACTACCTGCATTCTATGAGGGACAGCTTTCATAAGTTAATAAAGGAAATCCATCCAGCTTCTACCCTGACAATTATGACATGCTATTTTAATCTTTGTCAACATTGAGTCTGTGGAAGACATTGAACGGGTTAAAGTGAGAGCACCCCATGGCCTTTATGTCTCCTGTGTTTGTTGCAGTAAAATTAGCTGATGGCTGTCCTGTGAGATGGATAGGTCACAAGGAAGAAGTACTCTAGAATAGAGGGAAGCCAGACTTTCATCCTGATACCTTCAGATGGAAGCTGCTTTTTGTTGTCTGGTACCTCAGGGACCAAATTCATTATAGTAACCATCAAACTAGAAAGTCTTCAGCTGAAGGAATTCCTTATGTCTGCTCCCTAGCTGTATGGGGGATGTGATCTTTAATTAGTTCAGGTTGTAAAATATTGCAGGGAATTTCCCAGCACCCTCTGCTTTGTCTCCAGGTCAGCTAATGCAATTGTTTTTAATTGTGGCTGAGCTATTGTCTTTGACTAAATTTCCTAGAGTGCCCTTTACCAATTAATGGTAATATGCTACTGGGAAATCATGAAGCTTGTGGAAAGCTGTAAATAGAAAAGCCCTAATAGGTTTCCTGCTAATAGTGATGCAGAGTCGGGACCCTGATGCCATTAAATGACAGTATTCATGTGTAAAACCTAGCAACATTCAGGAATCCAGCAGTCAACTGTGCAAGGACTGTATGTATTCATATGAACTCATGCTCACACAACTGTGCATGGACTGTATGTATTCATATGAACTCATGCTCACACAGACTTGCTTCCTGTCTCTCCCCCTCCCCACTCTGACTTTCACTGAGCTCCTTTTTAATATAGATTTCCATTTTCTGTTAGCTCTATGATGGATTGAGTTCAAGGAAGTGACATGAGCATGCTGTTGGCTTTGAACCTGTACTTCAGACACACTGTGTTTTATCTTCCTCCTGCTTCTTGGCTTGTCATCAGTTCTACCAATGAATTTTGACATGTGCAAATTAATAATCATTCAGTCCAAATGAGTAGGGTGACCTCTGGCCCAGATGACTTCCACAGAAGAAAAGGAGGCATCACTCATAGGCTCAGAGAGCTTTCAGTTAAATGAGAGAATAAAGTACCTCCTTCTTATGTCTGTTATACGTGTACACACATGTGTGTGCATATGTGTATATAATCCTACCTATTTCTCATAGGCTGAGGACTTGCAGTCATTTAGTGTAACCACATTCGTTCTATATCAGCATGGGGTAGGCTGCAGAGAAGAATGGTTACTTTTATAAAAGACTTAATTATAAGTTGGAATGGCCCCTAGTTTAGAAACAGAGACCAAAAGCAAGTCAAGAACATATTGCCAAATAACAGAAAGACTCCCGGTGCATAAATGCAGGGTAGAAAGACAGCCTGTCAGTTTGTTTGACAAACACTGTGATGTTTCTATGGCTGGGGACAAAGCTGAGGGAGGAGGGAGTTTGTTCCTTAGAAGCCTCCTTGGATAGTGATGGACAGATGCAGGCTTCTGTCTCTGCTGTTCAGTCATGATGATAGGATTTAAGAAGTAATATTTGATTCTTAGGTTTTAGGAAAATGCGTAGTTGCAATGTGTATATTGCCTTATAAAAACAGTAATAATTTTACAATAATCATGTAAACATCAATGATGACTAATAGATAAAGTGTTGACTATAGACTGCAGACCATACTGAACACTGAGCACATCTGTAGTGTTTCTTTCCATTGCTGTGAGATGTAGATTTAATACGTCATGTCCTCAAATCTGTAGCTTTATAAGGTGACATTCTCACCTTATAGACAAAGTAAGTGATCTTTAGAGATGTCACTCATTCTGCAGAGGACATCACTAACAAAGGAAAAAGAAGGTACAATGCTCAATGTGCCATTTCTAGAGCCTGCCTGCGCCACCTCTCCCTCTCTTATGTATGCATTTTATCAGGCATAGATCATTCTTATTACATGCAGATATTCTAATTTTCCATTTTATCATATTTAATTTTTAAAATCCCAAGTCAAGTTAGGGAGATGGCTTAATGATAAAAGTGCTTGCCTTGCAAATATGAGGGCCTGAGTTCATGTACACACAGATACACACACACACACACACACACACACACACACACATGCACACACGCACACACCAAGACACATACACATGCAAGGATAAAACTGTCACAGAGTAGGGATTCCACAGCTTATGAACTGATTACTACTAATTATGACTAAAATCCATGAGCACTGTTTTTGTTGTTGTTGTTGTTGTTGTTGTTCCTATGAAAATAAAGTGTCCCTGCCCATCTGCTCGATTCAGTTCCCATAGACATAGAAGGACTTGCTTCTGACTCCTTTGAGATGGTACCCTGATGTGCCATCATCTCACTGTGGCAAAGGTTACAGTGAAGGAGAGGGACAGTACATGAATCACATTATCCAAATGAATTACTGCTGTCATCTGAACTCAGAGAGATAGGCTGTTCCAAATGGGAGTCCTAAGTGACTTGTGCTTGTCCACTGAGGCTTGTAAATTATTATGTAATGGAAGCTAAATCATTGTAGTTTTTCATTTTAGAACAATTGTGACTGTCAGATTCAGATCACTCTCCAAACGCAAGCTGGGCCATGAGAAGCAGGGTGCAAGCCAAGCGGCCACACAGATCCTCCCAGGAGCCAGGCTTCGTGGGAGGGCAGTGTGCAGCCAAGTCAGGAGGAGGGGCACAGATTTGTTTCTGGGATTATTGTCATGTATTACGCCACTCATCGGTTTTGTGTGGTTCCTAGCTGTCACCATGCCTGTTTAACCAGCCTTTGACACCTCTCTGGTTTGTTCTTGCTACTTCAGTGTGATGGCAGAAACAGAAAATAAGGCATTTCTGAGGTCTTTGGTTGTGAACAACTGTTAGTTAGGGGTTTAATATTGTTTCTCTGCAGGAAAGCAATTAAAGCTAGTCATTAAAATAAAATATTTTTATAACTGATTCAAAAATCCTGTGTTGGCCATGTCTTTGAAGCAGTTAATTGTTATTAATAAATCTATTTCACGTTTGCCTCCCTTGCTCACCGTCCTTGCTGTCAAAAGTGTTCCTGGTAGGTTTTATGGCCTTCCTGACAAGGTTCTCTGCTCTTTACCTGCTGGTATGGTCTCTGGCAAAGTGCTGCTGTGCAGGGCAGTGGTTCAGGAATGCTTCTTTTCACTGTCTGTGCTTTCTGTCGGGCACAGGGAAGAAAGAAAGTGAGTCGCACATTTCTCCTTAAGGAACTGATGGATGGACAGAAAGAAAACTGAAGGATTGTGCATTAAATGTCACAAAAGTGCAGATATAAATACAGTGGAAAATAAGAGGTCATATCTGCTCGGGTATTTGTTTTGTAAGACTGTTTGTAAATTGGGGAGAAAGAGAGATTGTGCACATGTGTATGTATTAAAGGAAGGCTTTTCCAGTTGAATTGTAACATGGTTGCATATGGGAAAGAATTCAGAAAGTTTCATTGTACATGGAGTACCTAGGAGGATGGAGTCTGACCTGGAGAAGAGGAGATTTCAGGATGGCAATCTCAGTAGATGGCAGCCAATTTGCTGCCTCCTTTCAAGGGACCCAGAAGCTGTTGAACTGGTTGGGCTGTATCCAAGCCAGATATTTCTAGGTAATAACTGGGCTACTAGGACACAGCTGGAAAGAATACCACCAACTGGTGCTTCCTCTGAGAGTTCTTGAGTCATCTTGTCATGACTTGGGCATCTATGTGCCTTTCTGATTGTGGACATTGGCGATGCTACAGAGGCATGTTGGAAGACCACTGGCCAAACAAATATAGAGCTTTGCTCCTTATATATGTCATTGGGATCTCTAGGGTATCTCTGTTGTGGAAGGATCTCACAGGTCTGCATCTGTTGTGTTTGGGTGGTGGCAACCAGTGAGGAGCTGGTTGTATCTGGGCCCCTGCTATTTTCACTACACTTTGCTTTCAGCGGCAGTTTTTGTCTCTGCTCTCCTGGGCTAACTCAGTGTGCTCTTTTGCTGTACAGCCTATTGCCACATGTTGAACACTGTTAATGGATATGACAAAGGCTGATAATTCTCTGCTAGGTTCTCCCTGTATGTCAGGAGCCACAGGGATTCTGGAGATAAAAATAGCACACAATCACTCAAGCCTAATTTATGATTTGGATACTATATACAATATCTGTCAGGCACTCTGTATGTGTAGAGTTTGTGCTGAATAACACAGGCATGGTCTGATATGCGCTGGGTCATAGTACCAGCGAGTTAATGGAGGATAGCTATTATTAAGAATGTGAATAAGTAAATGAAGAATTTCTCTAATAAAAAAATGTAAAAAAAAAAGAAAGAAAGAAAAAAGAAGACTGTGAATAAACCTATTTCTCGGAAAGATAGGACAGTACTTCGTGGCAGCTGAGAACACATAAAATATAGAGTGGGCAGCTGGTCTGAACCCATCTGAAACAGCCACCTATGTTATGTGCTGGGGAGAGGACTCATCTTCAGAGTATGGTGGCACATGATTATAACTCTTATGCTGGGGAGGTGGAAGCCTGAGGATTGCTGGCGAGGAAGTGTAGTCTAATCAGGAAGAACCAGGTCCTAGAGAAATAGAACATTTCAAAAACCAAGACAAAAAGTACATGAGGAATAATACTTGAGGTTAAAATAGGTACATTTATTCCCATATATATTTATTCACACACATGGACACACACATACACACACATATGTATACACACATTTCACATTCACTTCACATACATTCTTTCACACACACATATACAATCACAGGCTCACTTCACATACACTCTTACACACAGTCAGTCACACATACACAGTTTCCCATGTGACCTATGTTTAGGATCATCTTCTGGAACTCCAGGATTATCCACATATCCTGCAGGGTCCCCCTTCCAACTCTTACGGAGCTCCCTGGACTTTACCTATGTTTATTTCTACATGGTGTGAATAAAAGAAAGAAGGTATATGTAGCAACAGCTCAAAGAACCTTGGTTCTCATTTCTAGATACCTTCCCTCATTTCTCTGTGATTCTAGCTAAAGAATACTCTATATTTAATGTAGAGCTATGCATGTGGAGTAGAGGTCCCCACCTCCAGGGTCTTTTTGTCCTACTCCTGTAAGGGAGCTTCTCTCTTCCTCCCTCTCTCTGTTTCTCTCTGTGTTTCTCTCTGTGTTTTTCTCTGTGTTTCTCTCTCTCTCTCTCTCTCTCTCTCTCTCTCTCTCTCTCTCTCTCTGTGTGTGTGTGTGTGTGTGTGTGTGTGTGTGTGTGTGTGTGTGTGTCTTGGATGCCAGGTGTCTTACTAATACCACAAACACATCAATTGTCCCTAGGATCAGAACGCCTTAGCTGTGTTAAATAGGACTCCCTACAGACAGAATACCAAGACAAAGCCAGGGAAGTTTACATATGATCATGTAGTTTGACAGTATCATTGTCATTTTTGAAAATCATCAACTATCTATTTCTGATTTTATATATTTTATTTGCTTAGCATTTTGTGTAGCTCCTGAATAAATGCCTTTATAGAGGGAGAAAAATCAACACTATTTTTCATCCCTGCTTCGCAAGTACAAGAAGATTTGCTCACAGATCTCACTCATTTGCTCACAAAATGCTGTTACCCTGCATTGTTACTTAAATAACTTGTGATCTTGAAGTAATTTAAATATAGGAACATTTTAAGAGATTATCCTATGTGCAGCCAAAGGTAGTATGGTAACAAAGTAGTACTAAAAATAACCTTCTTTTCTCTCCTGCCCTTTTCCCTTCCTATTCAAAGTCAGCATCTAGGTACTAAACAAATACACAAGCTGGCATCACGGAGTTCTGTTATAGGGACCAGAGAACTCCTTTGTTCTTTGTCATAGTACACTCTAGCACTGTATTTATCTGGGTCTTCTCCATGCCTCTGGCACTGTCCATGGCCCAAGTGGGAAGGCACATTTCATCTCAATTAGAAGCAGAAGAAGAATGCAATACAGGGGGATGTCAGAGGTTGCAGCCATTTAATGGGATGGAATTCAAATGAAAATTGGAAAACAATCCAAGGCATCTATAGACAAGGAGAACTGGAGAAACGCAATTAGGAAAACCATAGACTTTCCTCCTCTGGGGACATGGCTTCTTTATGCTGCCCTAGTGGCCTATCTGGTTATAAGTAAATAGAGAAGCAAAGGGTTTATTGTTTCCATTGTAAACAAAAGTAAGTTGATTATCACTGTTATTCACATATTCCAATGCCTTTGTATGCGTGCACTCCTCTATGATCTTAGCAACCAAAGCTGATCACAGGAGTATGACATTGTCTGTGATCCTCCATCATTCCTCACATAGAAAAGTAATCTTTAATCCCAGCACTCGGGAGGCAGAGGCAGGCGGATTTCTGAGTTCTAGGCCAGCCTGGTCTACAAAGTGAGTTCCAGGACAGCCAGGGCTACACAGAGAAACCCTGTCTCGAAAAACAAACAAACAAACAAACAAACAAACAAACATAAAATAAAAAAAGAAAAGCAACCTGGTGAGACTCAACCTGAATAAGTGAAGAAAACAGAAGTCTTGTGACTGATTTCCCATGGTAAGCTTCAGTAAGCATGTTATGATAGATATGGATGGGGCTTTTTATGTCCCAGCTTATGAACCAGGGCAGCAGCTCCACACTCTGACCTGACCCATCTTGCTTTGTAGCACGTTTCACTTTTGTCACCTAGAATGTGTTTGACAGGAGAAATAAATCCAGTTATTTGGTAAGTAGCCTTTGCATGGTGTGTTCAACTATTTGTGAGACCTGGGTTATCCCAGTAAACATCAAAGCACTATATAAGTCAGAAGGCATTCTCTTGAGGAAAGAGTACTGGAGTGTCTGCTTCTGTTATTTTATTGGGAAGTTATTTGAGGCTGTTACTCCTTCTGGAATTCTAAGTATAAAATTCAGATCTGTGAGGATATAGCTTTGCTTGCAGCTTTCTTATCTGATAGGAAAGACGTAGAAATTTCTCCCCCAAGGAATCACAGTGGCATTTTTGTGGTCTGGGGGTCAGGAGTCCACCCCAGAGAACCTAATGAATTCATTTCAGTCCAGGGAATCTTTTAAGAGAAAAGGCATTTTTAAGCAGAACTGGAATTCCCAGGCTACATGCTAGCCGACCCAAACATTGTTTTGCTGAGTTAGAGAGTTGCAGACCTCGGTCTAGAAATTGGATGAAGGTACAGCTAATACTGACAGCGCATCACATGAAGGAATTCTCAATTCAAAAGCCAAAGGTTATGTTCTGACATTTCATTTTAAAACTCCATAATTTTCAACCCCAAAGATATTGTGCTGTGAACATACTTTGACTTAATTAAAATTATACCCCTTGCAACCTATAACAAAACTATCAGCATCTTCCCTGACAATCATGTTTTGTATTACCACAACTAGTACATTTTTCACTGAGTTAAATTATTAAAATTGAGAAAGGAATGATTCAAAGGCAGAGAAGATGACTCCATGTCTTAAAGTACTACTGTTCTTACAGAGAACACAGGTTTAGCCCTCAGCCCCCACAGCAGGTAGTTCACAACCACCTGTAACTCCAGTTCCAGGGAATCTGAAGCCCTCTGGCTAGCACTGGCACTGACACATGTGAACTCCTGCAAACACACACACACACACACACACACACACACACACACACACACACATACACCTAAGTAAAAACAGTCATTATATTTTTAAGATGAAAAGAATGAACTCAAGAAGGTAGACTCCAGAGAACCAAATATCCCTATTATAAATGGTGAGCAGAGCTAAACAGAGAATTCTCAAGTGAGGATACTTTACTGGCCCAGAAGCACCTAAAGAAATATTCAACATTCTTATTCATCAGGGAAATGCAAATCAAAACTACCCTGAGATTTCATCTCACACCAGTCAGAATAGCTAAGATCAAAAACTCAGATGACAGCAGATGCTGGCAAGGATGTGGAGAAAGAGAAACACTCCTCCATTGCTGGTGGGATTGCAAGCTGCTACAACTACTCTGGAAGTTTCTCAGAAAATTGGACATAGTAGTACCTGAGGACCCACTAATACCACTTCTGGGAATATACCCAAAAGATGCTCCAACATATAACAAAGACACATGCTCCACTCTGTTCATAGCAGCCTTATTTATAATAGCCAGAAACTAGAAGCAGCACAGATGTCCCTCAACAGAGGAATGGATACAGAAAATGTGGTACATGTACACAATGGAGTACTACTCAGCCATTAAAAACAATGACTTCATGAAATTCGCAGGCAAATGGATGGAACTTGAGAATATCATCCTGAGTGAGGTGACTCAGTCACAAAGGAACAAACACTATATGTACTCTCAGTTAAGTGGATATTAGCCCCAACATTCAGAATACCCAAGATACAATTCACAGACCACATGAAGCCTCAGAAGAAGGAAGACCAAAATTTGGATGCTTCACTGTTTTTTAGAAGGGTAAACAAAATACTCAAAGAAAGAAGTGTGGAGACAAAGTGTAAAGCTGAGACTGAAGGAAAGGCCATCCAGAGACTGCCCCACCTGGGTATCCATCCATATATAGACACCAAACTTAGTTGTTATTGTGGATGCTGGGAAGTGCTTGCTGATAAAAACCTGATATGGCTGTCTCCTGACAAATACAAAGGAGGAAACTCGCAGCCAGCCATTGAACTGAGCTCGGTTGTCCCCCATGGAGAGGTTGGAGAAGGGACTGGAGGAGCTGAAGGAGTTTGCAGCCCCATGAAGGGTGCAACAGTGTCAGCAGGCCAGAACAATGCCCCCCACTCACCCCCGAGCTCCTGGGGACTGGACCACTAATCAATCAAAGAATATACATGGAGCGACCCATTGCACTGGCCACATATGTTGCAGAAGGTGGCCTGGTTGGACATCAGTGGGAAGAGAGGCCCTTAGGCCTGAGGGTGTTTAATGCCCCAGTGTAGGGGAATGCCAGGGTGGAAGAATGGGAGTGGGAGTGGGTGTGTGGGGAAGCACCCTCATAGAGGCAGGGGAGGGGTGATGGGATAGGGTATTTACAAAGGGGAGACCTGCAAAGGGGAAAGCATTTGGAATGTAAATAAAGAAAATATCTAAGAAAAAAATAGAAAAGAATGATTCTAAGTCTCTGACTAGTGATTTAAGTTGTTTTCACTCTGGGTGTAAAATTGTAATATATTTTAATCTTTGTATTTTCCATCATAAATATTACTCACCATATAATGATCAAGATTTCTGGTAGCATCCTTAGAGCATCTACTCCTGATGTATGCTTTCTTGAAGACAGTAGGTCAAGCCCTTTTAACAATGCACATAACTTGGAAAGCTGCTTTTCTCTCTTTACTAATACTTATGTAAAAATGCTAGGTATTAGAATATGTGCTTATAACCCCAGAAGTGGAATGAACCATACAGGTTTGCCTGGGACTTGCTGTCCAGCCAAACTGGAAATTCTCAGGCCAATGAGAGATTCTGTCTCAAAACAACAAAACAAAACAAGCAAAACAAAGCAGTAAATAGTTCCCTAGTATACTTGGGGAACACATAAACACAAATATACATGCTTTAGCCTAAAAAATTCGACCAAAAATTATTTTAAGAATTGAGAAATATATAGGTAAAAATACTTTTCTTAGTATGAGTTCTATTATTAAAAATATTTCTTATAAAAAGAGTGGTATCTCAATTCAATCTTCTTTTATGCATACCTTGCTCGCTCTCTCTCTCTCTCTCTCTCTCTCTCTCTCTCTCTCTCTGACACTGTGACAAATTCATCATGGTAAATAACTGCAGCTGAGGCTACAACATCAAGTACTACATCTCTTTGGAATATCCCACCTCTCCTGTCAGGCACTCATCATTAACTATTCCAACCCATGTCTACATAAATGTCCCACCATTCCCAGTGGCAACACTTAATATATACTTTTGCAAGGACTTCAAGTCAAATTGTGTGCCTAACTTAAACAAAAACCCAGTAAGACTGTAGATCATAGAGGATTGAAGGAACAGAGTTTAGCTTTTCTGTGGGACTGGTCCCTGAAGCTGTATACTTGCCTTCTATAGTTTTTGTATTTAATGAGTTCTAGGAGCATCCTGACTAATTGTGAAATGCCCTAAGCTGGACCCTGGTATCCCAGAAAGTTCTATCATTGCTCACGACTCTGTCCCCAGGATAAATTTCTGTAGCTTAGCTACTGGCATGATGGTTGTGGTCTGACATAAGAAAGCAGTTTCATCTATTTGATGATTCTGTTGCTTTTCTATTTGGCTCTTGTTTCAACTATGAAATAAAAAAGCCAAGAGAAAGCAGCTTAGGCAGATTTTTGCACTGAATTTAAAATGACTGTCCATGAGTCTTCTCAGAGTGGTTATGGATTTATTTAGGGCCCTCAGTTAAGTCCTTGTGTATTGATATGGCTTCTTCCCTTACTGCTGCAGAATAGCTGTGACATTTGATTTTTCAGGAAAACAGTATGGTGCAGGCTTATGTGTTCGCAGGTAAAACATTTTCTATCCTAACAGACAAGAAAACATTTGAAGAGTCTATTTCACTCCTGTAATAAGTAGATAAAATTAATTACCTGTGAATAGTGTTTATTTTGTATGAAATCAATTCCGCATCACATCAAATAGAGACTAGCTTGCAAAATGGGACTTACTTCGACTCTTGACCCATTGTCTTTTCTTCTTTTTTTGTTTCTTCTTTTTTTTAACTAGATAATTTCTTTATTTACATTTCAAATGCTATCCCAAAAGTACCCTCTACCCTCCCCGAGCCTTGCTCCCCTACCCGCCCACTTCCACTTCTTGGCCTTAGCATTCCCCTGTACTGGGGCATATAAAGTTTATAAGACCAAGGGGCCTCTCTTCCCAGTGATGGCCGACTAGGCCATCTTCTGCTACATATGCAGCTAGAGACAGGAGTTCTGGGGGTACTGGTTAATTCATATTGTTGTTCCACCTAAAGGGTTGTAGACCCCTTTAGCTCCTTGGGTAATTTCTCTAGCTCCTTCATTTGGGGCTCTGTGTTCCATCCTATAGATGACTATGAGCATCCCCTTCTGTATTTGCCAGGCACTGGCATAGCCTCACTGGAGATAGTTATATCAGGGTCCTTTCAGCAAAATCTTGCTGGCATATGCAATAGTGTCTGGGTTTGGTGGCTGATTAGACCCAATGTCTTTTCATTCTCCATCAAATTGTCTCTGTGGTGTGTGTGTGGGGGGGGGGTGTGCACGCGCGCACACATGACCTACTGTCTTTGTCTACCCTCATTCCTTTGCGTATTCTATGTGCTTGTGGAGGGACTATGGACATGAATTCAAGCACATATGGACCTTGCACATCTATCTAAGAAATTCAAATTGAGTGTAATTATGTTTTACTGATAAAAGAACCATTCAATTGAGTTCTTCAGAAAATCATTTCCTTATGTAAAGAGTGACATCTCAATTTAATCTTATATTATGCATATGTTAATCTTCTCCTGTTTGCCAAGAGTATTTGTGCTGCTCTCAGGAATTCTGGGTGACTTACTCCACTGTCTTCCTTTGCTAGCGCCATCATGTGCTCTGTGCTTTTTTTCCTAGGAGTCATCACTGCTGCTGACATTCTTGATCGAGAGACAACAGCATCATACTGGCTGACAGTGTATGCCACAGACCGGGGCGTGGTCCCTCTCTATTCCACCATTGAGGTCTACATAGAAGTAGAAGATGTGAATGACAATGCCCCACTGACCTCAGAGCCCATCTATTATCCGGTTGTCATGGAAAATTCTCCAAAGGATGTGTCTGTCATTCAGATACAAGCTGAGGACCCTGACTCTGGTTCCAATGAAAAACTGACCTATAGGATTACGAGTGGAAACCCACAGAACTTTTTTGCCATCAATATCAAAACAGGTAAGGACGTGCTTGGCTGCTTTGAAATTGGCTGTTCATTTTCCATAGGTTGTCTGGCTCTTGCTGTACTGGCTTATCTATTTTATTGTCTAGAAAACAGAATCTTTCTTTTTTTTCTGGGCATAGTTTTTGACAAGATGGATGTTTTTTCCTGTTTACTTGGAATGTTTTAATCTCACCTATCACTGAGGTGAACCAACCTAGTAAGAATCAGAGGTATCACAGACGGTCTCAGGTTTGCCTCATTCATTGTAAAATATGGTCCTGGACTACTGAGATGGTCAGCTGCCTCCTCTCTTTATTGAGAACAGGATGGCTGGCCTTTGCTGGGTATTTTATGTGAGCTGGCATTCTAAGACCTTTACCTCTTTCTTGCTTAACTCCCAGGTTGCTATAAATGAACCTCTTAAAGGCTTAAACCTTAAGATTTTCTAGAGCTAACACTAGATTAGTGAAGATTATCTCATAGATTTGTTATCCCTAAATTATCCATCAGTGAGATATCGGTGTTCCAAAGAACTCCCCATGTCTGTGTCTGTATCTATACACACACACACACACACACACACACAGAGAGAGAGAGAGAGAGAGAGAGAGAGAGAGACAAAATTTAATATTCTGACCTTTTGCTTAAGAGGTTTCTAAAGGTTATAATAAGAATTTGATTTGTTCAGTACGTATTAGAAATGCATATTGTTTAGGAAAATGTGGAGTTTGGCTGACTGTGACCTGACCAGGAGGCATACTGGAAGATAGCTTTGTGGACTTTGTGGCTTTGACCTTGACATACCACTGCTTCCCTGTGATGTGTAACTTTTAGACCTGAACAGAGCTATTAAGCCCTCAGGAAGAATGTGATGAGTAGGACTTTATTTCATTTAAATGTAGGATAATGTAATTCATGATACTCTGGGTTGATGTTGGTTGGCTTTGTGCTTGGTTGATGCTCATTGGTGTACACAGAATTTTCTCAGGAACACTGACTGAATTTGTAATTATTTGTCTTTACTTGTCAAAGTAGAAATGTGTAGTGGACAATACACACATAATAAGACGCACATGGCAGAACCTGAAGGGGTTTTTCTGTAAGTCTAGTTCTGAGTCAGTCGGTGAATTTTTAAGCATACTTCAGTGCCCTTAAAAGTATGCAATCAGCACTTGACTTCTGTTTCATTATAAATGAAAGGTGGTGATCAGCTGGCAGTGTCTGATCAGAGGCATACTTAAGCCAGGAGGAGAGGGCTCAGACAAAGGAGCCTGGGCCAGCATCTGAGGCACACTAAGTGTAGAAAGCCCCCGTGGACCTGATGACTAAGCCCTTGGACTGTGCCAAAACCCTGGGCTCTACTTCTGTGCTCTAACATGGTACTATAAATTGTGGAGAGAATGGAGGTATTGAGATACTTTTTTATATTTAACAGAGAGGAAAAAGATGGAATGAGGAGGGAGAAAAACAAAGGGAATGTCAATAAGTAAGCTGAGTGTGTGGCATCTGATACCTCAGACTCACACTCTGCTGCTCCTTTGTGATCTTGCTGCCATTTCCGTCATCAGAGGAGCATCTGATGCTTTGCGTTTGAGTGAAAGGACTCTATAAATGGACAAGTTCAGCTGATGAAAATGGAAAATAACTCATAAGGACAGATGGATATCCTGGCCATGCATCCTAGCCTACCCTCATGGGCTGCAGGCCAGTGAGAGACTTTGTCTTAGAAATAAAATACCCAGTGTTACTGAAAGGTGACACTCAAGGTTCTTCTTGGGCTTCCACGTGTATATGGCACATACACACACACACACACACACACACACACACACACACACACACACACATTCTTGCAAAAAGAATAACTGTCATGGTTAAGAGTATGTAACTGATGTGAGGAGCTTACACTAGACCTTGTGTGTATTGTGCTTACTGTCTTTTATGCACATGAATTTTCAGAAAGCCCTACATTATCATAATGTGGCTTAAATTGCATAATAAAAGCCTTAATTGTATTCATAATTTCTCTGTCTTTGCCAGAGATTTTTAAAAAAATATGCCCAGAATGTCATTTTCATCAAAGTTGTCTAATTGTTTTATATAAATGAGCAGCATGTCTTGGTTTCAGACACCATATAAGAAAACAATGTATATTGTTTATTTGATTGTTATGGTCATTGCACCTATTAGTTTTTGTCACAACGTCCAATAAACAAGACCATAAACTTAACATACATTTTGAGTTTACAAGAGACTAGAAGTAATAGAAACGTAGCAGAATAGTTGACCCTGATCCAGTGACAATATGAACTCGTAACTGGTATACAGGAGCTTTAGTGAATATGGGGTTGACAAGAGTGATGATCAGGCATAGATCACTTTATCTTTAGGATCCTGGGTTTAAAATACTTGCCCCAGACTTCATAATTGTGAAACTCCGTGGACCACCAGAGAGTACAGCCAATATGTCAGTCAGTACTGGTGTTACCAGCTTTGTGTCCTTGGGAAGTTACTGACTCCCTTTGAGACTCAGTTTTCATGAGTTCACATGATGGTTAACTATGCCAACTTGATACAGGTGAAGCAATCACCTGAAGGAAAGATTCTAGATGAAGTATTGCCACCTTCAAGTTGGTCCATAGCCATGTTTGTGGGGGACTGTCTCAATTAGATTAACTAATGTGGAAATACCTAGCCCACTATGGAGGGCACCATTCCCATCAGGAGATCTTGAAGTGTAAGAGTGGAGAAACTGAGCTGAGCAAAAACAAGCAAAAGGACATGCAAGTATTATTTCCCCCTGTTCTTGACTATCGATGCAATGTGAACAAAGGTCTCAAGCTCCTCCCATCGTGACCTGAAATTGTGAACTAAAATAAACTCATTCTTATCTAAGTTACCTTCTGTAAAGATGCTTTATCATAGCAACAGAAATGAAGCTGGAACAGTGAGTAATGATTGCTGCATGGAATTTAGAAGTTGTTGTGAGGACTTACCTCACTTGCCTAGCACCCCCAAATCACAGGAGGAATGATGGTGCTTTGTCTGCCTCACGCTAATGGCCCAAATATGTATTAGTGACTTTAAGCCTAAGTTTCTTATCTGGAAAGTAAACACAACTTTGCTTACCAGTTATTACCACAGTTATTACTCATGAACAAGAAAAACCACAGATCATGCTTGTAAAATGAATAACTCTTTAAGAAATGTGTTTTATTATGACTACATCTTTTTGTGTGGGGACATGGGGTGAGTAGGTGTCTATGTGTATATGTGTTTGTGGGTGATGGGTTATATTTTTACATGGACATTTGGAGGCAAGAGGCCAAACACAAGTGTTGTTTTTCAGATACTGGTCACCTTTGGTTTGGTTTGGTTTGGTTTGGTTTGGCTTGGTTTGGTTTGGTTTGGTTTGGTTTGGTTTTAGAGAGGGTCTTTCAACAGCGGGAGGGAAGCTTGTGAAGTAGAATAGTCTGGCTTGCCAGTGAGCCCCAGGCATACATATCTCTCCACTATACCAGGCTGGTATAACACACCCATGCTTTCAGCTCTGCTTTTTATGTGAGAGCTAGGGATTGAACCCATGTCCTCTCAGGATTGTAGAATAAACATAAATGCTTTACTGACTGAACTATTTATCCAGGTCACATCCTTTCTTTCATTTCTGTAGTACAAAGGATCAAGCTCACTGAAGCCTGTGAGCTCTTGGTTTGGGGTATTGCTCTTGTCCAGAGAACCAGATTGGCTCCTTAATAGTAGTTTTAATCTTTGGCATTTCCTTTGTCCTAAAAAAGTTAGTAGTGTGGAATAGTAGCAAAAAAATAAAATAAAATAAAATAAAAAACATTGATGTCATGTTTTTCAACAAGGAAGCC
The DNA here is from genome assembly GCA_902729485.2 of Mus minutoides. Taxonomy (NCBI): domain Eukaryota; kingdom Metazoa; phylum Chordata; class Mammalia; order Rodentia; family Muridae; genus Mus; species Mus minutoides. The sequence continues at coordinate 1,335,004 of LR749691.1, forward strand.
AGGGCTAAAGCTAACTAGCACAGTTAGCAAAGATTTGTGCTTTAGATTTTTTTTTTAATCCCAGAATGTTTTATATCATAGTAAATTAACCCTTTGGTTTCTCTGTGGTAGAGATGAAATTTATAGTTTTGCTTTGTTCTGGAAATGTGTTACACAATAACTAAAGATTAAAGTGGTTAACACAAATGTGAATTGTGCCAATGTTATAGGTCCACATCCTGTAGCACACTTCCAAATAAAGAGTTTCCCTGTTGAGCCAAAAGGCTATTTGAGGTTTCTCTACCAGATCTCAAGCCACATAGAATAAGTGGGTTGTGGACTTTTTTCCAGTACTTTTTGCAGGTTAATCAGAGAAATAAAAGCTGAAGGTGCTCTTTGGCCTATACCCTGCATGAGTTCTAGATAGAGCAGGAGAGTTCTCTCTCATGCAGCTCCTTGTTGGTACTGTATAAGTGTGATGAACAAGAGGCCATGCAATCTTCAGACTCAGGAGAAGAGAAACTATGCCTCCTTCTAGAAAGATGCAAACTGGCCCCTCAGTGCTCATTATGACAAAACTAGGAAGGAGTGGGGGAAACTTTCTTCATTTGCTTTATTTCTGTGTGTCATGTTCACTCTACTTAGCACAGGCTGAGCAGGCTACCATTAGATAGAGCTCTTAATATATACATTATATGTTATTCTTGCTATTGGTCTCTGTTCCTCACTAGACAAAAGATTGTGTAGCAGCTGCCTGCATCTGGGTGACACTCTCTCATAAGGAAGGACTCTTGAAGGAATTTTGCATCGGTGTCTGCTGTGAAGCACTGGGGTTTTCTGTTCAGTCTCATGAAGTCCATTTTTGGTTCTCCTGTTGGTGGGTAGGAACAGAAGAGAAGATTGTTTCTGAATGAAGGAAATTTAGTGTCCTGAGAAGATAGATCATCATACCTCATACTGTGTAAGAAACCTTGAATAAAGTATGAACTCCTGAACTCTGTAAATTATCAGCTATGATTGGGGTAGCATCAGACCAAGAAGGTAGTGATGGCAGCCTTGTGCCTCTGAGGAATCTGCAAAGGCTGGTCTGCATAGGCAGTCATGACCACCACCCAGTGCATAGGAACTAGTTCAGTTAACCTCCAAAGCTAATCTGGAGATATTCCAGCTTCTTAAAGAGGCATGCTACTGCTATAGGAAGGATTATAAAATTTTTACAAATGTTGTGCAAGATCATAACCTCCAGATATATATACACTAGTTTTGTTTTGTTTGGGGGTTTTGTTTGTTGGTTGGTTGGTTGATTTGGACTTTCAATGATATTTTATGTTCAGAGAGTTTTGATATTTCCTGTTAAATCTTTCCTTGAGAAACTTGTCTCCTAAGATATTACTTGGAGGGAAAACCACTGTTTTGATGATGTGTATCTATGAAACAGGTCTTTGCTTAGCACAGATCTTCCAATGGTTCTTTATCAGGGCTTAGAAAGACCTTTCCATAGTTTTTCTTACTTCTGATCACTGAGCTCTGGTCTGCCCATTGACCTATTAACTCACCTATACTGAATAGTAGTTTAGACTTAACATCTTGGAATAAGTTTGAACAAAGTATACCTTATCTGCATACGGACTTGCTTAACACAGACAGAGAACACACACACACACACACACACACACACACACACACACACACACACTCTATACCTAAGTCATTTGAGAGACAAGAATCTTCAAAATTGTGTCTTCTATGAGAATGCTTCAAGTTCGACCTGGCTGTTGGTTCTTTGGGATGTAGACATGACTTATCAAAATATTGGATGAGCTGAGTTTTTTTTTAATCAGTTCTAAATAATAGCCTCTTGCCTGTGGGTATGTAGTGTAAGAGAGAACAGGTAACACTCAACATTAATAAAATAGTTAAGTGAGAAACCCAAGCCATGCATCAGCCTGGTAATGGCCAGGTGAGCTTATTAGCTATGGAGTCCTGTGGAGAAGCCTGGTAATTTGTGTTTCTGACAAATTCCCAGCACAGGCTGAAGCTCCCCTGAGGAGCTGGGTGTGCATTCTATAGAGTTTGTTGACCTAAGAGGGTATCTCCAGCAGAGAAACCCCTGCAGAAGAGGCGGCCAGCTTGGTAAATTATCCCAACTCTCTCACTTTTCAGTGCTGTGGTTTTGAGAATCAACTGTAAATTCCCAGTTCTTTCTCCACCCATTCTCTATTAATCCTCACACCCTTGTTCTCCTTCCTGCTTTGTGAACTGACTGAAAATGAAATCCATGTCCCTTTCGTTGTCAGTGGGAGTCAGCACCACAGAGTCCCTGGACATTATATAATATTTGTACATAATTTTTTTATTTATAACTTAATTTATGTTGAAAATAGATATTTGTGCACAATATATTTTGGTCATGATTTCCCCTCTGGCAACTCATTCCAGATACTTCCCATTTCCCCACCCATTCAAATCCACACCCTTTCTGTTTATCATTTCTAAAACACAGAACAAAGCAGAACTTCTAAGAGGTACCTTAAACCTACTTTAATAAACAAGCAATCATTATCCAGTTTTAGTAAACCCTTTGAATACATAATTGTCAAAGAAATATTATCTTACAAGATAGGAATATTAAAAAATAATTTGCCCTTCAAGGTCAGTTAAACCCTGAGCTTATGCACAGCTCCACTTAGGGGTAATCTGCTTAGAACACCCTGTGTTTATGCACAGCTCAACTCTGGGGTAATCTGCTTAGAACACCACCTCTTCTAAGAAATCAGAAGGAAAATGTCTGTAGAATTACAGAGATTTCAAGAGGGAAGTAAAACGCAAGATGGGGGACAGTGCAAACAACAGTACTATTCCTCATTAATTCTTGTGTGTTAGGCAGCGGCTGTGGGGAATAAAGGGGGTGGAAGAAAACCCAAGTCCTGCCAGAGTTCCGGTGCTCTGGGCAAGCAGATGCAGAGGACTGTAGCATGCTTTCCACGCGGCCCTGGGTGGGTGTCTGGCTGTGGGAAGCCATGGACCCTAGCCTGAGGTAAACAAGGGGCAGTCTTAAGTCTCTGGTCCGTATGGAGGCCAGATTAACAGGTTCTCACTCTCAGGCATCCCAGATGCCACTGGACACTGAGAAAGAGCTAACAACAAAGTGGGGGCCCCTGGGAGAGCTCATTCATCTCCAGGGCTGAATGGAGAAGAGGGCAGGGAGAGAGGGGGCACTGGGTGGTTGTCAAGAGTCTTTGGTCTGGTCTGTGACTAGAATGCAGGAAGACCTTCTGGGCAGGAGGTTAGACCCGGCCCTTTAGGGGAAAACCTATTCCATCATTCAAGCATGGCGGGCCTTGATGAAGAGATACAGTCTATGGTTCTAGAGCTTTATTGTAGAAAGGCAGGGAAAAGAGAGAAGGTAAAAGAGGGAGGCTGGCCACAGCCACGTGGAGAGAGGGAGGATGGGAGAGAGAGAGAAGGAAAGCTAGAGATGAGAGCAAGAAAGGTGAGAGCTTAAGAGAGAGAGAGGACGAGACAAGCAGCTCCTTTTATCATGGACTGGGCTACATTGCTGCTGCCAGGTAACTGTGGGGAAGAGCATACCTGGTTATAGTCAGGTAACTGTGAGGGTAGAGTCTAGCTAGAATGCCAGGAGCTTAGGGCTTTGTCTTTGTGATTGATAGTCACATAATTATGGAGTTGGGGGCTCTGTGGTGCCAGGCACCTGTCTCTGGGAACATGGCTCACTGTTCTGTCCCTTGTAGAGTTTTCTACTGTGTCTCCGGAGCAAGCCTCGGTCAATCAAAACAGGCTGCCTTTCATGGTCCCATACTTGTGTTGCCTTCACAGTGGAATAAGAAGTTCTCCCAAATTAGTGGAGAAACATCAAATAGTGCTTTGATGTTCATAAGGCCCAGGCACAAAGTAGATAACGTGGCAAATGAGTTTGGATGGAACTGTAAATCACCCTTGCACCTTCCTTCAGCCGTGAAAGGAGGCCTTGTCTTATAGAACATTAAATGGTATTCATTTAATCTATCAAGTTCAGGAGAACAAATGGGGCTCATGCAGATTTATTGTTGGGGTTATTTAAATTCAGTGATGACCTCTTCATCTATGTCAATGTGTTCTATGTGAACAAAGATAACAGGAAAGTCCTTGCAGGGTCCTTATGTCCAGGCCAAAGCTGAACTGGAATCAATTGTGGAGCCTCTAGGATACTATAGGATGGTCAGAGTGCCTATGCCCAAGAGACAACATGCTGCCTCCTGCCATGGGCACTGTCTATACGTTGTGGGGTCCAGCTCTCTCTGAATGCATGTTGTTAATGACTGTTTTAGAATTTCTCAGCACAAATGCTTTTAGCACGTTAACTCTAATGATACAGTTTGTTGGGAGCTTTCTTATACTGTTTAAAAATCACCTTAAAGTACTTATGAGCTTGGTGGTCTCTCCTCCACCCTCTCTTCTCAGTTGTCACTTGCAGGCAGATATGTTCTTAATGAAAACCACTGAAGCATAGTGGAACACTTCATAGGACCTTGTTCTCTATGACTGTTGACAAAGTATCCATACTAAACAGATGTCAGGGTAGTGTAATTTAAGAACAACAACAAAACATATGTATGTAGGCTCTGCATGTGCATATTATTACTAATAACACATGAGAGTGGTCGGATGGAGGAAAGGAAAGGGAAAATGAAGTCATTATATTTTACTCAAAATGAAACATAAGGAACCCAAAGCTTCCTCTTGTCCNACTTCTGTGTTTACCAGGCACTGGTATAGCCTCCCACAAGACAGCTATATCAGGTCCCTTTCAGCATTATCTTGCTGGCATATGCTATAGTGTTTATTTTGGTGGCTGATTATGGGAGGGATCCCTGGCAGCCGCCATCACTGGTTGGTCTGTCCTTTTGATTCAGCTTCACCCATGATCTCTGTAACTCCTTCAGTGACTTTTTAAAGAGCTTGTCAATTATAATTACTTCATACAACAGGAGAATTTGACAAAAGGAAGAGAGGGCTGGGCAGTTAGCAGCTATGTGATAAAAGCTTAAGGGAAGGTGCTGCATCAGGCAGTTAGCAGCTATGTGATAAAAGCTTAGGGGAAGGTGCTGCATCAGGCTGTTCATAAGAGGTAAAGGATCCTGAGCTAAAAAGTATGCTGGCCATCTATGAGCTGTTCCCTGTTCCTCCATTCATCCTCAGCTGCTCAGGAAAGCTGTGAGAAATTATTGAAGATTATTCGGGAGGGAGATGGAGTCACGTAAATAAAGCAGATGATAGAGACGTATTTATGAGTGAAAAGGAGATTGATTGAGGTCATAAATTTCTCTTTTATTTGTTGTATCTGGGTGTGATTTCCAGAGCAGTAATTTACTGTGTTGGTTTATTACTATCGTTTTGTTCTGATGGTTGGAAACCTTGAATTTTAATTGAAACCACTGCCTGCCTCCCTGAATCACTGGATGTTGGATGCCACTGTGAGAGTGTCCCAAATGTTTTCTGGCCCTGATAACTCCTACCAGGGCTACCACAGAGTTTGCACCTGCTAAGTGCTGAACCATGATAACATGTTCCATGGTCCTTCATTTAGCATTTATCAAAAAAACTGGAAAGAGATCTGGTGATTGGCCCAAAATCACTCAGGTATTCAGTCCTGTGACATTATGCAAGATATAATCTGAAGCAACCCAACATTCAGACATAGTATTCAATCCTTGATATCGTACAAACAGGATCAAAAATGGATCTATGAACACCATCACCAAACTTAACTGTACACACGACACTGATTCACATCGAAGTACCATTGAAGACCTCCGATAAACAACTATTACGATATGACACAGAATCCGTACGAAAACGGAGTTCAGTACTCCAATGTGATATCAGTAACTTGCCTGGTTTTAGGTTCTTTGGAAATCAAGATCTCATCCATTTTAATCCCCTTGTCATTGGTCAGGCTCAGATTATCTGTAAACACTATATAAATGAATCCTGAGTGTCCCACAAGGGCAGTTACTGTAGTAGAAGAAGGAGGAGGAGGAGGAGGAGGAGAAGGAGGAGGAGGAGGAGGAGGAGAATAAGAAGAAGAAGAGTTGAAATTTCCTAATAAATTAGAGTACAACAATTCCACTTTTGCCTCGATACTGCCTGTTTTGGTTCTTGGGGTTATAATATCTTTGAGTGACTTTGCTCTTAATTTATTGAAAGTTTTACAAACAGTGCACATGTTTTAAAAATCTATAAATTTTATTCATATTGAGGTAGATTAATTTAGGAAATTATATGGAATACCAATAATAAAACCAGCCTTATATATTATTAACTTGTAGAAAAATGATATTTTTCTTTTAACTTTGCATGGTCATCTAAGCTTCGTGATAAACCTGGAGACAAAATATGCAACAAAGATTGTGTTCAGGAGAGTAAACATGTAGGCCAAACGTCCTGACATTTGAATCCACCTATATCACATGTTGTAGCCTCATTCAGCTGCTGTGATAAAATAGCATGACCAAAACGCATATTAGGAAGAAGGGGGTTTATATGACTGATAATTCCAAATTACAGTCTATGGTTTCAGAGAAGTCAAGCTGCAGATGAAAGCACCTAGAGACATCATATTCTCAGCCAACAGTAGAAGGAAATTAATGCATCTTTGCTGCTGCTTGTTTGCATTCTTTCTAGCTTTCTTCACTCTTCTACAGTTCTGGGATTAGCCTAGGGGATAGTGCTGCCCATAATGACCTGATTCTACCTACATCAATTGCTAAGCAAAGAAATTCCTCACAGGCCAATCTAGATAATTCCTCAATTTAAAACCTTGTTCCCAGGTGATTCTAGGTTATAGCAAGTTGACATTTAAGGTTATCCAACACAGAACCTGGCTGTGTGATGTTGGGAAGATTACTTAACATTTCTGTGCTTCAGTTTCTTCTGAGAAACTGGGAAAGATCATAATAGCACATTGGTTTGTTATTAAGATTAAATAATTTCACATATGTAAAGTACTACTAGAAGCAACACTTGGCACATAACATACTCTCAGTAAATGTTACATATTAAACAAATCTGCACGCACAGTTTGTTTCAGCTAACTGGCATTTACAGTGCATGATTAAGGTTCTAGACAGTTTGTGTTTGCAAACTAGAACTGAATATAACATTTTTCTCAATCTTCATTAAGTTTGCCATAAGGTTACAACTTCCATCTATGTTGGCTCCTGTGTATGTCATCACTTGATTTGTGTCTGACAAGTGGACAGTGAAGAAACAAAAGATGCATACTCCCAGAAACCTCCCTATCTATCCAAAATGGTTCTGCTTTTTAATCATATAACAATATGATGCCTTGACAATGCACTGAGAGAAGCAGTGGGCTTTCTCAATTTCAGTCCATCCTCTGCCATTTAGTTGCTCTAGTTACAAGAGGCAGATTTATTTCATTTGCCTTGCTCTCAGAATTGTTACTTGTAAATGAGAGTTGGAACAAGGATCAAATTTGTTCCTGTTGCTAAACCCTAATCTTAAATTGCTTCTGCATTTCCTGTTGCTGGGCAGATATAACTAATCAATGGTAGCAATGTCTCACCATCTTCTCACACTGGGATGGACAGGCAGCACTAAGCAATGACAGCATTGACTCATCGTCTTACCCAGCTGGCATGGGCCTACATCACTAACCTATAGCAGCATTATCTTACCATCTCCGCACACTGGCATCCATTACTACATAACACTGGTAGGAGCAGATGTTATGAATGGAGCCATGTAACATTGATGACTCTAATAATACCTCTACCCAGGACTGTCTTGAATGACAATGACACTGAAGACAGCATTGTAGATGTAGTGGAAGGGATGCCTGGAAGTAGGATCCCTCCCCATAAGCTGCAGCTTGTAGCAGCATCCCTGCTATTTGACCTCCAGTCCTTTCTTCCTTGTTGCAGTTAGATTGAGGTAGAGGCTTGGACCAAGGTTCTTTCTTCCAGAAATTTGTTGCTGGGATTCAGAAATAGTATCTGGCTATAGTGGAATATAGTTGTAAACTTCAAAAACAAAACAAAAGAAATAACAAAACACTGAGTGGCTTCAGTTGACATACAGACAATTGAACAGACTAGCCCTGGCAGGTAATCTATTGCTGCTAATGCACAACTTACCACTGAAGTTAGAAATGGGTTCTCTTTATAAAATTGAAAGGCCCATGACAGTCTGTTACTGTGGAAACCCTGTTGAGAGTGAGAATGCTGCCCAATGACTAGTAGTGAGAGGTGTTAAAGAGGAGAAAAGGCTGATACCTTTACATGTGCTGGTCTAGGAAAGCACAGTGGAAAGTATCTGTGTGACTCTCCATCTACATCACTTGGAATCACTGCTCTTATTTTCACAATAAAATTCTGTGTGCGCTAACATCATCGTTGGTGTGAGCTTCAAGAATGCCTTAGAACTCTGTCAAAGAGTTTCTAACTGTTAAAGTTCTTAAATAAAAATGTGCCAATTTAAAATTTATTCATAGTGTTCAGTTTCATTTAGTGTTACTATTGTGATGAAACGCCATCACCAAATTCAACTTTTAACAGTCCTTATAACAACTCATCACCAAAATCAGGAACTCAAACCAGAAACCTAAGGGCAGGAGCTAATGAAGGAGCCATGGAGAGGGGCTGCTTAGGGGGTTGCTCATCACAGCTTGCTCGGTCTGCTTTCTTATAGAACCCATGACCAATAGCTCAGGGATAGCACCACCACAATGGACTGGGACCTCTCACATTGATCACTAATTAAGAAAATGCTTTATGGCTGGATCTTATGGAGGCATTTTCTCAATTTGAGGTTCCCACCTTTCAGATAACTCTTGTTTGTATCAAGTTGACATACGTGTTCCATAAAAAAAAATTCCTTAAAATATTCTGTTAAAATTAATTATTTCAGTTTATTTGTGTCTGCATATCTGTAGCCTCTTGAACAATGTGCATGAAAATTACCTATCTTCTCATTCTAACTCTGAGAAATCCCCCTATGGTGTACCTGCAAACAGTGGGTTCCACAGCTGTACAACAATGAACCAGTTTCTTAACTCCCTTGTGGCTCAGATTCCCCATAAATATAATAATGATAATGAATGAGTTATTGATAATATTTAATGATTTAATCAATTTTATGAAGTATCTGTTTTTGTTTCTACATATAAAGTATTTAACAAGTAGTAACTATTGTAACTGGAGTAAAAAGGATTCAAAATTCTTCTCTTCAGAATTTTTACTTAATATAAATCCTGTTTTGAAATTTGATAGCAAGCAGTCTGATGAGAAGCTTGAAAGATTCTTAAGTCTGCTATGTTCATATTCTATTACTTCACACTACATACCAGGAACTGTGATAGGCACAGGACAGAGAAGGCAGGAAGGAGCAAAACTTCCCCTTTAAGATACACCAACCAAAGTCATTTCACCATCAGTTGACATTACTGTCACTGTCACCTAGCTTAGAATGCAGCAATTCATGGTAAGGGTTTTGTGTGAGAATTATATTTCTAACACTGATAAATTCTAATGATATTAATTAGTGGTTTTAGGCAGAAACCCTCTGAAAACATGAATGAGAAGAAGCAACAGAAATGCATCACATTATGCTGACTTTTACATGCAGAAAGAGGGGCTTTCCGGTGCACCATTTTAAACATGTTGGCATCACATACTTTGTTGGAGTAGGATGAATCCAATTTTCCCTCCCACCACTTAAGCAAATTTCTCATCTCTGTAAAATGTCATGTTTATAAAGACATATTTCATCTTGGCTGTGTACATCCTAAATAGTCCATTTTTATTTAGTTAAATTGTTTTCTGTCATGGTGAGCAATGCTTTCTTCTGAAGAAATGATGTTCAGGTCTGGGAATAAGGGACATTTATTAAAATAGTGTATTAAGAAACTGGTATAGATCTATAGTATTTTTACAATTTTAGTTAGTATTTAAGAACTTTTAGTGCCCAGTGAAATTACTTTTACTGCAAAGCAGTCTCTAATAATAAAAGTCTCTGAATTTTCACTTTTATACTTAATTGAACGCATTAGTAGATTTACAGTTTTGCCTGCATATGTTGAGAAATATCAGGGATGCGTCAGCATGTCTCCACAGAGGCTTTGCTAGGTCATGTCATCCAGTTAACAATGTAAATAAGTTGGTGCTTTTACCCTGCTCTGACTTAATGAGGCTTTATTGACCTCAGATTCTAAAACAAGGAAAGAACACAAGAAAAGCAGGAGCTTCTCAGACTCTGTTCTCAAGGCAATATATATATATATATATATATATATATATATATATATATATATCACTGCAATCAAGCAAAAAGAAGCCTGATTTCAGGGTGAATTCTTAGCTCATTATTGAAGTATCGTTTTAGAATTTTGATCATGTCTCAATCCTGCCAAACCCTAGAAATAATGTGTATTAACAGTTTTCCAAGATAGCAGCCCTGACACCATTAACCATCATTCTGGACTACACTCTAAACTCTATCAAATGTGTCCTTTGATTTTTCACAAAGTCTCTTGAACATTTTCCTGACTACTGGGCTAGAAACACCCTACAGTGACATAAATCCAATGCTTGGGAGGTCCCATACCCTGTCACTTGCCCTCTATCCTGCTGAACAAAGGCCATTGTGTTTCTATTTTATACTGGGGCCTTCAATGCTGCAGGTCATTGTGCATACCTGATTTCCATTTGTGCCTTTGACCATTGCGTGGGCCCCCTGCTGCAGCAACTCCTGGATTCCTAACTTGAGCTCTGCTCGCTAATACCCATATCTGTGCTCACCCTGCCTTCTAATCCACAGTTTCTAAATTGTGTTATGATCATACACATAACATGTAAAATAGTAAGCAGGCAAGGATTTGAAAGCTGACCCTGAAGATGCTTCCCAGGAACCAAATATACCATGTTAGCAGCCATATTCTACAATGGGTATATCTAGAATACAAGGCTGGTGTCTTCCTTGGGATGACTGCATTGCTAAGGGCCCTTTATCACATATCACATGGAAGCATTTAGTTTTCATCTGTGCCCATGGAAAGAAAGTGGTTATAAATTATTTTAAGGGGAGATGTTTCTGTTATTAAGAGTCTTGTTTTTCTATAGGTTACACAGTTTTCTGTTGACCTCTTGGATTTACTAAATTCCAATAATTTCTGTGTCTGTCCTCCAATTGTTATCCAAAACCTGGAGAGTCTTCACTTGGAACTGTCTTGTCTTCAAGTGGTTGTGGGAACCTTTATGGCCTAGCCTCTGGTTGCCAAGCTACTCAGATAGCTTATGACAATTGTTTTTTAATGTCTACACAGCCTCCTACCAGCTGTATAAAAAGATCAAAGTGTCTCTCTGTTGTTTTAACCTTTATTTTAGTGAATATTTCTAGTTTCTGAATGGCAACAAAAGAAAGCAGCCTGGAAACAAGGCCAAGTGATTTCTTATAATTTCTTTGTCTATTCATACTATGGGAAAATGTGCTGGCATGTAAGCTACAAAAAAATAAGGTTCTTAAGGAAAAGAGATGCGACTTATTTGGTAGAGTGCTGACCCAGAATGCAAAAAAGCCTTGGATTTGATGCGTAGCAGTTCATAAAGTCAGCACCACAGAGCAAGCACATGCCTATATAATCCTAGCATTTGGGAGTTAGGACAGGAGGATCAGAAGTTCAAAGCATCCTGAGCTTCAAAGTAAGCTGGAGACAGCCTGGTTCATCTAAGAATATAGTTAGCAGTGGTCCACTGTAATTCCAGCAGTCTGGAGACAGAGACAGGAAGATCTCTGTGAGCTCAGGGCCAGTCTTCTTCACAGTATGTGTCCGCCTATTTAGAACCACATAGTGACAGTCTGTCTCAACAAATGAACAAAGAACAGGTCAAACAGAAAAATTATTATAAAGAGCAAGGAATTTTATCCTTTTAGATAAAAATTTTTATTTTATTTTTAGGCTTCTTTATTCATAGATAAGTAAACGCTTGCAGAACTTCCCTCAGTACCATAAATGGGGGCAAATTTCAGAAGTGAACTATTTTGACAGCAAACAAAATCCTATAAATCACCTATGCTAACAGCTGGCTTGCTTTTCACAGTTTAAAGGGTGTTTCAGGTTGGAACCATTGAGTGTATAAACGGACCCAATCAGCGTCAATGTCCCCGTACTTTCAATTGTTGGAGAATGGAGTTGAGAAATGTACATCACTGCACAGGGTATTAGAGACAGTCTGAACACTTGTTAAATAAAACTCAAAGTTTGTCCTAGAGAATAAAGTTTCCAAAGGTGGTATCAGCATCAGCAATGTCTGCAGACAGGGGTCACAGGACAGCCAGAGCAGAAGCTAAGCCATGTTCTCTTTTCCTGTACTCAAGAAGTTCATACAGTGACAGACAAAGGCCTGGCAAGGCTGCTTTCGGGGTAGGGGAGTAAGGAAGATGGGTCACCTGATTCTCAGGTTTGCTATAGACTGCTTCCTGTGCTGACACAGGGTCCTTCAGATGACATTGCTCCCCAATAATAATTTTTATGTATATGAGTGTTTTCCTTGCTTGGATATCTGTTCACCATGAACATGCTGTGACCATGGAGGCTAGAAAAGGGCATCCAATCACAGGGAACTGTAGATGCAGATGGTTGTGAGTTACCATGAGGATGTTAGAATTCTAACCTGGGTCCTCTGGAAGAGCAGCCAGTTCTCTTAACTACTGGACATCTTGTAAGCCTCCAGGAGTATTACTCTTATTGAGTAATTATTCACCTATTTAGCTATTCTTTTTTAAATATTAAGTATTGTTGATTGCAATTTCACTAGTTGTTAGGTATTTGTACTAGGCATTGGTAACATAAGCCTACAAGAGTAGGACTGAGTATAGCCTACAAAAAGAGGGCTTCCCACATTTCAGGGGCTCCATGCCAATGCTGAATAAATAGATGGAGAAGCATGGGCTTCAAGTTTTCTGTATCACTCCCATTAAACCAGGGGTTCTACATTCTTCTTTGTAGTAGATAGTCACTTGTCCTTACTAAAATTATAGAGGCTGAAATTCTCCTAGTTGCTTTTGCTTTTATTTCCATTTGTCATTTGAAGTGGTCTTGTTTGTTTTGAAAGAAGGCTTCTCTATGTATCCCCAGATATATGGTAACTTGCTTTGTAGACCATGTTGGCCTCAAACTCATTCACAGAGAGATCTGCCTGCCTCTGGCTCCCAAGTGCTGGGACTAAAGGCATGCATCACCATGCCTAGCCCTTTGAAGTGTTTTCAGAATGTCATCTCTGGATTTCCCTGCCTCTGAGGAACTGAAAGCAGCTTTTTAGTTTACAAGTCATCAGAACAAGCACAGAACTGTCGCTTTCATAGCTGCCCAGATAGGACGACTAAGAAGTTGGTAATCTCACTTTAAATTGGTTTATTATCAGTTACCATAAGCTATGTGAGTCACATCAGCTTTGTGCCAGACTTTAACACTGACCGATGTGGCTAATGGCTTTGCCCTGGTTAGAACAACATCGTAGTACCATCCTCCTTGGACATTATCTCTCTGTGTGCTTGATTTAATGTGATATAATGGCAATAGTAGGCAATTATTTGTGAGGTGCCTTTTTACTTTTACATATAGGAGAAGTACAGGAGTTGGCCCTTTTTTGTAGAAATTCGAGTAGTGATTGTAATATACACCCACTTCACAGCACTAGAATGCTTATGTCATCTGTGACAGATTTAGAAAAACCTGTTCTCTGTTTCCCAGTGTTGCCACAGGAGCTCAGTGGTAAGAATCTCAGAATGAAGAGAAGCTGATCTAAGTGTCATAGCCCCTCTGCTTAGGCCTGTCATCTTTTACCAGAGGTCGACCATTATATTGGCACTTAAAATAAGTGGTGGGTAACAGAATAAGTGGAGGCAGATGCCTGTCAACCTATCCACAAGAAAACTTGAACAAAGTGACTCATGCTTATATCTGTCACAAATAAACAAACTAGCCAGGGTTTTCTAGTCTTTAGTGAATGGATTGTTTTATTCTGCTTAATTGGTATGTTAAAGATGAATTACTTAATTTAACAACCACATATAAAAACTAATTCTGTATCAGCTACTGCTCCAGGTGCTGGACATGGGAAAAAGAGCAAGCCTTTAGTCCTCATCCCACGATCCATGAGGAAGGGGGGCTGTCTCTCAGAGCACTTCCCAATCACTGCTGCAGATTTCTGTGGGGCTTAATCTCATTTTTATTTATCTGTATGGAACGATGGTTCCTTTTTCTGCCTTTTTATTTCCTCTACATTCCAAGCTCCTTGTAAAGCCAGAAGTTATAAACGAAGGCTTTTAAACATGTGGGTCATTGAGATGGCTCACCATGTAAAGGTACTGAACTTGAGTTCAATCTCCTGGACCCAAGTAGCAGAAGAAGATAACTAACTATTGTATGCTATCCTTTGACCCCCCCCCCCACCCACACACACACATTTGCATGTGCATGTACATAAAATAAAAATATAATAAAATATGTGTGTTTTGTGTGCTAGAAGTCTAAATTTGTAATGCCAGTAACTCTAGAGCTCTAATTGCAAAGCCCTGAGAGAACTCTCTGGGATATAACTACCCATTATGTTTTTTATAGTAGTGCATTTGGGCTAATGTGATCTATGGTTAATTTGATTGTATTAAGGGATATATATATATATATATATATATACATACTCAGCATCCCCTTTCTCGGCTACCAGATCCTCCAAACTTTGAACAATCAGCCTTATCTCACCAGGACAGATGTTGGTTTCTCTGCTATGATGGGCTTAGTTCCCTGACCCATGAGTCAGATAAGCTTTTTCTCCCAAAGTTGCTTCTTGCTAGGTCACAAACAATGAGAATAGTAACTAATTCACTCTTCTGAAATGATGCTGATGCAGAAAAACTCCTTTCCCAGATAAATGAAGAATGAGCAGTTTGTTGCAGCTGCCAATCTAAAGTATTCTGGGGCTAACTCTGACCCTCATCACCTGCATCTCTGGACCTGAGGAGCAAATCATACACCCCCCCCCCCGCCTCTCCCCCCAGGATATGTTCTTACCTGAGATCATAGAGCCCTGTCATTAGCCAATTATTCAACATATATTTGTTGAATAGATTAAAAAAAAGATGAATTAACCTAGAATAAATTTCTTAATATTAATTCTCAAAGAGAACCAGTAATAATAGACTCTGAATGTATCCTTTGGCCAGCAGTTCCTGACCTGGGATGCTGGGATTTGCCTGGGCAAGCACCTGGGTGAAATCATGTATTTCCCCTTTTCAGTCCAATGCCACACACCAGAAGTGGGCACCTCTGGCTGCATCGCCCTAGCAATCAGTTTAGATCCTAAGGGAACATTTCTGATGTCACACATTGCCTCCTGGAGCAAATTTGTCTTGTTCTTCCTACTTCTCTCTACGTGTTCTTATTCGATTTTTCTCCGCAACTTGTTTATCACAACTTTCCCTGTGGTTGGAGATAACAGATTTCTGCTTTTAATTCAAGAAATGTCTGCTGTAATGTTTCACAATATGATACTTTCCTAATTCTGAGGGAGAGGATGCTGTTTGGTGGCTTTTTTTTTTCTTCTTCTCTGAGTGTGCTTGCTTATGCTGACATATAAAAACTGCAGTGCAGGGAGCTCCTGCCTCTCCATCTCTGCCAGGGTTTTGAGCAATTGTAAAGGAATTTTCTTTTTTTTTTTTTTTTTTTTTTTTTTTTTTTTTTTTTTTTTTTTTTTTTTTTTTTTTTTTTTTTTTTTTTTTTGTAATTTAAATTCAGAAAGAGCCTATTTGTATGGTAATCACAAGCTAAGGAAAACAGTGTCACATTCCTCTCTGGGATTTGCTTTCTGACATCTTCACACTCTCTAGTACTTTAACCTGCATATTACAGGCAGTTCTAACTCCATATTTTAATAAGAGAACAGTACCCAGAAGATTAATCCACAATGACAAGAGGAAAGAGAAAAAAAGCAAGGTCGAATCAGTAATTAATGTTGCCCTAATATGCTGTGCTGGTGTGTCCTAGTCTTCACCATGGCATTTTACTGTTAGAACAGAATGGTTGTGTGTGGGCAAGAATGAATAGCACTGTTTTTCTTTGAGACATGGATGTTCCAACATGGGGATGCAAATCATATTCTTGTTGTTAGAATCTATTATTCAATGGAGCTGATGGTTTTATTTTTGGAGAAGTGTAATTTTTCCTGCCAGAAAAAAATAGGAAGGGGGGGCTTCCCTCACTGGCTCTTTGTCTGGCTCTTTCTAATCAGAAGGTCAAGAGTGAAAGGTTTCTCTTCCAATGTTAGTGAACTTAATGTGTCCTTGTCCTCAGAGGGCAATCATGAGGCTTGTAGTTGCACCTTGAAACACACAAGTGACTCTAGTTTGTTTGCTTGCAAACTCAATTAGAGTATTTCCCTCCTTAATTTCATTGTGGGGTGGATTTATCTTATACTCAATGTTTCTTTGGGTCAGAGATCTATGTTCAGATCCCTGTCCAGGCACGGGTGACATTCAGGATGAGATGTGGCTAAGCAGTTTCTTCCTTTTGAGAAGGAACCAATGGTTGCTTGCCTCTGAAAGCTTTACTGGAAGCAGTCAAAGGGATCCAGTGGGCCAGACCACCAGACTAACGAGGCTGCCTTCATTTAGTCTCAAGGGGAGATCACATACTTCACTTATAAGGCTGGAGTTCTTTCTTGGAGACCTTCTGAAAGGTTTCACATTCACATGAATTTTCTGATAGTTGTACATATCAATTCACCTCATAAGGAAACGATCTTCATACTAGCTGAGCCCAAGATGCCTGTGACTTCAACATTCAGAGATCTATGATCAAAGAAATGAGAAGATACTACCTCTGCAAGTGTAAAGTAGGGAGAGGAGGTAAAATCAAACTAAGGAACTGTTGATAAGGTCAACTCTACCTCTACTGGTAACAGATGAAAAAAAAAAAAAAGCCAGTTTTAAAGTTCTTCAAGATCTCAGAGAGGAAAAAGGAGGCATTGTGGGAAGGAGGAGATCGCACCTATCCCATGTCCCACAATGTCTTCTTCTTACCACTATGTGTTTTAGATACCTTAGGTTCTTAGTGCAGCTCTACTCACTAACCCATACTGACCCATGGTTGACCAACCATTAACCTTATAGAACGGGGAGATCTGGCCTACTATAAGGCAAGAATGGACCTGAGATAATCAGGCCAGGTGGCCATTTGAACAAAAGAGTCCAGGATCCAGGGAGCCAGAGGTTGGTTTAGAATGTGAGCTTAGGTAATCTACGCAGGGCCCATGGAGGTAGACACACCTCCTCTGCCTTCTGGGCTCCTGACCCAAAGGGAAGATGAATGGCTGAAAGAGGGCTCTGGAGACTTTCTGCCCTGAGGGAAGAACAGTTTCCTTGGTGTCTACAATTAAAGAGACAGTGCCTGTTGGAACCATTAATTTGTCCCAGATGAGATAATAGAGGAACTCTAGTAGTTCCAAAGCCTCAATATAAAATAGAGAATTCTGGGTCACTAAACTCAGGCTACCATCCCCAAATACATGTGTCCAGTTGTGAAACCCTTGAACTTATTGCTTAGTGATTTTACATGAGTGTTGCTGACAAGTTTCTTGGATTCCCAGACCCTTGCTTGTTTCTCTGGTATCCCCAGGGGGTAAATTTTATTATAATGTCAGGGCTTTCCCCACCCATCACAAAGCTGAATTTGAGCCCTCTGGACACTGGGCCATTTTTTCCCAGGGAATGTGGTCTCCCGTGCATCTTTCAGGAATCTTTCTTAGTGTAGTTCTTCTGCTTAAATACAAGGGAGAACATACAAAGACATTAGACATGATGAAACTCATGACTATTCTGGAATCTAATATTAATGATCTTTTAAATTTTATGGTCCTTAGAAACATTTCAAAACTGTGCATAATTTTGAAGATTAGTTTGTGTAGAAGACTTGAATTCCAGAAGCTTGACTAGGGTTCCCTGGAAACCTCCAGGACAATTTCACCTCAGTAAGACTTCTGTGAAAAGAAGGCTCCAGAGGGAGGAGAAATGGAAAGGGAATGAAATTCTCCTTACTTAAAGGACACCATCTTCAGTGACATTTAAACCAAAGAGTTTCTTCTATTAGAAGACTAGTTGGCCTGAGAGAAAGCAAAAGCTGGTCTTGGCACTGGACTGTGCACTGAGCCCGTGGTCTCCTTTTTCATGTACTGAATCATTTGTTTAAAATTGAAGTCTAGAGAATGAGCACACCAAGCTCATAGTGCTAAGTTCTACATCTCTGTCACCCTTGGAACCTGACTGGGGACCTATAAGCTGATTACTTCTAAGTGCCTAAAAATGTCACCATGGTCCCTTTGGAGGAAGGAGAAACCTGTTAACAAATACCCACTTCCTAGGATTCATGTTCTTATCTGGGCCATTCATTATTCCTGCTGTGAGGAAATTTCTTTGAGGACAATCAGAACCCTGTATTTGAGGTGATAGGCAGGAGATTTAGTTGTGTATTAGGAGATTTCCAACCAGGACCTAGGAATATCACTTAGTGATAAAGTGCCTGCCATGGAAACATGAGGGTCTGTGTTCAAAACCCCAGCATCCATGTCCAACATCTGAGGATGGTTGCACACACCTGTAACACAACTGCCAAGGAAGCAGGTCCTCAGGCATCACTGGCCAGTCAGGCTAGCCAGTGATTTGACACTGTTCAATAAAAGACCTAGTAAGAAATCAAAACATAAGCAAGACAGTCATCTCTAACTTTTGTCTGACACATATGTGTACACGGATGCACAAGTACACACAGCATACACACAGAGAGAAATATAGGGAGAGAGGGGGGAAGAGGAGAGAGAAAGAGACAGACAGAGAGAACATTACACACATAAAAAACCTACTCTGATTAGAATATCTCAAGGCAAAGATCTGGTTCAAAGTGTCTTGCTCAATAATAGAGCTTTGTAGACTCATGTTGGACCTCAGATTATAACAGAGGAAGACTGCAGAAGTGTTAGGTGAAGGTACAGAATTATGAGGAGAACTTCTGTGTCTTTTCTGAGAACACACAGCATCTATCTACCTTTTATTTTCAAAATCCCACCTTAAGTGTGAACAATGGTGTCATCATTCCTAAAGAATGACTGAAGAAAATGAAGGTCACGGATCTAAATAGTTAGAAGTCGTCACTAAGTTGCCGTTATTAGAATCCAAAACTAACTCTATCGATCCCAGATCATGTGATTTTGCCTGACACACGCCATGGGGAGAATTATACATGATAGGGAGTTGTTTTGTTTTAATTAGAATATAATTATATCACGTCTACCCTTTCCTTTCCTCCTTCCAGCCCTTTCCATGTCATGCCTCACATTTCAAAAGCAATAGTCTAATTTTCCTTGATTATTATTGTTATAAACAGATATATTGTTATACACAGATATACAGATATAGATGTACAAATCAATAAACACAACCTGCTGAGTCTGTTCTTGTTATTTGTGTATATATGCTTCAGGGCTGATCATTTTAAATTGGATAACCTATTAAAGGGTCCATCCCTGGGTATGGCTAATTCTCTGTCACTCTACATGCAGTTATTAGTCGCCTACAACTCACCGGACAGTTTTTTGTTTTTGTTTAAATATTAAGTCTGGCTCACATAGGCACTGTCACTGCACGCTTATCCAAGAAGAAGACTATGTACCTTCACTGTAGACAAAGATGCTAATGCTCAGGGTGTTTCAGACATGAGTCCCAGGAAAAGGCTTATAAACACACCGGAGCATTATTCCTCTGAAACCCTGCAGTTCTCAGAGCACTGCAACCTCCTGCAGAGAAGAGGAAGATGTCTTCAGAAACTGAAAGGCCCTCTTTGTTCAGATCTCTTCTTTAGGGACTTAGATTATACCGACTCAAGCAGTAAAGCAACATGGAGATGTCTATATTTTATGTTTTCTAAATAAAAATTTTCAAAAGGGGTCACTTTTCAGGTTGCGTGGTCTACTGTGAACTGTTTTGCCACCCAGCTTAAACAAGAGGCTCCCTGCCAAGAGAGATGCGCCATCAAGCTGGGACTTCGACCATTCAGTAATTAACAGAGATAATTATTAGATTTATTTTATGACTTATATTTCAATAGAAATAGTTATCTGCCAATCTAAGTATAATTTGGGGCTAAAGAGTCAGCATCTTTTCCAGAGAATGTACAAGGTGGTCTCAGTCTTAAGCTTTTCCCTTGTCCTCCCTTGGGATGACCATGGCAAGTACTGATGTGTCCTCTCCACTGCTGCCCACAGCCTCCTCTCTAAAGAGTCCCCGCTGAGACAGAAATTCACAAACAATAGGTAGCTATTGCCAGCAATTGAAGCACAGCAGTTCTGGCCTTTGGCAGCAGTTGGCAGCAATTGGCAGCCTGTTTTCCAAGTTCCCTGCCAAGAGAGAGCTGGGCCTTGGAGTTACCTTGTTCCTTTCACCTAGTAGCCATGCTTTTCTCTCTAAGAGAACAAAACAAAACAAAAGAAAGAAAAATGAAGCTATACACACACACACACAAACACACCACACACACACCACACACACACACACACACTACAGTTTTCAAGCTAAACTCTCCTGACACAATTGCATGTGCGTCTCTGTAGGTGCTAAGCAATATGTGTGTTATTCCATATTAAAATCAATTCTTTTCCTGACAGAGGACTAGGAAATCCCTTTTGATACACATTGATGTCACAGTTAAAATGTGTAGGAGGATAGTTTGTACTATAAGTATAAAAGCACATTATGTTTGCATGTGTTGAATATTATATCCATTGTTTGCATGTGTTGAATATTATATCCATCTGATTTTTCCCTTCAATATACACACAAAATCAAAATGATTTAGAACTTAGGTGATCTGCACTTTTCAGCAAGGCAAACCATCAATATGCACAGTGTTTAATTGGCAGAATAAAGTTCTTAGCCTGATTTGATTTAGTAGCCATGCTTCAGCTCTCTCTCTCTCTCTCTCTCTCTCTCTCTCTCTCTCTCTCTCTCTCTCTGTATATCTGTGTGTGTGTGTGCGCGCACACGCACAAATGTGTTTACATGTGTAGGCATGTACATGAGGAAAGCAGAGGTCAATTTCTTGCTCAGGTGCTATCCGTGTTATTTTTTTGAGACAGGATTTCTCACTGAACCTGAAACACACCACTCCAGCTAGTTCGAATGACCAGCCAGTCTCTTGGATGCTTCAGTCTCTGTAGTCTCCCTAACAACAAGCACTGAGCTCTCCTATGAGTGTTGGAGATCCAAACACAAGACCTGTTGCTTGTATGCCAACCTCATTACCAGCTCAGCCACCTCCCTAGCCATATTTCAAAAATATTAAAAAAATAAATTTTTATATGCATGTCAGACAAACTAAAGCATGCATGTAGATGGTATTAAGTAAAATATAATCATGGGTAGTATTTACATTAGGAGAGAAAGGCACATAGAGTCTATTGAGACCAATGCAGAGTTAACACCTGAGCCTACCCACCCACATATGTTTTCACAGAGATGGAAGGGACCCTTACTCCTGAATCCAGCACTGTCTAGATACCCTGGATAATTCAGTGCCATTTTGGGGTTTAAGGTCAAATGGCAGGCAAAGTTAATTGAGGATAATTCCACAATGTGATGGGAAGGGACCTACGAAAACTCAGAGTTTGGGAGGCACTGAAGGCAGACACTAGGGTTCTAACAAAGGGCTATATAAAGAAAAAGAGCACATTTTCCTCCGGGTTACGAGGCTCATTACTAAGGTTAAGACGATAAAACAAGCTAATAAGATAAAGGTAAAAATTTTTACTTTGCAAATTTGTGAGACAGATGCATGGGACCCTTGAGAAATGGAGGCTTCGTGCAGTCAGTGCACACGTGTGCTTGTGTTGCGATGTGACGGGGCAGAGGGCAGCTGGGTAAAGAACACCTGTACCAACAAGAATGTGATCCAACTGCCATGGACTGAAGAAGACTTGGATGGCTTCTTGGATGGCTTCTTGGATGGCTTGTAGCCCTGTTTCTCTCAGTGTGTAGGGCACAGCGTATTTAGGAAGACAGCATCCTTGATGATAGGAGGGATCAGATAAAAATGTGACCTGCTTAGGTTCTTTGACCTGCACTGCTTCCTCACTTTCCAGAGTACTGTGTGTGTGTTTACATACATGATAGATATGTATGTGAAGGTCAATTTTAAGAGGGGCTCACAGGAAAAAGGAGGACGGGACAAGATGTGGGGGAGAAGCAACAAGGGAGACGCCTTGATAAGCACTTCACCCGCATATCTGATCTCTTCTGAACCCAATTGCACTGAAATGGTGATGAACTCTGTTCTGCATTCTTTCTGATTAGAACCTGGATCTGAGTGATTTATTGTTCTTGTGTAAATATTCCTCTGTGTGTGTGTGTGTGTGTGTGTGTGTGTGTGTGTGTGTGTGTGTATACTAGTGTATTTGTGCACATATTTGTGTACGTGCCCCTGTGTGTCTTATTGATATTGTTTGTGAATGCACACATATGTGAAGTGTCTATGTGTGTGTTTGCTTTGAGAGTTTCTCTTCAGCAAGCTGCAATTTAGCCTCTCTGTAAAATTTGGATGAACACACTCTTTTCAAACCCTGCAATCTCACCTTTTGTATTTTTACAAAGATTGCTACTATTGCAGACAGAGAAAGTAACTTAGAAATTTGTCTTCCGTGATGGTTCTATGTACCTTACAGTTCTCACGGAAACCATTTCTTACTGAAATAACTGTACTTGGTCATATTATTACAGAAAATGGGCATGCTGTTTTGACAGTAAAATACTGTAGACCAAAATCTTAAATTACTTGTCCAGATAAGGTGTACTGCTGTTCACAATGTTCTTTAGAAGATGCCTGCTCGCTCTCTCTCTCTCTCTCTCTCTCTCCCTCATTCTAATTCTATCAAGTAAAAAGTAACAAATTCAGTGATGTATAAAGAAAGACTGCATGTTTGCTGAGGCAAATAATATTTTATCTTAGGGTAAGCTTTCTGCCTTTGGTATGCTCAAAGAAATTAATTTGACTGTTTATGATGTTACTTAATTTTCAATAATCATTCAAGCATATATAACCACAGACATCCATGTAGTATGCAGATGGATCAGCAAGTATGCATGTAATTAGAAAAAACCCTTGAAATACAAAAGCAGATTTTAATATTTTACATCTGAGAAACTGCTAATATTACAAATTGTCCGTGCTTTCTGCAGGCAGTGATGTGAAAATTTAAATATATTAATTCAGATGAAAATTCAACCATCTCAGCATCAGGCATTTTCTGAATCTATAGTAGCAAACTACAGAGACTAAGTTCTGTCTGTCTGTCTGTCTGACTGACTCTCTCTCTCTCTCTCTTTCTACACACACACACACACACACACACACACACACATACACACACACACACACACACACTCACCATTAGTGTAAGCTGAACAGGCCATCTTGTTCATGTTAGACAAATATTCTATTCTTGTGCTGTGTTCCAGCTATGTTTTTGTTTAAATGTAAGATGTGATATATTTATATAAATAATTGTAACTTAATTTTAAATATTGATCTAAATTTGAAATAATCTAATTATCTTTTTTATAACAGAAGTACCACACTCAAATGTAAAAGTGAGATAACTCATTTTTAAGATTATTAGGAAGGAGAAAACATAATCTATAATCTATTTTTAACATGAAAGATAAGGTTCATGATTATGATATTCAATAAACATATTGACATGCTTAATTTTCCAATGAGAAGTTGAGAAAAGACCTAAAGAATCATATGGAGAAGTTCATTTATGTCATAAATTCAGAGTTCCCTGAGAAGAGTATCATTGGATTTATCAATCACCCTCCAGGGGAATATCTGTCCAGGAGTAGCAGGCCATAACTGACCAACCTCATGGGCTATATCTTCTTGTTGTTTGTTAATTTTGTGTGGGTATTTTTTGTCTTATTGCTTTATTATTATTACTATTTTCTCTGTTCTTATTTTCAGGGGATTTTTTTGAGAGAGATAGAGAACATGAAGTTAGGTGGGTAGGGAGGATCTGAGAAAAGTTGGGATAAGAAAAGAGAATTATTAAAATATATTGCATGAAAAAGAATAAAAAGTAAAATTATTTTTCAAAGATTTGTGAATTCCAATTGAAGTCACAACCTGCTTTTTGTAAGCAAAAGCTATAATTCTAAGATTTATTAATTTTTCCTTTGCTATTGTTTTAAGAATACTTAACATTGTCCCTGACACTGTCACGTGCCTTAAATAATTTACTAAAGAAAGGAAAGAATAATTGGAAATCTGTAGATAAACAGAAGAAGCAAACTGCTAAGGTTAAAAGAAATTGATAGTGCAAAAAATAAAAACAAGTGAAAAAAGCCTTGGTGGCTTTCCAGGCTCCCAGGAAGACAAGGCCCTCCGATAGTGCTGTGCACTGGTACTATAAAGGTGAGCATCCTGCTTGGACTTTTACAGCTTCAAGCACTGATAGTGCATCACGGTTGAGGTTCTGTGGCTATGTCACATGTTTGTGAGCTTCCTGCATTGTGCCATTGGGCTGTGAGTACAAAGATAAATGAGACAAGGGTTCAGATTCAAAGAAGGTAGACTCTAGAACTTTCTGGAAGAGTGCTTCTTCTTCAAAGAATTAAGTTACAGCTGGGGCATGGTGACACCGGCTCTGTCAGTCACTGCTACATCCACTCCAGTAGCAACCCGCCTAATAGGCGGGAAAGTCTGGGTGCGGTCCCCAGGCAAAAAAGTTCACGGAAACTTAGTCTCCTGGAATTGTGGCATCTTGTATAAAGAATGCTCTAATGTCCTTGCTTTAGTTCATAAACAGATCTGTGTGCTTTCCCTTAATATTGCTTCATTATAAGTGCTTCTAAAGATTGAATTTTTGACATATAGCTAGGTTAGATTCTAGGCAGTCCTTGATCTAACCTTGGGCATAAATAGCTAAGTCATTGCCCTACAAAGGAATTCAGCACTATCTAGGAATAAGGAAGTTTGTGGTCTGAGGAGGAACCAGACTAGATACTTAGAACTATAGCTAACTGAGTTACACCCATATACAAGTACTTACAATTGTCTAAGGGGAAGGTGGACTATACAATAGTCTATAATAGGAACTATGGCTTCTAAGATTAAGTGGACCTTAGGTGGAGCTGGTTTTGATCCCAGTTGTTTAACATTGAATCTTATCCCAGTTGGTTCCTGCCAGTCCTTTCTGTGTCTGCATTCCTTTGTTTTGTGTAAGAATCTAGTAACCTCTAGTAACCTCATTGTATCCTGCCAGTGTGTCACCTAACTTTCCTATGTATAAGAAGTCTGATGCTTGATTTGACAAATTACATTCAGATCCACACTCTCTTGTGTAGTTT
The DNA here is from genome assembly GCA_902729485.2 of Mus minutoides. Classification (NCBI taxonomy): domain Eukaryota; kingdom Metazoa; phylum Chordata; class Mammalia; order Rodentia; family Muridae; genus Mus; species Mus minutoides. The sequence goes on from LR749691.1 coordinate 1,360,447, forward strand.
CTGTTTGTCATTCGCTGAATCCTTGCCCCACTTGCTTCAGAGAACTCGACCCACGCAGACAAGGGATCCAGAGAGTCTGTGGCAAGTCACCACTTATGTGCTTGGCTTTCAAATGTGGAAATGTGGCTCTTCTGCAAAAAACAGAGGTTTGTGTGACATAATGCAACAAGCTAGGCCTTTTGTCAGACCAGAGGTAGAACTAGGTGCCCAGGAGCACTGGTGGGAACATTGCAACACCAATCCCAGAACCTTCCATGCCTCTGCATCGCTTATTCGGGGATGCCAAGTAGGAAAGGATTCCATCCAAGGAAGGAAGGGAAGAAATGGAAAAGCTGGAGGATTCCAGTTCTATTTCAAACCCCTTACTAAAATGTCCCTGGTGGTAGGGTGAAGTATCCACTGGCTTGGTGGAAGAGGTCAGTGCTTTTCAGCATATACCACCTAACTCAATTGCCAGTTTTAAATCTCCCTGCCTCTACACACAATAGAAAAGTCAGGAATGCATCTCACTCACAACTGTGTGTGTGTCAGAAATTATGAGCAGCACTGACAATTTAGCTTGGTGCAGAACAGGAAAACATATTTCTTTGGGCTATGCCAAAAATAATTTTTTGCAACTTTCCATTGAAAATAGATTGAACCACGTGCCATAAAATGAGCCCTTGCTGGAAACAGGAAGTGATGTCTGACTGTGGGTGCTTTCCTTTCTGAGTGTTAAATTCTAGGATAACAGTTTGTGCACCTTTAGCTACAGGGCCAAGTCTGACTTTTCTTTACGATTTGTATTGGTTTGTTCATTCAAGCATGTCTAGGCCACCTCTGGTCAGTCTCTTGCAGCTGACTCCCAGGCTGAGCTGAGCAGAGACTCTGTTCCCTTATCACAGCCTCTTTGTGCCTTGTGTCTGAACTGAAAAGGAAAGCAATGGCCCTTGCAGACTAATCCTGGCAGCCACACTTCCCCTCTGGATGGGCCAGACAAGTCTCTGCTCTGTCATTGGCAGAGTCAGCAGAATTCACAGAATCCTTTGGAGAAGCTGTGGTGTTTACATTCTCAAAGACACGCAAACACTTGTAAATTACAATTCTCACCCCCACCCTGCATTTCCTCATTTCTTACTCTAGCTTATTTTGCTAAGAGAAAATACTTTGTGTGTGCATGCTGATTATACTATCAGCTTATGACCAGACAAGCTAAAAACCAACTCAGAGAGCCTGTCTGCTCACTTGGAAAAAAAACAAACCAAAACAAAACAAAACAAAAAAACAAACAAAAAAAAACCTGATAATGATTAATAGTCCCATGGCTAACTCAGCCAAGTTGGAGTGTTTATTTCAACACCTGGGATACAATAGGCACTCAGGAACTGTAATTATGTTGTCTTATGGTTTCTATATCTCAGCACACTGCAGAGGAAGACAGAATGCTTTCTAAACCCTTTTAGGTAAAAGTTCTTCTACTGTTCTGCATTAAGACAATGCAAAAAAACCCCAGGTAATGGATATCCAATCTCCTGCTCTGCAGTGCCTCCATTCTTATAGCTTTTATCTAAGCCTCCCAGATGTCCTCCATAAGCCATGGGCTGTGCTTCTGGCTTTCCATCATCTCCTGCCTACAGTACCTGTGAGGAAGATACACCAAGAACCACACTTCCTAAAGCACTCTCAATGCACCTGAGCTTGTCACCAGGGCAAAGCTTGCACGCTTTCCTCATGACACATCCTGTCTGCCTTTTGGTCTACTTTGGCTATCAGAGTGCTGAAAACCATGTTGGATCATTCATTCATTCATTCATTCATGCCCTCATCTTCTTTCTGAACTTGTGTGCTCAGATTCCATGCTGATCCAGGTGCTTTTCAAGCTAGTGAAGGAAGAGGGCACGGGGTGGAGATAGAGAGCAAGGCAACCATTTTTCCAAACATGGCCAGTTTGCAGCCCAGCTCACTGTGCTATAGCTCTGGGTAAATACACTTGTTGGTTAGTTGGCTAATTTCCAGCTGTCAATCCCCACGAAGATTAAAAAAAAAAAAAAGCCACAAAATTGCTAATCAGCCTCAGCATAAGGTATTGCTTCAAACATTGTATAACTGGCCAGTCATAGCACTCACATCCAAAATGTAACTACTTCAGCTCCTCACAGTGTCTGTTCCTTGACTTAAACCTGGAGGATGTATCCCATAACAGCTGTTCAACTGTATCCATTCCCTTCTTATTTGAACCAACCTCACCTCTAGCGGCTGCTTGGCAAGTCCACCTCCTCCTGTTCATTTGTCTTCTTTGATTTTCTTCTGTCTCACCTATGACATTATTTCCGATTTTTGTTCCAAGTGTTTCAAGTGGCCTGAGTCTTCTATCCTTATCTTTACTTTCTGTGGGAAGATTTGGCTCAGATTTCACTGAAAATGCTGATACACTGCTTCAGGTTTTTGCTCCTTTATGATAATGACTGCCCTATACTGGGGACCAGGAGGAGGGAACTGGGATCTATCTGTCTCAGAGACTCCTCTGTCTGTCCATCTTATTTGCCAGGCCTGTGACCTAAGACACATCACCACCTCAAAGAAGTTTGCCCGGAGCACTTCATCTAGAATTAGCCTGATTTCTCTCCAGACTGACAGCTCTCTGAACTCAATAATTGTCTAACAGAATAGGAAGCTGTTGGTCCATTCTCTTCAAGTTACAGTGTCACAAGCTGCTGTGCTTTGTGTGGATAAGCCTTGGTGCAGACACAGACTGTACATCTCTGCCCCAGAAAGACTTGGGAAAGCTCCGAGTTCCATGCTGAGCAGCACAGGCTGGTGGAACCTGCTTAGTAAGGGGAAACAGAATCCATAGTGCCTTCTAGTCTTCTGAAATCTTGGTCTCCCATATATGAGAGACTTGGAAATACTGTCTATTTAATAAGTAAAGTAAAAGTCACTCACTGCACCTGAGGGCTGACTATGTGGGTTTAAGATGTGCCAGGCACCTTTGAAAAATGTGCTTAGGCATGCAGGCTCTGCCCCACATTTTATGAGGCTCATTCTGCGGTGTCTTCCTCTGTTTGGCTGAGTAAATGTCTCCTGTTATCACATCCAGCCATTTGCCTCCAGCCTGTAAGAAATGCTTAGCGATGTACATCATGCCACTGTGTGCTCACTCTCTATTGAGGGCCTGGGCTGTGACAGCGGGGCAGGGAGAGCTTGCAGGACTCAGACGCAGGAGAGAGGAAGGTATTTTCTGTCTGCTTGGGGACCCTTGGCTATCGCGGTGCTTCCGGAGGAGAACATAATTACAAGCTATTGATAGGGATTTACTTCAATGACTCCAGAAAATGTTGACTTAGATAAGAGGGAATTTTTCTTTCTGGAAGATAAGCTCTTGCTAACCAGCAATAAATTACCTTTCAGTCAGTCTCTCTGAAGCCCTAACGTGGATGTGACATGCAATATGCCCGCGTGCAGGCATGGCATGCATGCATGCTTGCATGCACTTAAGCTGCCGAGTACTCAAAGCCTGCATTTGTATGTTGAGGGCTGTTTCTAGTGGGAGATGAACCAGTCTAATTTATCTCTGGCACAGAGGAAGCCCCATTTGTCTCTGGCATGGAGCAGGCTTAGCTCATCTGGTGCCGTCTCTGGTTATCACACTGCTCAGCAGGGGTAATTTGTTTTGTTTTATTTCAGTCCCAAAAGGTAATTAATAATACAGGGACAAAATTGTTTGTATGCTGTTTTTATATTTTGATTACCCAGCGAAGCATTTTTTCAGGAGCTTTTCCAAATGGCTGCTATGTACCTGGCTGGGAGACTGTACAACAGAGAGCAGACCTTGGAAATCTTCCAGTGGGCTATTCCTCACCTTCATGCACCCCTGAGCCTAATTTAATGTGGGTCAAGGAGCCTTTTAGAGGGTATTCATATCAGCGAATGGCCTGTGGTACACAGGGACACCAGGACAGAATACCTGTTTAGCTTCTGTGGGTAGGTTAAAGAAATGTTTTGTAACATTCTCACCTCTAAGCTTTGCCCAGCTATCTCCACACATCTTTCTTAGTCTTCACAATGGGTGGTACAAGACCATAGTTCTCACATTTCAGAGGGGAGGAAGATGAGATGCTCAAGTGTCATAATATCTAAAACCTACCTTCATGTTTCTGTGCAATATCTCTCAGCACCAAGCCTCTCACCTCTGTTTCAGACCTACATCTGCTCTCCAGGGCCTGACTCCCGGGGTTGCATCTCACCCAGCACCTGCCCCTCCTTTAGAAGCAGCTGACCTTCTGCACCTGTCTGTGGTTACCAGAGGATGGTGCAGGTCACTGACATCAGGCCACCAGAGTCTTAAGGCCACATGGAAAGCCTTCTGCCTTTTGATATAATTTGTTTACTTTGCACAACTGTTGCCTCATTTTATTTTGGTTTCCAAACGTGGTGAGCCAAGACTTAGAGAGAAATTTTACCTTTCAAAAAAAAAAAAAAAAAATCACTTAGTGTGACTGGAATTGAATCCCGTCTAGCAGAATCCCACTGTGCATGAGACTGACTTCATTTGTGTCTCTGTATGCATTCTCCAGCAATCCCAGTGCCCAGCCATTTCTAGTTGCTTGTTGGGTACTATTGTTATTTTTGCCCTTTTTGTTGGGGGATGGAGTTCATAACTTTAACCTTGATTTGTAATTGACACTCTATTCAACTTAAAATGTGAGATTCAAAGAAAACTTGTATTAGGCTAGAGAAGAAGCCTGTGCCTGTGTGCTATAATCCTTCAGGTACTGTGCCGTGGTACAGAATAGTTACACACTTGTCCATCTCTGTGCATCTGGCTACACTGATGCTCCCCTTATGCGCCTTAGTGTGCCTCTAACTCCTTCCTGATAGGTGTGCTTCCTTTAGCGACTGTTCTCAGAGTCTGTGAGAGCACTTCCTGGCTTTCATTTCTCTCTATTTTATACACACATACTACTAGCACCGCTCCTTGCTGATTCCGGCATCAGAATGGGTGTTCGGATTTTTGGATTTTTTTCTTTTTTACTGTTCTGAGAAGCTCCCCCAAGAACCCCCATGCATGAAGTTGTGTGTAATATCTGCTTTTGAGAGGACATTCAGGAATTGCATGGCTAGGGCTCAGAGTTTGTCGTCATTTACTTTACTTTTTTTTTTTTTCTTTTTTGGACCTATACCACTGATTTCTAAGGTGACTTCTATTTTATATTCTCACTTGGAGAGGTGAGAGATTCACTGTTTCCATACTCTCCCTTAAACTTTCTATCTCTTTGGTCTTAGCAGCATACTAGGTAAATGGTGGGTTCTTGTGGTTTGATTTCTATGTGACTAGTGGCTCTAAGTGTTACTTGGCCATTTGTTTATCTTTTTTTTTTTTGAAAACAAACTCTAATCTTTTGTCCAATTTTAAACTGAATTGGTTTTCTTTGGGGGGATATAAGAATTCTGTAAATAATCTAGATAGAAATATTAGATATATAATTTACTAATATTTAGGTTTTACTGTGTTCATTTTCCATGTTGAGAAGAAGATTCATGAAAGGACAACATAGAAATTTATTTTTGGGATCAGAGATTCAAGCCATGGCTGCCTGATCCCAGGAGCTTGGGCAGCACCAGTACCGCATGGCAGTGGGAGATGGGGGTGAGGTGGTTCTTGGCCCCTGCACAGACAGGGAAGAGAGATAAAGGGAATAGACTTGGAGTAACCTTGAAAGGCCCCAGTAGCCTGATTTCTCATGCCTTTTGAAGGAGCCCCACCAGGTAGGGACCCAATATTTAACACAGAAGCCAGTGGGGAGAGTTCAGAAGCCAGCTGTGGTGCGACTCTTCTTTACTTTCTTAATACTCTCCTTAAACACATAATCATTTTAAATTACACTTTCAGTTAAAAACAGTTTGTGTTTTCTTTGTTTATATTGCAAATGCTTTTGGTTTCATGTCTCAGAATTCATTGCCAAACACACTCACGAAACAGTCAAGGTTTTGTATTTCTACTGGAATTAATTTTTATAAAATGTTTCTGCACCTCCTTCTGTGAACCCATTCTCAGGTTATGGAAACTAGAGCTGATTGGAAAAGTTCAGCCTTGAGCTTTCTAAAGACCTCATTCTGCGTATCCAACACCATTTTTTGTTTATTACAAGTGCTGGAAGACATCTGGTCAGCCCGTAGTGTTATTCATCGGTCATGATGTCATTGAATCATGTACTTAGGTTTCCATGTTTACTATGTTTTTTGTTCATTCATTATTCTACTGTATCACATATTAACCTGACAAAACTACTTCTATGGAAATATTAGAGAATTATAAAACTTCTTCTGTAGACATAGGAAATTTTTCTTCAGAAAAACTTTTTACACTTTGAAGATTCTAAGATAAGCTTTTAGCAAAATGAACCACATCTATCAGGATGCTACCTTTTTCACAGTATTTAAGGGGGGATTTGAGCCTGGTTAGGGATCACTTAACTGCAGAAGAATATATTCTTCCTTCAGTTCCTTTCTAGCTGATTTGAGAAACTTACAAAGTAAAGTCTCCAGATTTCAAAGGCATGTCTGTCACTCCTGACCCCTGGTATACACAGTGTGGCTGACACTTATAGCTATTCTACTTTCACAGTGGCCATCACTCAGATCTACATTGTATGTATGTGTGTACCTGAGTGCATGTGTGTATGTGTGCAGTTGTGTGTGTGAGAGTCTCTGTGTGTGTGTGTGCGTGTGTGCAAGTGCTTGTTTGTGTGTTTGCCCCAAATAATTCCCTCATGACATTTTATTTACCTAATTTATTAGTACTGTTCTGAGAGAACTTTGAAGATGTGTCATTTATACAAAGAAAAGTCAATTATTTTTGTCTTATAACTCTAAAATTTCCATTAAAGTTATAATTAAAAGTATTATAGATTACTCAAATATTATCTAATTTCATAAAACATTATCTTGGACCTAAAACTTTTTGTAAGGTTCTTTAATTCTCATTTAAAATTAATGTCAAATACTTGATAACATGAAACAAATGGAGTCTGACATGATGGGTCAGTGGGTAAAGACAAGGTTGCTGCCATAGTCAGGCTGAGTTTGCTCCTAAAGCCCCACATGATGAATGGAAGTAACCAACACCCATAAAATGTCATTTGACAGTCATACTTTACTTATGTCCTGACAAACATATGCATCTACACATACACACACACACACACACACACACACACACACACACACACACACACACACACACAGAGAGAGAGAGAGAGAGAGAGAGAGAGAGAGAGAGATTGATTTTTTTGAAAAAATAAAGAAAATCAGTAAGTAGAAAGAGCTGTTGCCCAGAAGAAAGAGAATGTAGGGTGTTAACTTTAATAATATCTATACTTATTTGCTAAATTAGATAACTAAATACCAGGCGACCCACTGCCTACTACTTCTTTGTCCTGTTTCCAAGTTCTCTACCTACCAACTAGCAGTGTTCACTGAGGCTTTCTTGAAACTAATGAGCTCTGATGGTTCTCCAGCTCATCATTAACAAACAGGAAGTTGTATACATAGGGTCCAGGACTTGGATACTTATATTCATAATGAAGTGTCTATATATACATGTCCTATTCAAAGCATCTGCCTCTACTGTATAGAATGTGAATGTCATCTTAGACATTCACATTACTGCTGACATTCATCTTACTGCTGACTAGGTTTCTTTCTGTATCTTTCATGCTTTCCAGGGTAACCCAGTATACATAGAAGACACTGTAAGTATATGTGCTACCAGTTTCTATGATGTAGATTATTTACATTTATAGTTTACTTCAATTTTCTTACATAAAACACAGATATGGTATCTTATTTGTCAAGATCCTCTAGAGTGTCAGAACTTACAGAATGAATCTCTTTCTCTCTCTCCCTCCATATATATATATATATATATATATATATATATATATATATATATGTGTGTGTGTGTGTGTGTGTGTGTGTGTGATATTAAAATGACTTAAGGCTATGTGGTCCAGCTTGTCCGACAATGGCTGCCAATGAACAGAAGGTTCAAGAATGTAGTAGTTATTCAGTCCACAAGGCTGGTTGTCTCAGTTGGTCTTGAGCATACACCACAATCCTGAAGAAGTAGATTCTAATGCCAGTGGGTAAATGGATTTGTTACTGAGAGTAAAAACGAGCAAGCAGGCAAAGAGGCAGAGCTTCTTTCTTCTAAGTCCTTAAATAAGCTTTCAGTAGAAGGTATGATACAGTTTAGAAGTGGATGAAAGATCTGGATTGAAGGTGTATCTTCCCATCTCAAAGATTTAGATTAGAAGTGTATCTTCACACCTCAAATGATTTAATTAAGGAAAAAAATCCCTCACAGGATGTGCCCACTCATTTGGGTTTTAGTTAATTCCCAGTGTAGGCAAGTTGACAACCAAGAACAGTCATAATAGTATCATACAACATTGATTAGCCAAAGTTAGAGTTAATAGCTTCTAATTGGCTGATGGAAAGAAGGAATCCTCAGGGTGTAACTTAGCCCCAATCTGAATGCTTTTGAATAGGAGAATATTAAACAGGAATCTCAATAATTCTTATATAATTCCCAGTCACTGAAAGCCTAAGAGTTATATGTTCGAGGACAGAAGATAGTATATGTTCTGGTTAAGGAAAACTAGATTTACACCTTACTCTATCTGTCTTATCTTCATGTCCAGTCTCTCAGAGGACTACATGATATCCACCCACACTGGTGGATGAATCTTTTCTCAGTTGACTGATTGAAATGCTAATCTCTTCTAGAAACACCTTTACAGACACAAGCATACTGCTTACCACCTAACTGTATATCTTTTTGCTATTAAGTTAACACATAAAATATGTGCACTGTGATGCAATGTGTCTAAACTGAAAGGTTAAGGACTGGCCTCAGCATGGGAACTAACCCAGGAAACTGCTGCAGAGAGTCTGTGCCCAGTGTTTCTGCTTTTTTCTCCCAGACCAATGTCATATGCAGAGTAATTGCTCAGAAAACACTTTCTAATTGGTTTCTGGGCAGCTACTTAATTCTCCAAATAGAACAAGAATCATCTGTACTTAATATGGATTACATAGACACAACAGCAAGCACCTAAGAGGGGAGGTTTGTAAGTAATTATAAGTTTCTAAAAAAGTGGGTTTCCAACCCTGTGTGGGCACTACTTTGAATAATTCATTTTAAACAGGAAGCATCTCTAGCCCAGTGGTTTTGTTTGAATGGAGAATAGATTTATGAAAACCAACTTCGTAAAGTCAGAGGTCATCCAAATATACCACTGTTATCTCTGATGATTTTTGAAACAAGCACCTCAGTCAGGTCAAGAGTGTGGGTTATCTATGTAATCCCAGCACCAGGAGGCTGAAACAGGAGAATTCTGATTTCAAGGCCATCTTGGGCTTTGCAGTGAGTTTAGCCAGTCTGTGCTTAACCAGGAGACCCTTTTATAAAACAAATATGCTCTTGGTCACCTCAAGATATAGTTGTAATAAAAGCTAGAGATCATGAAAATTATTCTTTTTAACTAAAAATTCAAAACATGCGTGAGGTTCAGTTTTCTTTGCTCTAATCTTCATCACATTCTATAAAACCTTGCGTAGAACTGCCTCTACTCCATCAATTCAAAAGTATTTGCTAATGCCTTCTAAATAATTGGGACACTAATGGACACATGAGCAAACTCTCAGCAATGAGTTAGCAGAATGGAGCTGCTAAAGTGCATTCTGATATTTCTAAAGAATTTCCACTTTTAATTCAAGCACCTGCAAGGTCAGAGGCAATTTGAATGGATTTTTAACATGAAGATAATCTTAGGCACAGTCCTTTTACCAATGAGTTTGATAAACCAGCAGGCACAGTGTTCAGGGTGTTCTCAAAAGCATCACCAAACAGTGGGGAAAGGAAAAGTTCATATAATACATATGCTTTATACTAAACAAGCAAAAAAAGCCATTCATGTATGATGCTTGATCACTGAAATTAGCTGTCGCAGCAGAAAGAACCAAATGTGTGTCACTGTTAGGCCAAGTACATTAAGCTGTAAGACAAACAAACAAACAAACAAAAAAGTCAAGCTACGCTTGGCATGTTGTAATTGTACATATTATAACATAGTTATTGAGAGTCTCAATGTCTCTCTAATTTCACAGGTTGGAGTCTGTACTCTTTCCTGAGACATGAAAGACTCTGGGCTGTGGCCCAGTCTGCCCTCTTAGTCTTGGGAACCTCTTTATTATGCATTATGCCTGAAATGTCACATTCAACATTGCTTGCCTGACAGTTCCCAATTCGTCCTTCAGAACTCTGTTGGAATATCAACCCCCCTGTGTAGTCATTCTGGAGCTTTCCAGACAGGTATGCACACTGCTGTGACCTCCTGTAGCATTTTCCAGTGGATACCTGTCAACACTCAAGGCACCTGATTTTAGTCATTGTGTTCAATCTCCCTCGCTACAGAGGGATGTAAAGATAGCACTCTATCCTCATGAACACAAAAACTGTTCACTTTGTGGTTGAGCAATTGCACTCTTGACAGAGATTGTTGGAATCTGAAAAGACCCTCTAATGTATGAACCCCATCAATTGCCATATGAGTTCAATTTATGCTGTAATTTTCTAAGACATCTACTGCAAATATAGTCAACCTGACTACAGTAAAACCTAATGGCTAAGGATGAGTGTCAGTTGGAATGCTCCCTCCTTTGCTACATATTATGTCTTTATTCATCTTATATGCCTCTCCAAGCCTCAGTTTACCTTTCTGAAAACTGAATATACATAAGCATCACAATAGGTGAAAATAATATGATGTCAGCAAAACTTCCAGAAGATTCTATGAACATCTACCATGCATAGATGTGCTACATGCAATTCAAATGCAAAGTATATGTGGTTGCCCAATTGTGTACATAACCTCCATTAAGGAAGAAATGATTGTTTTGAATAAGCATGACACAATGGATAGAGAGAAGTTATGTCGACCACAGGAAGAATAAAGGGAGTTTCCCTAGTTTTCACCAGTGAAACCTGTAAATTTGGGAGCTTCCCATTATACTTGTAGAAAATTATGCAGAAATATTATTGGTTATATAATTGTGCCTCTTATCACTGTCCCCACAAGAGATGGTCAACTTTGCTATAAAATCCTATTGAATTCATGAGAAATTTAGTGGACACACTGCACAGTTAGGGCCCTCCCCACATTTAATTTTCTCATTTTGCACATTTAACAAAGCTAGAAACCTTCATTAGGAGCCTAGTGTGTGTGGTGAGACTTGCAAGCCCTTCCTGGCTCGTGGCTCATCACAGTAAATGGTTGGTAACATCATTTCCAGCAGCTCATGTCATCAGCAGCTTCAACTCTGAATGTTGTATCTTTCCGCAGGCCTCTGGGTCTGTCAGCCTTCTGATGTGTGGCTGCTGTCTTTTGTCTGATTGTATGGATAAACTTATTATATATGACAGCAATGTCTCCAAAATCTGAGGGCAAATCTCCAAAATTCAAAGGGCAACAAAAACAGTGGCCAGTGTTCATTGGACCATTGCTTAGTCAAATGCAGGGATACGAATTGAACATGCAACTCTCCAAAGAGTGGAAAACTACAAAGGACATGTATAGAATACAACTGATTCAAGACTACTTTTTAGCCTGTTCTCTAAGGGTGTATCTCTCTACCTCTGCCTATATGATAATAATAGATTCCCCACTGGATACCTGAAGACAGACATGGTCTCTGGTTATCCCCATGTCTATACCAAGGTAAATTTGGTGTGCACAATATGCTCATTAGCTGCCTGACAAAGGTCTTTGCAAGGAAGTCTCATCAGTGGGCTGTTTGGTTATAGAAATCATTTTTTTTAAATATGAAAAATAATAGAAAGAAGTAGAGTGTCCTCTGATGCCTATCAACCACCTTTAACAGCCACAGGCTGCCCAGTTCTGTGTCATCTATGATGCTGATATCTTATCTGCCCATCCAGTAGTTTAAAGACAACATATTAAGCTGATTTTGACATGTTCATGCAGATATTTGGTAAGCTAAACAAATACACAGATGTCAGCCTTCAATGGTTTTGCTAAAAGCAAGGTCCGTGAAGCTCTGTGAATGACTGCCTCCATGAGTTAAGACCTTTCTCTATTTGTTTTGTTTTGAGTATAGAGAACTATTTTGTGAGAGTAAATTACGAGCAGGATATAATTTCAGCGTGTCAAAGTGCAGCACATTGTATATTCATTCTTCTTGCACTAATCATGGAAAAGAGAAACTCCTCCAAAGACTTGCTCTGAGAATGAAATGTTTGCCATCTAATATGACTTCAACAAAGATTACTTATCGATTCCCAATTCATAATTATTCTATGCCAGGAACTGTGCTGGGCTCCAAGATTTAAAACCTAAGACCAGATAGACTTTGCATCAAATCCAGCTAGATGCACCAAGAACATTTTGGATTCTGCTAGAAGACCCTAGATATGAAGAACGAATGAGGGAATAGAGTATTACTAAGAACACAGGAAGGAATCTGGATAAACAAGCCAGGTGGAGAGGAGGGGGTGTGTTTGGAGGATTCTTTAAGGATGATTTCAAATCTGTGCAGCTCAGGGCTGGGGTAGGAGCAGCTAGGACAAACAGTGGATTTCTTCAGAGCTCTGAGGATCAACAGGAGCCCCCACCACTGTGCATCTGGTCAGCATGCACCTTCCCATTCAGATAGAGTGCCATCCCCGGTTTTCGTCTTGACCTGAGTGCCATTCTTTTCTTATGATGGTGATACCACTATTCAGTAACACTGCACTTCTCTCTGTAGATTTGGCTTTAGCTGAAGATGACCTCATTTAAATGTCACCTTGAGCTGCATTTAAATACAGGATTCAGTAGCAACATCAGTCCTGTGTCTTTGCAGGAGCTGATAGGCAAGCACAGCTGCTCTTGTACTCTGCTTCTCAGTAGGTGCCTAGACCTGCTATTATAGTCCTGTGGTTTTCCTACCTGCCCCTAAGTCTTCCTCCTATGCTGCTCCCTCCTCATTTCTATCCCTGTGCATTTAATTCCCAGCTTTCCTCTGCAGGCTGACTCTAAAAGAACACTCAGGATTGTGGCATTCCTGCAATCCTTCTAAGGCATGAGAAAACTGCAATGTTATGCCTGCCACATATTTGGAGAGAGAAATCTCACCCTTGGGTGAACATTTGGCTCTTGCAGCTTTGCTATCTGCCTGATCAACTAGCCCTCCGTTCATTTCAGTGGTGTGAGATCCCTGGTGTGCCTGGACGTTTATGTGAGCGTAGCCTCTGCCCTGGTAGGATTCTACTCACAGTAAACCTTATGCCGAAGTACTGCTCCCCCCCAAACACACTTAAGTCTAAGCAAGCTGTGCTTTCTTCCTGGGTTCCCCAATTTTAAAGATACTACTTAAGTGTCAGTGAGTTTCATGGGTAATGTTCATGCCCCAAAGCTGATACGTTCTGAAATGAGCTTTGGAAATGATGCTGTCAGCATCTCAGTGGGGAAAATTCAGTGGAAAATGCCCTGTGGAGAGTCAGGCATCTTCTCTCCTGTGCACTGAGGTCAAGGGATATTTAAAATACTGTGATCTCCCAGATCAGGTTATTAGCATCTGACCACAGCTTTGTTTAATTCCTGTCAACACTGCCATCTCAATGATGAGTTAAATGAAAAGCAGCACAGGGGACACATCATTATAAGCACTCACATGTAAGAGAAGGAATAAGAAATAGAAGTCTTTCAGGGGTGGAAGAATGGAAATTAATTTATGTGCAGGTACTTCCACCTAGTTAACTGGTAATTGAAATAGCTAATTGCTGAATAGGTGAGCTGTCCTTGTTCACCCTGTTTTGTTGCCATGACAACAGATCCCTTCATCATCCCTTCATCTTTCCTAACATTTACTGAACATTCAGTAGTTACAATTTAAGGATTTTTTTTCTTCGTGACTTCAGTGCAAAGTATGAGGTAAGCTGCTAACCAAATTATAAATATAGTTACCATATCAAGATGATACTTAGAATTCATACAAAAAATGTGGATAGTATTATAAATAGGTCATCTCAAAAGCTGACAAATGCCATGTTAGATTTTTTTTTATAAAGACTGAAGCCACTTTATCTTCTAGCTTCTATTCCATTTCCTTTCATTTCCCCCAAATTTTTGGAGCTTATATGTGTTAATTTAACATGCAGGATATGGTTCCTTCTTAGGTGTTGAATTCACAAAGACATAAAAAAAATAATACCCACATTTGTCATATACTGAGGGGACCTGTGAGAAAACCTTAGTAGGTAAGAGTGGCTGGCTTTGAGTCACAAATGCTCATGCCAATGGCTTCAGAAGGTACCTGAAGGATTGGCCAACTCTATTCCTCTTTCCAGTCTCCCCTGGGCCTGGTAAGTGGCAGGGAATACAGGAAGCATCCCACAGGATCTTGGCTTTCTCCCAGCAGACGCTTGCCATGTTCCCGCAAATATCCCTCTGCCTTCTGTTCTGTCAGGCAGGCACACAGCACAGCTATTGCTGACTCTATTAGAATAAACAGTGGCTCTACCATCCTTAGGCCAAGTCCAAGCATCAAGGAAGCTGTCATTTGGAAACAGGTTTTCCAAAAGTTCAGATGTAATTAGGTTAAGAATATTAAAATGATATCATTCTGAGTTACCTATGGGCTTAATCCAGTGCTGTCTAAGAGCCAGAAGACCTGGTGGCACAGGAGTAGTCACAAATGGTGAAGGAAAAAAAAAAAAAAAAGAGTCACAAAGCCTCAAGGCAATGATATCAAAGACTACCCCAGATTCTCCTTCCACAGTAACCTGGCTGATACTTTGATTTATGACTTCTGGTCCTTGGAATAAATGCCTGCCTTTTTTCAGCAGTACAGATTGTGGTCTTTTTCTATGACAGCCCAAGTAACTAATACACTAGTCAATTGAAAACCTAATAAAGGAAATTGCAATTACCTACAATACAGTTCCTCCCTTTGGCCACCGTGTGAAATTGACACATTCCTCTCTAGGCAGGCTTCATACAAGAATAAATGTTTAACTCCATAAGACTGGCATACACTAAACATCCCCAGAGTCTGGAGAGAAGAGAAATTTGATATATCTCTGCATGCTAGTTGAAAAAAGCATAGCAGTGGATGACACTGGCTGTGGCATGCTGTACCACACACCTGTGTAGAAGCTTGATGATTGTCCAGGACCAAAGTTAAATAGGAACGTCCGAGATAACACAGAATTAATAGGGCCAGGGAAATAAAGATCCCACCTCCAAACCCTGATTTGCACAGGAAGCATACATGATCATATGTGTGCATGGTGTAAACCGGCAATGCAGAACCCTCCCTTCCTTGGTGTCCCTTCCTCACAGTGGGTTCCAGCTCTCTACCTTGGCTCAGGTGGGGACAGATCTGAGCCCTCTACTGCCTCTGCCTTGAGCTTGGGCTGAGTTTGGCCAGTTCTTGTTTCTTTGTTGATGAACTGGGAAATAATGAAAGTCAGTACAGGAAACCTTGCTACTCAGTCTCCAAAGTGTAGGAGGGGAAACAGTTTAATTCTCCCAGATAGTAGTTTGTTTTATGCCAATACAACATGTAAGTTAACAGGTATTTCTCCCTCTTACTTGAAGGTTTGAAGCTGAGAAAGATCATGTCAAACTTCTGGTAAATGGTCTGTCTTGTGCACATCAGTGTGCTTCATGCTTTTTGCTATTTCTGGCATTGATGACTACAACCTGTGGTGATCTGCTGCATGTCATGAATGGAGCTAAGCTTTCGACATACATTCTTGACTTTGTATTATGGTTATTGTATAATGGGATAATGACATCTACCCTTACTTTGCAGATTAGAAAACAAAACAAAACAAATTCCAGGCATCACTACCCAGAATCCTCCAATAATTGAGAACCAATAACCAAGACTGTTAACTAGCTCTTATTCAGGCCAGGTGTCCTCAGAGTCCAAGAACACACAGGGCTGTTTGTGTGCCCTGTGGCTTGACTTCTAAAACACTATCAGGACATGATTTCACCTTTACCAGATTTCACATTTATTAACTGCAGGGCCAAGGTGCATTTTTTCCCTTTTATAACATTTGGGGAGACAACATTCAAAACTAAAGGAGATGGATGGATGAATGATTCAGCTCATGTAGGCAAAAACATCTTAGATCCTCACCCTAGAGTCATTGCCCCTCTGTATTCTGGCACAATTTTCCATCCAAACTAGATCTCTCTGATTCTCAGGTAATAGCTGCTCAGGGAACAATGGGAAGAAACTATATTGTCTATGAATCTGAATTAGATGCCTCCCAATGAACAGATGAACATGTGAACACCATTGTGTATGAAGTTTCCTACACTTGTAACTGAATTAAGTATAAGAAACATGGGTGTTCTCTACAGACCTCTTAAACCAGTTGTTTTATGAGTGCTGGGGTGAGTAGGGAAGGGGCCGTTTTCATCAGTGAGGACAATTCTATTTCTGTTTCCTCATTGTTCTGTAAAATGGGTGTAGGGTGGAGACTGGTCATTATGACTTAGTGACAGGGGCACATGCTAACTCTATATCCAGGATGGAGCTTCTAAGTAGAGATAATGAGAAATATGAATGAATTTTGTTGTGTATTTATTTCTTCACCTTATTTCTTGAGAGTAGCTGCTGCCTTTAATTTTTAAGGATCTAATTAAGTTATGAGGCAGAAATAAGGAGGCATGGCTAGAGTGTTGGTTTGGGGTGTTTTCTGTTTGGTTTGGTATGCTTCTGAGACTAGGAATAGAAACTTAAAGTTTGGAATATAGGAAAGATATTTGAAGTGGTTGACACCCCCCTTTAGGTTGCACCAAAATAATATCACAGTTAGAATGGGATTTATATGATAATGACTTTGTTGTGCTATGTAATGAAACATGCTCTCATCCTAAGTACAACCTGGGCAGACGCTGGTCCCTGCTCAGATGTAAGGCTCAGTTCTGTAACTTATGCAAATTGAAGAGCAAGTCTAAAGGGAGAGCAGGGTCTTTGAGGGGTCAGGGTAACAGCTGTGCTCCAGAGCTGCATGTTGTCCTGTGCGTGACACCCTAAAGCTAATGCCTGAGAATATTGAATCACTTGGTTTGGCTTAAATTATTTTTGCGTCTCAACTTTAACATAACCTAGCCTGTGTTATTAAAGAGTATTTGGTGGTGGGGTCTTTGAGACATATTTCAAACAGGAGTACATATGGAGGGACCCATGGCTCCAGCTACTTAATGTAGCAGAGAATCGCCCCGCCATCAATGGGAGGAGTGGCCCTTGGTCCTGTGAAGGCTGGTACCCACAACAGGATGCTAGAGCTGTGAGGTGGGACTGGATGGGTGAGTGAGGGAGCACCCTCATAGAGGCAAAGGAGAGGGGGATGAGATGGGGGTCTATGGAGTGGAAACTGGGAAATTTAAATAAATAAAGTAATCAATAAAAAAACTTTAAATTTTGTCACAAAAGGAAACTATTCCAAATAAATTAATATAGTAGATTGATTTTCCCAATGACCTACAGTAGAGAAACACATTGGTCATTCTGTAGCCAAAAGCAGACCTGTTGCTGATAGATTCTTCTTGTCCATTGATATGCAAAAACTTATTTTCTTCAGTATGTCTTGTGGGGAAAAGAGATCAGATGATAAGGGACATTGAACAAAACCAATGCAACGTGTGTGTGTGTGTGTGTGTGTGTGTGTGTGTGTGTGTGTGTGTGTGTGTGTGTGTGTGTGTGTGTGTGTGTGTGTGTGTGTGTTCATGAAAATGTATGCTATGTATGTGGATGCCCAAAAGAGGATGTCAGGTCCCTTGGAGTGGAAGTTTTCCATGCACATGAACCACCCAGTGTGGATGCAGAAAGCTGAGCCTGGGTTTTCTAAAAGAGGAGCAAGTGGTCTTAACCCCTGAGCTTTCTCTTCAAACTCCAGAAGCACTTTTGTCTGTAGGTAACTTTCCTTGTAACTACCTGCTGTCCTAGTGACAAGTCAGCAATCAAACATCTATAGAGTGTAGGCAACGTTGGAAGTCAACATGGCTGAGAGATGCTTACTGAGTCCCTGATTGGAGGCCGAGTGAGAGGTGTACAGAGACAGTGTCACCCACACTCAGCTTCATGGCAGGAGAGCTGTACAGAGACAGTGTCACCCACACTCAGATCCATGGCAGGCACTTCCTAGCTCAATAATGGACTGCAATTTTGGGCCATTATTACTCTGTACCCTTACCCAGCTGCATTAGCGATGGAGCTGGGAGAAGCATCCTGTTCCAGCTGGCTTCTGCAGTCCAGCTCACCTTAATCATGTCATCTTCTCTGACTTCCCCTCTTCTTCTTATGAAATGAGGGGTAATAAAACCTCCCATTTCTCAGGGATGAGTGTTTTAAGGACACGTTAGATCACTTTCGAGCGGATTTTTATGTTCTTCAGAATAAAAGTACATGGGAAAGTTACATTTTTACCATAACTGTCTAATATATCATAAAGCTGATGCTGAGAAGGTAATTAAGAATGTGGCTTTGACAGAATAGTAGAAAGGAATGAAAATAAAAATAGCTATCTTGGTGAGTGGAATGTATTATTACCTTATAAGGGCATTTCTGAGCCTGTTTCACTAAGACAGCTCTTTATTTAAAAGTAAGATGAGTATCTATAGAGCCTCATTGCTGTTCACTGAAGTACAGATTACATGAGTAGTAAAATTTGTGACATAAAAGACTGCTAGTTTGTTCTAATTAAACAGTTATGGCAAGATCCATCAGAAATGAAACATTTGGTAAAGACTAGGAATGGATCCATGGGAAAGATTAAAGAATTAGGAGACACAACCTGCTTGGGAAAAAATTGAATGGTAAAACAAAGTAGGAGATAAGGCTAAAAATGAGAGAAATATGAGCAGCAGATTGTGACCAGAAGACAGAAGGAAAAGAAATTGGATTAAATTATGACCATAGGATTATGGGGAGCTCCCAAGGGAGCCCCACTGCTTCTGAGGTTGTAGGCTACTGGAATGTGCAATTTATTGTATTTATGGAATCTTTTTTTTTTCCTAGAGATATATTCAATAATAAGCTACCTTCCCATTTCAGTGAATTGCTGCAGGCTGTGGATAAAGGGAGCATTCCATCATAGATTGTGGTAATGCCCTAAGATAATTAAATTGGGCACATAGTTCTTCACTGAGGAAGTGTGTCACTAGAAAGGGTGCCATATTTCAGGCCTCCCAGCTGTCCTGAGCATGCTAAGTAAAAGTGTGTGTTCTGTTGTAAAGAGAAAAATGCACAGTTGCCATTTCCTCATTGCATAATGGTGACCATAGCTGTGGCATCAAAAAGTGTTTGTATTAACAGCATCTGTTGGGATAAAGAAATATGCACACAGTGTATCACCCTCAACAGTAAGATACCTCAGTTCCCTAAAAGGCAATGAGAATTTGATTGTCTTTTTTTTTTTTTTTTTTTTTTTTTTTTTCAACTTTTATTAGATATTTTCTTCATTTACATTTCAAGTGTTATCCAGAAAGTTCCCTATATCCTCCCCCCTCCCGGCCCTGCTTTTTAAAAGCTACCAAAAGTTTATTTTAAAGCTACTCATTGTATACTTTCTGAGTATTTGAATTTAATTACTGTGTGTGCTTTAAATGCCCAGGGTAAGTAAGTACTTGGCACAGACTAGAATACTGCAGACACATGATTATTTAGATACACCCTGGACAGCAGGTGTTCCAATTGCTTTAGTCATGTAAAACTCCTTGGGCCATGGTCTTGTTTTTGTCACTTGTGTTAAGTTAGTATAGAGTAATACAGTGGGATGGACAGTGGCTCACACAATCCCTTACTGGGGACCTCACTTTTCTTCTTAATCTTGGTTGCGTTCTTCTCATCAATACCAGGTATCTCCAACTAGACACCTCTGTCTATCTCCGCACTAGGTGATGCTCAGGGTCCAATGACACTAACTGTACCCCTTACAATTCTCTTTCTCAATGTAAAGCTTCCCTCCTTCCATCCTGACCCTCCTGTTGGGAAGATGGTTTTTTAGCATGCACACACCTACAGGACTTGCCTAGGAGAGGGTTTCTGCACTACCCTTTATTTTCTTTTTCTATTGGAAGCCTTTGGAAGCTGTCATTCTGGACTCCTATAGAAAGCTTCCTGGTCTTGCACATACTGAATACACGCAGACTGTTCAGCTGTCTTTCCCACTGTCTATCCCTAAAGTTTTCCTCCATGCCTTTGAACATCCATGCCCCTCCCATTTTTGCTATCATGATTTGTGAGTCTCTTGGTGTATATGCCTACATTTTTTTCCAGGTCTCCAACCTGAGGCTAGTTGACTCCTAGAACACCACAACTTCTCTTGGAAAACTTTAGGGGCACCCACTCAAATCCTAGAGGTGTGATTCAGCAACCCATCGACTTCCATATTGACTTTTCAACTCAGTTCCACCCCATGCTTATTTGAGGGTTCCTGAGTTCTGGCCTCAGCCTCTCTATACATTTCGTCTATACATTTTGGTGTAGCCATTAAAACCTCCTAACCTCTTCCCATTTGTACCCAAGTATCACCTACAAGATTGATATTGAGTGGATTATCATCATCTTATTGCTTTGGGAATGCGCATCTCATACTACCAGCTTAGAAAGCCCTACAAGGTAGAGGTGATGCCATGAACTTACCTACCATGTCGTCTTCCTCAGAACACCGTTCATACACACAAGTCTGTATGTTGGACTGTGTATTGCAAATGCACACTGTACCATGCATAAATTTTGATAATAGATGTTTTATGGAAATTACTTTATTAACCCTATATGCCTATGCTTACCACATCAGCTTGCTGTGATGGCTCATGCCTAAAATCTCAGTATTCAGGAAGCTGTAGCAAGAGGATTACTATCAAAATAAAGCCAGATCAGTCACATAGTGTCAGGTCAGGCAGGGCTACAGAGTGAGACTGTGCCCAAAAATCACCATATATACCTTGATACCACATCCTTTCAGGGTTCCCTTCCACTTCCCTTCTCCTTTAAAAAGTTAATTATGTAACCTATGGATCACCCTCATGTCTCCTGCTGCTGACACTACTCAAGTGTTCCATAAGGCAGAACTCTGAGCATTACCTAACATGGGGACAGGCCTCTGCTGGCATGAAATCCAAGTCCAAGTCCCAATCTGGCAGTCAGCACTGTGGAAGGCAGTGCAGGTGTACTTGCTATGAATGATAGAGTGCCCTTTAAACACCATTATGTAGTTGTTTCATTTGCTTAACAAGCTTCCTTGTAAATGCTGTTTTTCATTATTATACAGTTACTATATTTAAACCACACTAGCACTTTGAATAATTTTTCCTCCAAATAACACCACTGATCTTTTATAATCATATTATACTAAACTTGTTTCAAACTGCCTTATCTAATCATCACTACACAAACCTTTCCCACAAACAAAGGGGGCTCAGTGGTGCTCCCCTTGAATAGACACCCTTCCCTGCAGACTAAGAAGACCAAGAGAGTGCCACAGAGTGACAGGCAGCTTTCTATTTCCTTAGGTCTTCCTTTGTTTCTTTGTGGGGAGCCAGTATGTAAATCAGAAAGCTTTACAGGTGCTGTCCAATGCAAATGTGAATTTAAAGAGTAAAATTCATGGAACACAGCAAGTGAATTTTACATGTAGATTCTTAGGTGTGAACTTTAAGGATAAGGGAGGTGGGAAGATAAAAGGGAAACAAAAGGTAATTCTGTAGAGTAGACAGATTCCATGAATGAGGGTCCCTGAATCTGCTAGTCTGAGACTTTTTAAAGGACTTATGGTAGAAGCTGGAGTGGGTTATAGGGAGGGAGATTTGATGGTGAGTCCTGATGTCCCAGCCACATGTAGAGAATTTGGGAGATGGCAAAGAAACAGGAGCTGTAGTCTTCTCTGATTTCCCTGTCACTCAGCAAGGACATTCTCAAATGGTGACTTTGGGGTACCTGCCTTGTATGACCAGTATTTATTTCCTGTTCACATCACTATGGCTGGTAAACATCCTGATGAAAGTGAAGAGCTGCAGGTGTTGGCTGCCCTGTCTTCCTTTGCCTCCTGTTTTGAGCTGGTCTTCCTTTTTGGATCCCTGATGCCAATAGTTCCCTTGCTTCTCCTTGGTCTAGAAACTTTCTCACCTTGTCAGTTTGCTCTGATATGCCAAACAGCCTCCAGCGCTCATAGGGCTTAGACCACCCCACATTTACTATTGCTAATACAGTAGAAAGAACATTCTGTTTGAAGCATTTTCTCTCAAGCTGGAATTTCTTCGTGGCTGCCCAAGATTGACCAATATGTGTTTCTTTCCATGCATGGAGTAGGGAAGGAGACTATTCTATCTGGCTGCAGAATATAGATCCAAGCAGTGCATTGAAGTAATGCAAAGCACAACTCTCCCTACAAAAGATGTGAGAGAGAGTTGGATCTTGAATAATGGATTTCAGAAAGTTTTGTTCCATTGTCAAAATGGTTTCATGAAATGTTTATTGTTATTTAACCAAAAAAAAGTCTAAAAGCCATAAATCAAGGTATTGTTTTCAAATACATTGGTAGAAATATCAGGTAGGTGAGTGTTCTAGTTTCATTTCGATTGCTGTGGTAAAACTCCCTGACAAAAAGCAACTTAAGGAGAGAAAGGGTTTCTTTCAGCTTTCAGTGCCAGGCCATAGCCCATCACTGCAGAGAAGGTAAGGCAGAAACTTGGAGCAGATATTCATCCCACTGTTCCAGACAGAAAGAATGAATGCATGCATGCTTACTCCCAAGTTTACTCTTTCCTTTCTCATTCCTATAAGGTCCCCAGCTCAAACCCTAACAAAAGTGCTGCTCAACTACTGTCCAGATCTTTCCAATGAATATAACCAGGACACACACAGCCAACCTGATCTGTACTTAGATGGCTTAGCAGTTAGGAACCATAGATACTTGTCCAGAGGACCCAGGTTTAATTCCCAGAACCCACAGGGTGGCCCACAACCATCCGTAATTCAGTTCCAGGGGCTTTGACACTCTCTCCTGGCATCTGTGTATAGTAGAAAAGCATGCAGTATGCAGAGATACATGTAGACCAAACACTCAGACACATTAAATACATATACATATACATATACATATACATATACATATACATATACATATACATATACATATACATATACATGAAAGAAGAACATCTTCCCAGGTTATATGGGTTGTTATTATCAAGTTCAAAAATAAACTACAACTATGAGTTGCAATAACTGGGGAAATCTTTGACGTAAGCCTTATATGCTATTTAATGACATTTTTTAGCTTATGGAATCTAGGAATTAACTAACTTCATGCATTCTGAAAGGCATTGCCTGATGGTCATAAGGATATTAGGTCAGAAATAGAAATGGATAATTAATTAGCTGTTAAAGAGAATAAAGATATTCCTAGATTTGGATCTGGACATCAGACCGCCCCAAAAATCACAGCCATGTCTTACTTTTATTCCTGTGTCTTTCTTCTGAGAAGAACAGTTCAGAAAAAACAGAGACACAATATAAGTGGAGTTTGAGGGCACAACCCACAGCTTTAGATGCTCCAACAGCCTTTACTCAAATTCTTGCCCCTGCAATGGTTCAAAGCAGAGAGTTTGTTTAATGTCACCATACTGTGAGGAACAGACAAGAGACCAATGACTCCAAAATATGTTCAGGGTTGTGACAAGGACCTCAGCTTCAAGTCTAAACAGAGCAAGATGGGAGCAAGGGCAAGGCATCTGCATACTGCAAGGATGTGTGCTTATCCATTACTGGCTCAGCTCTGGTCTGGCAACGTTGGCTGAGGTTATCACCATCATTACCGCCCGAGGGGTCAACCTCTGTGTCTGATCCTAGGAGACAGTCACTTTTGCTCAGGGCGCTGCCCCATCCTCAGAGACAGTTGTCTTCATCTAGGAGATAGTTTGTCCTCCCATGCCTCCCTCTTTCTAGGATCATCCAAAGGGCCTGCAGGTTTGACATTAGGCAAGTTTCATACATTTTGATTGTTTCTTTGTCTACAAAGTTAAGTTTAAAACACGGCCACTTTTTTGGATTTCTAAGAGGATTAAAGGGGGGTAGTGATGGCTTCACTGCTTCTGAAGCTGCAATACCCATAAACTGTGTCTACTGAATGACAGGTGTCAGTAGGGCTGTTTCTCCAGGCCCATTCAAGTGCCTGAAGGCCATAGTGGCCTTACCTGGTCAACCACACAGGTAGTAGAAGCCCTTGGATCCTGCAAAGAGTTTTCTTTGAGTTTTGTTTTTGTTTGTTTGTTTGTTTGTTTGTTTTTATAAAGGTCCCATGCAGCCCAATCCGGCTTTTCCCATGCTGTGCACTTACAAATGAGCTCCTGATCCCCCAGCCTCCCTTCTCTCAGGATTACAGCTTGGTCACAAAGCCTGTTGTTATTCTTTGTACATTTAATCATTCACAAAACTCATATAACTGTAGTTCAGGTTTGTTGAAGTGAGTTTTATGGTACAGAAAGCTTTTGTGAGTTAGCACATAGGCACATCTGCTCCAAAAAGAAGAAAAAAATGTAACTGGGAGCTTTTCTCTACCTTTTCCTTTTAGCTACCATGGTGTTACATATTTGTGAAATGTTATATTCAAGAATATGAAGCAGATGTGAGCAGGGGTCTTTTACAGACACCTGATAAGACAGGGGCACAAGAAGTGGGTAATGGATCCAATTTACTTTTTCTTCATCTCTGGTCCTCACAGAAGTCTGTCTGATAACTATGTATAAATCATAGTATTTCTTTGGGGTAAATCTTCATTTTTTTAAACACATGGAATAACATTTTCAGAGATCAGGAAAAAAGGAATCAAAAATACTGATTGGGAAATTAAGTGATTATCTCAGCTGGAGGGTAGAATGTAGCCTTGTCTTGTGATCTTGGGTAGTCAGTGG
The DNA here is from genome assembly GCA_902729485.2 of Mus minutoides. NCBI lineage: Eukaryota > Metazoa > Chordata > Mammalia > Rodentia > Muridae > Mus > Mus minutoides. Next base: position 1,385,424 of record LR749691.1, read on the forward strand.
AATTTACTCAGGTTAATTGGGGCAGACACAAAATGCAAGGCACTTTATATTTATGTAAAAGAGTGAATTCTAGAAATGCTAACTGCTCAAGACTACCCTTTCTAATATCCAAGAGGAGCAAAAGAGGACAGGGATGATAAAGACAGACAGTTATTGATAGTTATGTTGTTGGGAAAGTAATACTCTTAAACCCTGATAATCAGGAGAACATATTTTCCATGGTGTGTGGAATGGACAGGCCATAGAAGTAAGTAATAGACAATTGAAAGCAGCAAGAAATGCTGTGCTAAGATATCTTAAAGTTCTTCCATATCACAAAACATTTCTCTTGTAAGCACTACCTTAGAGTGACAATTATGAACTACTATAAACAAGCAGTAACAGTTGTTTAATTGTTCCTAAAGAACCAGGTGTTATTCTTGCTGTGCTGTGTATAGGGACACATGGATATTTATAGCAGGCCTAGAGGATAGCCCATAATCCTGCCTTAAAAATGAGAAACAAAGACAGAGAGGTAAAGTTGGCCAAACATTCACAGCCAGGAAGCAATAGTTTCAAGATTTAAACCCAGGAGCTGTTCTGCCATAGTCCTTAGCTCATAGCCACCTTATCTGAACTCTATCTCTTCTCCTCCTCCTCTTCCTTCTAGTCCTTCTCTTATACCATTGATCATGCCATGCATATTGCTACTAAAAGTAATATGTTTTCTGTTTCTACTCTTTTCTGAATTTTTTCTCCTTTCCTTACTCCCTCCTTTTCTCTCTTCGTCCCTTTCTTCCTTCCTCTTTCCTCAATCTCTTTCTCTCTCTCCCCCTCCCTTTATAGTTGAGAAAGAGCAAGCAGGAACTGGTAAAATTGGAAGATTATTTGGTCTGAGCCCACCAAAGGAAGGTTCAGAAGCAATGTGGCATCCTGACATCAGATCTCTGAAAAGGTATATATATTTGTGTACATGTGTATTTATACACAAAACAGTTCTTAGCTCTGGAAGGCCTGGAAATTAATAGAGATGACGCTTTCCTTGCAAGCTTGCCTGGATAACCCTAGTTCTACAAAACCCCCGACATTGAGGACAGACTTGGCTACATACTTTAATATGCCAGTTAGAAACTACAAAACCTACAGACTATAGCAATAATCAGCAGGGCAAGAGACACATGAGTGTAATAGTGGCACTTATATTTTACTAACAGTAGAAGGGAATATATACCTGGTACTGTAAGTCTAGCCAACTATCCATTTCTGCTGAAGTCATGGACCCTACAAGAGAACCTACTACTGCTACTTTTTATCCCACTCATCTTAGGGTCATTATTGCTGTGATGAAACTCCATTGTGGGGCCTTAAAAGGCAGCCTGTTTGGGCTGAAAGAGGCTTGCTCCTAAAACCCAGTAGAAAACTCTACAAGGGACACAAGCGAGCCACTTTCCCAGAGCCCGGTGCCTGACACCACAGAGCCCCCAACTCCATAATTCTATGACTACCAGTCATGGACACCATGCCTCAAGCTCCTGGCATTCTGGCTAGACTCCACCCCCACAGTTACCTAACAATAGCCAGGTATTTTCCTCCCCATGGTTACCTGGCAACAAGGTAGCCCAGCCCACTATAAAAGGAGCTGCTTGGCCTCTCCTCCCTTTTAAGCTGTCACCTTTGGTTTCTTACTCGCATCTCTAGCCCTTCCCTCTCTCCCTCCCCCCTACCTCTCTCCGTGTGGCCATGGTGGGCCATACTTGAACAATGGGATAGGTTTTCCCCTAAAGAGCGAAGTCTAACCTCCCCCTGGAAGGCCTTCTTGCGCTCCAGCCTCGGACCGGACCAATGAATCTAGCCCAGATGGGAACCACCTAGTTGCCCTGTCTCTCCTTGCCCTTTCCTCCCGTCAGCCCTGGGGATGACTGAGCTCCCACAGGGACCCCACTTTGTTCTCAGCTCTTCCTTAGTGTCCAGCAGTGTCTGGGATGCCCGAGACTGAGAACCTGTTATCTCTGGCCTCCATGAGGCACAGAAACCTCAAACTGCCCCTTGTCCACCCCACACCCCTTGTCCCTATCTTCTCACAGCCGGACTCCCCCCCCCCCCCGAACCCTCCCCCTGGATTTGTGGAAACCATGTGCAGCAGTCCTCGGAGTCTGTCTGCCCAGAGCACCAGAACTCTGACTGGATGTGGGTTTTCTCCCACTCCCTTAATTCCCCAACACTCACTGTCCTACACCCTATGATCAAAAGCAACTTGAGAAAGGAACCATTTATTAGACTTACACCTCCTCACTAATGTTCACCATTGAGGAAAGTGAGGACAGGAATTTAGACATGGCAGCTGATCCCAAGGTCATGTGGGGGCTACTGCTTACTGTCTTGCTGCCCATGACCTTCTCATCCTGCTTTCTTAATAGAACCCAGAGGTGGCTGCACCCATAATGGGCTAGACCCTCCAATATTAATCACTAATTAAGAAAATACCTTACAGACATGCCTATACCTTCATTTATTACATATTTTCTTAAGGATCCCCTTTCTCCAGTGACCCAACTTGTGTCAAGTTGACATAAAACTAGCCAGCAAAACAATATTTATTTGCAAAAATAGTCTAAATACTTTTCTTTATATCACAGATAAGTGTCACTCCCCACTCTCAGCAAAGAAGCTTCCTTTTGAAGCAGACAAAAGCTGTTACAGAAATCAAGAACTGGTTGAAATGCAGAGAACTACTGTCCACATATTGCAAGTTCCCAACTGCTACATCTACAACACAGTACCTCCATCTCAGGCTCAGTGAGTGTCCTAGAAGAGGGAGAGGGTTGAGGAAGGGGCGAGAGCCAGAGGACGATGTCTGCTGCAACATAGAGCCATAGTGAGTACAGGGTGCTACAAACATGACAACATGGTTTTCAAAATGATATCTGCAAAATGGCAACACTAAATGACATTCTAATCTGGATGGGGGAAATATCACAAGGCCCCACCCACAGATGAAAATTTATAGGCAATAATATCTACTAAGAGAGAGAGGACCAGTCTTCTTACATTTTCAGAGATCAGAAAAAGCATGTATCAAAAATGCTGATTGGGAAATTAAGTGATTATCTCAGCTGGAGAGTAGAGTTGCCTTGTCTTGTGACCTTGAATAATCCCCTGATGTGTTACCCAATCCCAAGTGGTCATCCTTAAACAGATATACACGAGAATCAACATTTAATAAACTCATCAGTTTGTGTGTGCTGTGGTGTGTGTGTTATGGTGTGTGTGTGTGTGTGTGTGTGTGTGTAACAGTAATAATTGCAGAAGAGGTTCTGAATTTAAGAGGGTGTACAGAAGAACATGAGAGGAGTTAGATGTAGAAGAGGGTGGGATTGTCTAAAAGCTTTAAGTAAAAATTTTTTGCAACAGATTAATAGTGGAACAGAACTTAGTGAAGAGATATAATCAATGTGGCCGAATTACAGAAGGCAAAAAGAGTGTTGCAGTGATCCAAGACTATCTCTGGGTTGTTGACAGGAGCTTTAAACTTAAGGAGAGGAAGGAGTGAGGCAGGAGGCAAACAGCATGGGGAATGCATGAACAAGGTCCTTCCATCGCTGTCCCAGCTCTCCGACTCTTCAGTGGTCTCAAAGGTGGTGATTACAACTGTCATCTTCCAAGGTGGCTAGTTTTATTCTGAGGAGTTGATCTGATCTGCAGTGAAGATTATCTGTCATAGATAAGTGTCCTCATACTGCAATGGGGTTTCTCCTGTGATATTTTGCCATTTCTAAATTCCAAGTGGTTTCAGGTTTAGGACTATGACTTATCTTTGTGCCTTCAGCCTTGAAATAGGGTAAGATGGGTTAGGCAGGCAGACACTCCTCAGTGATTAAGGATCCTATGGAAAGTCAAGCAGAGGTAGATCTGACCTGACTTCAAGGGAATACAAAGTGAGGGCAGAGATGCCAATCTTTCAGGCTGCTTTCAGTTACCATGTGACTCTTATGAGACATCAGTGCTTAGAAAATTTAGCTGTCTTTTATACTTAGATCCCACCCTGGAGTCCTGAGAATGGGAGGCCATGAGTGTCAAGGGACTACAGACTGTTTTTCTGAATAAGAAGACTGAGGCTGAGCCTACTCAGTGCCACATGTGGCCACACCCTGTGAACATAGTGCTGATTGTTAGGACAAACAGTCACACTTCAGACATCTCTAAGGAGCATATGTAAAGTCTCATTTGTGAGGCCTTGTTCGTGTTTCCATTACTTACAATTTTTACAAAGCTTGAAAATAAATAAAAACTGAAATATGTAACAATACTAACCATCTTATTCTCTAGCTCTCTTTCTCCATAAATTCAAATTTGGGGAAATTGACCATATTTTCCAGAATCAGAGGTTACAAAACTCTACTAATTATGTATTTAAATGAGTCTGTGTTAATTGCAAGTAATGAGCCTGAATAATGGTGATCTTTTCATACCTTCCCTTTGCAGAGTGTACTCTGATTCACTGAATACCATGCTTTTAAGAAATGGACTGTGGTTCAGCCACCAATTTCCCTGGATTGCTTTTGTTAAATTGAGGAAGAGAGGTTTTTATAACATGGGCCCCCAGGTAATTAAACAGGAGAGAGGTTTTTAGAACACAGGTCCCTGGCAATTAATGAAAAGACTTTTTTTGTTTTTTTTTAAACTTTGGAATGATTTCAGTTGTGAACGCCGTGGCAGGAATGCTGGGCACAGTCACACCGCATGTTTCCCTGTAGTGGATGGTGGTTAGGTGGCAGTGAGCAGGGTCATCCATTTCTGGCTTCCTGCTTAGCTTCTTGCGTTCAGAAATGGACCATATTGATATGAGGTTTCCTAAGGATTTTAAAATGGTATGTTACACCAGGCCAGGCTTTCTAATGTTCTAAACTCAAATGAAGTCAGTGATTACCTGGGCTCCTCTGGACAGGTGTATTGATCTGCAGGAAGTGCTGTTTTGAATTAGATGCAATTGCATCTTGGTATATAATTTCATCACAGCTGATCCCATGTAGTGCCTATTAATTTATATTTATTCATTTTCTTCCTTTGTTTTTATTTCTTTTTTCTTTTGTTATTCTCTCTTTCTCTCTTTCAGTTTTTCATTCTTTCCATTTCTTTAGGAATAGACATAAAATTAGAGATCAAAATCTTTCCCATTTCTTCTGTAAGCTTTTTTTTCGACATTAAAGCCAGAACTCTGGAGGGAAGGACTTTGCTCCTTTGTATTTTCTTTCTCAGTAGTGAAACTGACACAGGCTGGTTGGCAACACATTCTGCCCCAAATCTCATCAAATCCCTCAGCTCTGACCATTCACTCTCAGGGGGTGCACAAGACAGATGAAAGGATCTTTCTGCTCTGGCCTTCCCAGGCAGGCACGTGCAGGGGACCTGGGTACATGAGTCTATTCACTCAGTTTTTTCCACAAACCTGCAGACTGATTTTGGAGTGGTGGCATTTCTAATGGCAGCCTCACTCACTATTCCTTTTTGGCACAAATAACACATTTTTTGTTTTGTTTTGTTTTCTTGCAATAAGATGTTATCCCAGGGCAGAAATGAAGTGTTTTCTTTTTCCAGTAACTTGGAAGTGTGCTACATCCATTAAATCCAGGTACACATGTAGCAAAATGTTCTATGGTTATTGCCAGTGACCTCATTGATTAATTACAGTCTGAGCCTCTTGACAACTTCCTACCGACTTGACTTCCTGAGTGATTAGCTCCAGCATTACTTGTGCAGTTGGGGCGAAGTAGGCTTAGGAACAGCCCTGCACTGGAGCAGTCTCTGCTCTACTGACATCAATTAATAAATGCTTTACAGAGGACAAAGAAAGAGCCTGAGACCTTATTTAGACCGCTTGGCAGATGACTGAGACCTGTTGATAGAATGAGCAAGGAAGCCGTCACACTCAGACTGCTGCCAGGTGTGGGGAGTACTAGCCCCAGGTTAACACGTAAGCCATTAAGACCTATCATACTCCTGAGAAATATGGCTAAGCACAGCCTGTGTGTGTTGTGAATGTAGATAGAAAGTTGAACTGTAGCTACCCGCCCATAGTTGGAGAGATTTATATTAGGGAATTAATGATAAGTTATATTAATTAATGTAAAATTAGACCATCAATACAAAAACACCCCAAAAGTTTAGAAACCTTTTATCCTCCTTATTATGACAGATGTGATACATCCAGGATCCAGGCTATTAGCCAGCTCTATTGCATGAAATAAACATGGGCTAAAATTTTCCATGTTCTGATACCACCATCCTTGTACATTATCATCATCTCTGTAACAATGCTGGGCCATAGGCCTGTTTGTTTCTATCTCACGAGAGAGTAAAGGGCAGAAGCATAGGACATTCAGTTCACCTTTTGTATTAAAAGTGATCAAGTTTTGGGGAGGGGATAGGAGATTTTCGGAGGGGAAACTAGGAAAGGGGATAACATTTGAAATGTAAATAAAGAAAATATATAATAAAAAATAAATTAAAAAGTATATAGTTTTTTAAAAGTGCTCAAGTTTCTCTTCTGCAAGCTTGGAGTAGCCACATCCAGCTGTAGAGAAGGCTGAGGAATGTTTGTAGCTTCCAGATGCGTGGCCATGGCTCCCCTCTACTGCAAAAGCAAAGAGCATGCGCTGGGAAGCAGGTCTCCGGTGCACTTGCTATAACTTGTTTCCTTGGTGAGTATATGAGGGCATCCATTCAATATGGGTTTGCATGAGTGACTCTCAAGCTCAAAGAAGGTATAAAAGTACAGTTTCTGATTTCCGGTCTGGGCCATGTATAAACATTGTGCAAAGATGAGATTCTTCTTTTAAACATACCTCCTACTTAAGCCTAAACTTGTTTAGGGGTTCAGCAACTTGCATGTGCTACAAAAGGTTTACTTGAGTGAACTTTTCTTCTTGCCTAGGTTTGGATGTCCTCTCTCTCTCTCTCTCTCTCTCTCTCTCTCTCTCTCTCTCTGTCATAAATAAAATTCCCTTTCAGATCACAGTAACAGAGATATGACACTTGTAAGTGAGGCCTAATTGAGGCCATTCATATTGTGAAGCTGCTGTCTGCTTCCATATTAAACACTGTTTGTCATAAGACAATGTTTAAATACAGAAAATCAATCTTGTACCAAAGTAACCACATGGAACACCAGCTCGCTACATCAAAGCAACATCAATGAATGTCTGGAAATTCATATTTGATCCAAATTGACTAAATTAAATCCCAGTACATTTTAAGTTACAAAAATTTCACCTTATAATTTTAGTCCTTTTTTATTACTCTTGTGGTGGTTTGAATATGGTAGGCACAAAGAGTGGCACTATTAGGGAGATATGGCCTTGTTGGAGTGGGTGTGGCCTTGATGGAGGAAGTGTCACTGTGGCATGGGTTTTAAATGCTTGGAAATCAGTCTTCTCCTGGTTGCCTTTACAATAAGAGGTAGAACTCTTATCTTCTCCAGAACAATACCTGCCTGAACTCTGTCATACTTCCCACCATAAACATTATGGATTGAACCTCTGAATTGTAAGCAATTCCCAGTTAAACGTTGTCCATCATGAGAGTTTCTATTATCGTGGTGTCTTCTCGCAGCAATTAAGCCCTAACTAAGACACTCTTTTCTTTTGGTCTCATTTAATACTGTTCCAATAAATGTTATATAAGGCTTTTATTTGACTCATATTCTATGTATAACTCAAATATTTATAACTTATAAGTAATATTATCAGTATGTAAATAGTGTATAATATAGAATAGGGATGGAACAGTGTGTTAGTCACCTTTCTTTCACTAAGACAAAATAGTGGAAGATATTGGCTTATAAGGAAAGAAGGTTTGCTTTGACTTGTTAAATGTCCTGATTAGTTTAGATGCCAGGTTGACAAAGCTTAGAGCAATAAGAAGAGAGCTTCAGTTGAGAAAATTACTAGATCATATTGGCCTGTGAGGTATTGTCTGTGTTAATTTGTGTAGGAGGACCAAGCCTACTGTAGGTGGAACCATCCCTAGCCAGGTGGTACTGAACTGTATTTGAATCCTAGCTGAGTATAAGCTTTTCTGGAGCTAGCTAGCAAGCCATATCTTTCATGGTTCCAGCTGTATTTCTCTGGCTGTGAAATGAGTTCCTTGGTAGGAAGCAATGCTTTGTAGAATAGCATACAGGCCTGCCTTTAAGCTTCCTACAGGAATACTCTGATTTGGAATTATAAGATGCAATAAACCTTTCCTTCCATAAATTGTTTTGATCATAGCATTTTGCCACAGCAATATAAATGGAATTAGAACAATGGTTATGGATGCTCCTTTATAAGATTTGCTGACTTGGTTGCTTTAAGCAGCTGGGGGGAAGGCAGCTCATTTGGAGCAAGGGAAGAATAATTTTCCCTTTGTGAACCAGCAACACAGAGAAGTAAGGACTGAAGACCTATGGTCTTCTTCAAGGGCATGCCTCCAGTGACCTAGGCACCTTCCAGAAGGAAAACTCTGCCTCATAGGGACTCTACCTCCCCCAGAATGCTAGGACTGAGCCTCTAGCATCTGAACATTTGGTGGACATTCACCATCCAGAAGCTGAACAGAAGCGACTTGGGAAGAAGTCACATTAGCCAGGATTCTAACACAATACCTAAGCTCTGTTCAGTTGATTATCTGAGTCAAGGTGGTTTAGACACCACAGGTGTCAACAACCCAGACCCATCTCTAGTCATGAACAGATAATTCAAAGTTAAGTCCAATTATTTTGAGTTCCTTGTGTGTTCTCAATCAAATACAAGAGTTAATGGCCTGGAAGGTTTATGGTATGTTTCCAAAATTCTAATTTAGATGCATGACCCTTTGAAAGATTTCTATAGCTAAGCAAAATATAAATTTATCTACCCTTGGAACAAAGCAAAAAGTGTACTTCTAATAATTTTGATTGTGTTCAGGCACTGGAAATGTAGCTTTGTGCTCTCGCCTTGACTGAAATATAATATCTCTCTCCTTCAAATAAAGGGAAGAGGACAGCTCAACTTCTTAATAGACAAGGTCCTTACTGCTAATGGGTATCTCTAAACAAGGTTGATTCCTCTAGGCAGGATTTATGTATATGTAACTAAGAGGGAAATAGTCAGGGAAAGGTGAGTTTAGAAGGATCTGGGAACACTGGCTGCATTCATGCAATCCTATTAGCCCAAAGAGCACATTAGTTTCATATAAGCCACCATAAGCAAAGACAAAACACAGCAGCTAGAACACTCTGTGCTAATTACATCATTCTTAATCTCCTAATTTCTACTATAACGTTGAATTTCTATAAAGAGTGTTTATGTCTAATGCAGTTTCATATTATCTGTAAAACTACTCTTTGGTTTCACAAAACTCACGACAGCAGCTTAAATAGCTTTAACCCTCCGCCCCTACACACACACACACACACACACACACACACACACACACACACACACAAAGCATAGAATTGCACCACTTCAGCGGCGGTTGGATATGAGCACCCAGTTCTGACACACAAACTGTTACAGAGGAAAAATGAACATTTCCTGTGTCTCTTTCTTTGCAACACCTTGTCCTGGTGATAGTTAAGCTGAAAAAGTCAGTGCCCAGCAATGCAATCCTCTCTAAAGGTTTTAGTAATATAATAACTCTGCTCCATTAGTGTGTGGTTAGGAGAATGAATCACTTTCAAACTTATGTAGGCACTAAATCATTTTTAGACAATAGCATTTATTTTTAAAGTATGAGAGACATTTTTAATACTAATTAAAACAGCTACATTAGAGAACATTTTGAGGTGATATTATATAGCTCTTTGCTTTAAGCATTGTGGATATTTGACTTGGCTTGTTTCTATCAACCTTGCTGTTTTGTTTTGTTTTGTTTTGTTTTTGATAAAATATCTGTAGTATAAGATTTATCATCTCAAACATTTCAAGCACACATTTCAATAATGTCAGGTGCACTCTCATGGTCCTACCGTTTCAGAACTCATACTACAGAACTGAACCATTCTAACCCTGAACGAACTCTCTTTTCCACTCTCCACTACAACCATTCTGTTTCTGACTACCACTCTGACTCCAGGAAATTTAAATTAACTCTCATAAGTACATCTTACAAGTAGAACAACATGATATTTGTTTATCTGTGAGCAGCTTGTTTTACTTGGAATGCTATGATCAAGGTTAAATGGCACACATGATCCCTTTTCTTTGAAAGGCTGATCATCATCCCAACACATACTATGCTACATGTTGTCTACCCATCTGTCAAAAGTCACTTTTATTGCTTACATCTTTGGGCTACATTGAACAACATGAAACTCCATTGAGACTCTCATTGTTTTGGTTTGGTTTGGTTTTCTGACTTTCATACAAAAGAAAAATTTCTGAATCAGAGCTAATTTCATTGAGGAATTCCAAACTTTTCTGTGGAAGCTCCCATCATTTTTTATCCCCAGAAACAGTGTTCCATATGTTCACTAACACTTGCTATCTGTTTTGTTTTTGAATGATTGTGCAGTAGAGATGAGGTCTGTTTAACTTGGAGCACATACTGAGTTAAAGACTGAGGCTTGTTGATGGTGGTACATGCCTTGAATCTCAGCACTTGAGAGGCAGAGGTGGGTGATCTCCATGCATCTCCAGGCAAGCCTTGTCTACAGTGAGTTCCAGGACATCCAGAGTTACATGGAGAAACCCTGTCTCTAAAAAACAAAACAAAAACAAACAGAAAACCCCTACCAAAAACAAAATCAAAACCAAAAGAGTGAGCTGGGGTTCACAGCTTGTAGGATCTTTCTTATGCAGTCAGTTCACAGATCCACCATGACCATTATTATCAACAGCAATCAGGTGTTTCAGAATCTTCCACTTTCTAGAAATGTAATTGCTTTTTGGACCAGAGCCTACAGTACTGGTAGTACAGTGTGTAACCAGGCATCATATAAATCCAATACCTCAGTGACCAGCATAGTCTTAAATACATTTACTAATCTCTTATTGAAACACTTGCCAAGACCGCAGGGATTCTATTCTATGGGAAGGCCAAAGAGGCTACAAAAGCAGGGACATGGTGACCAGGCTACAAAAGCAGGGACATGGTGACCAGGCTACAAAAGCAGGGACGTGGTGACCAGGCACCGTCAAATTTTATTGTAACGCATCATGTCAGGCACATAAGTTCCCATTTTTAGATTGTGATATCAGATGCATGAGGCCCTACTCCATATTACCTACGTACTTTTACCTACAGGAGAAACCAGGATCCCTCCTCTCTATGCTTTGCTCCTCCATGTTTACACAACAGCAAGGGCCAAGGTAGGACCTTGTCTTCAGCTCCAAATGGAATCTCAACTCAGAACGCACGTCTAGGACAGATGTGCATGAGGAACACATGGATGACAGTTGTTTAACATATACCGCTTTATACAAGAGTGATTTAACATGATCACCATTGCTTTCCAGGGATTCTGAGCCATGAAATGATGTCTATTTTCTCCTTCATATTTAACCCTTCTATCTTAATCACTAATTAATCAGATTTCTGTTGTACACATCTTTTTGATTCTTTGTATTTGTCAATAATGAAAAAGACAAGTTAGTGTTTGAAATTCTAGCTCTGAGAGTTTGCTGGTGTTTGTAAATGTTTCATAGTGGCATGTTCCTGGTTGAAAGAATGGCCTATGTCACAAGACTCTTGTTATTTGTTGTTATACACATTATGCTTTAGAATGTTTTCTATTTTGCTTCAAAAAGGGCATGAGGTAGAATTGCCTAAGAGGAAAAAATAAAGTAGGATTAGTGTAAAGTAGAGTGCAGGGTTGAAGAAAGCATGCAGTAGGAAGTGCACACTGCCCTTTATTATCTCCTTCCACCTAGAGATAAAATTTTTATTGATTTCCACAGATATCCATGTCAATACAATGAGCACTCATTTCCCTTGCTTTCTTGTTCTGGTTATAAAGAAAGTCTCTCTTTTTTGGTGATTATGTATGTACCAATATGAAAACTTCTCCTCAGAATCTGACTTTGATAGCCCATGAGAGACTAGTAGAAACTCAGTCTTTCATATTTTAAGGAGTCCATATCCCTATCAAAGGCTCCTTTAAAGAGTCTTCTGCTCCCCAGCCCACATATCCTCTTGACTTTACCTTAGAATCCATTTGTGAGAAGCCTGGAATCTGTTGAATTGAGTGCAAGGATGTGGGCAGCTAACCAAAATGTTCCAGTTGTTTCCTGACAGTCTTTTAACAGGCTGTGGTAATAACCGAAGAGAAATGCATTATGTCCACAGACCAAACTGTCTTTCTTTCTGAACATAGTGATAGTACTTCCTGACCCAAGGCCACAGTGGTTGTTTTCTTTTACTCATGTATGAACTAAGTACAAAAAAAAAAAAAAAAAAAAAAAAAAAAAAAAAAAAAAAAAAAAAAAAAAAAAAAAAAAAAAAAAAGCATTTCTGTTCAAATAAATACAAAATCAAGTCATTTTATTTATTTATTTATTTATTTATTTATTGTTTTTTGGGACAGGGTTTCTCTGTATAGCCCTGGCTATCCTGGAACTCACTTTGTAGACCAGGCTGGCCTCAAACTCAAAAATCCAATTGCCTCTGCCTCCCGGGTGCTGCGATTAAAGGCATGCACCACCACCTCCGGCCCATCACATCATTTATAATGACAAGCTTCTTCCAACATCTTATTCCAGGGCACATAAGATATGTCCTCTTTAGGAATGACTAAGATCTCCCTGGAGGCATATGGTCTGTCAGACAGCATATATACATATGACCTGTTTCAGCAACACTTGGCCTTATGCACATGTAGCCAGATACTCCTGTTCTCTCTAGTACTGCTTTCTTGTTATCATGTTATTGAAATGGAAGTATGCACATGATAGCTTCCTCTGCTTTACAAGTCTATAACAAGAGTGAGCTCTGTGGAATGTTTCTGTGTGGGGAAGACTTGGGCAAGGGGGAGGTAACTAAGCAAGTGGGGATATGAAATAGCTGAGGGAAGCAGTTTCTCAGGTCATCCACACTCTCCTCAGAGAGGACCAGAAGATAACCATCATTTAAAAAAAACAATGAAACAATATGTTAATGCTTTGCTTTTTAAGAATTCGAGGGAAGATCAAAACCATTTGAGGTAAATTCACCATGTAGCCTTCTACATCAAGAAATCTAAGAACTATATTCACTGAATCCCGTCCTCTACAGAAAATTGACAGCTTCAGAAATACTGTAGTCAGGGTTCATGGAAGCAGGAACACTGTTTTGGGAAAGGATTTCAAAGTTTTACAGTGAATTTATTTTTAGAGTTTGCACAGGTATTTGTTTACATTACATGTATCTTCAATGTATGTATTGGAATGACAGAGATTCTAGGTACCATGCCCTCATGAGTCTCTGTGCAAGACTGGGTGCTGAAATTATTGTGCACCGATGTACCAGACCACCATACATTGCTTCTGTAATGAGAAAACCATATTTTTACTGACATAATCATGTCATTATATAACATTTCCAGAATAGGTGAACAAATTTTGTTCTTCCTAAATAAGAAATTACTGAAAGGAAAAAAAAAAAGATGGTCAGTGGTACCTAAGTCCAGCTTGTTGAACCAATGAATTGGGAGAGTTGATTACAAGAAAATGGGTGGCTGGGTCAGCTGTATCACTGGAAAGCCCACTCCATTATGGACAGTGACACCTGAGTTTTCACACTAGTTTCAGGAAGAGCATCTGAAGAGTCTCTTCTCTGTGGTAATTGTTTGCTGCCTCTGTGGTGTGAAAGAGAAGCTCTAGAGTTCTTACAACTTTGAGTTTTGTGAGCCTTTCTCATTCTATGCTTCACATACGTGTGTACAGAGCAAGAGAGTAACATATAAGCACAGTTCATCTTCCTGTATTAGACAAGGTTGCATACTCCTTTGTGTCCAACAACAAGAACAAGCCACTTCTTTTATACTCAAGCTTATATAAAAGCTCTGACTACAGTCTACACTAGGCTTCTCTTCTGTCAAACTCCAGCATAGCCCAGTAGCCCCAAATGCTGGCCACGCATCTCAAAGGTTAGTTAAGCTCTGACTGGCTTCATAACAATTACTATGAACTTCTGTCCAATGGTTCCCATCCCAAATTAGGAAGATTTCACAGATTTCATTTCTCATGCTCTTGGATAATTCACATTTATTAGTATTCTCTTTCTCAGCTTTAAGGGGAGATCAAAATCATTTTGTGTAAAGTCGCTATGTGGCCTTCCAAATTAAGCAATCTAAAAACTATATTTACCAAATCCCACCCTCAACAGGAAACAGGTAAAGCTGACATGACAGCTTTAGAGGTATTGTAGTCAGGGTTCTGGGAAAGTTTTGTCTCTTTCCAGATCCTTGTGCTTATTCCATATTCCATGTTTGTTACACCCTACTCTCAATATTATTTCTCCTTAAATATTTTTATTCTATCTTCCTGCACATTGGCATATAGCTTACAAGTGTTTATCATAATTAAACATAGTATTTATTGTGTCAGAATAAAACAAATCATTTATTGATCATGCTCGGATTGAAAATGACTCTAGAAATTTTACAGTCTTTTGTTGCCTTAGTTTTATTTGGTTTGGTTTGATATGTTTTTTTTCTAAGTTATTTAGGCTGGACTCTGACTTATGGGCTCAGACAATACCCTTGCATAAACCTACTGAGTAGCTGAGATCATAGGTACACCTTACCACTCTGTGATGAGATACATTTTTATCAAAACAGCAAGCTGCCTCATAATTATAGATATAATAAAACACACACAATACACACACACACACACACACACACACATATTTCATCATATTTGTCAAATACATTTTCTCTAACAGGTTTTGCATAAGAACTTAACAGTTATAACCATTTTGTGATTTGTATTATAAAATCACTACATATCAATTTTATTAATGCTTAGCCAAGGAAGCAGAAACTCTTGAGTTTATCATTGGCCCAAATTGTTTAGGGACATAGCTATGGTTTAAACTGTCCTCTGTGGCTTCATCCACCACACTCTCCCATTTTGGGCTCTGGAGGCCACTAATTGATAGTGATATCTATTTTCACAGGAAGCATTCCTAGGCACATGCTAAAAGTATTGGTTGAAACTCGAGCCGTTTCCTTTGGAAATGGCTCCCCTTGAATATCAGTGATAATAGGATAAGAAAGTAAATGGCCAAGGATGCCTTGCTGTCTCAAGTTTGTAACCAAGTTCAACACAACAGACGAATGTATATCAAAATGAGAAAAAGCCAATGGGGAAAATATTTGAAATAGTAAAATACTTAAGTTCATGGGAAACCCATGGAAAGACAAATAAATAAAAAAAAAAACTCTATTATAATTTAAGCTTCTTAGAACAATCTTTACAGAGTTAGTTTTTCTTTGAAGCTTATAGTTGGAAAATAAGGTTGCAACCAATATGAAGAACCTCAAGGGGATTAGGAAGTGATTCACATATGAACCTGTGATATAAAGATCCCTTAGCCTTTTCTATTTAAGAATAATTTTCCTAGGTCATCTATATAAACTGGTTTAGTTTTACACAAAACAAAGTTTCCACTGGATTTGGAAGAGACCATTTTATCTTCATAGAATTCTATAGCTGCAAGAATGTGAATATTCTCCTTTGTTAGGTTTTCCTTTCTTGCTGATTCTGGTGTGAATCCAAGTTCTTTATCACTAAAAAGTTTAGTATAACTGATATCAGGGCTGAGCAAGGTAATCAGGCCTGAGAAGTTTTTTTCAGGTCAGTTCCCTAAACAAAATAAACACCCAGTGTCCTTTGTCATAACAATGGCTTCAAGGCCTCACATATATTAGTTCCTGCACACCACACTACTCGTTTAGTTACACAAAAGCAGCTGGGAATAGAACCCATTGGGCTGTGCCAGTGCTGGAACTCTGAGCACCTCTCTGATATCTCTAGACCTCTGTGGATCTGACTACCAGGGAGGAGAGATTGTCTCAGAGAATGAGTCTCAAACCCTCAAAAGGAACATCCATTGGAAGTTCATAGTTTCCACCCCCAACCCCATAATTATCACAGTTAAATAGCAAATCAAACCCTGGTTCCTTAGCAACAGAATTAATATTTACAGAGATGAAATATCACTTTCTAAGAAAATATTTCTATTATCAAAAATTATGTGCCCACCTGGGTGCTAAGCCAAGAAGAATACTTCATTTACTTCACTGTAGAGACAGTGCCACACATGCAAATGAGAATTCTAGACATGTAAGTCCTGTAGCTTTAATAATTTGCATATTAAGCAATTATTATTTAGATGCTGCAGTTCAAAAGCAGGGCCTTTACATGCTAAGCACAGGCTATACTTCTAACCTAGCTGCCCACCACAAAGAACTAGATTTGCTTGAAACATTTCTGAGATACAGCATTCTGATTGAACTGAGAGCTACCTGTGACCATACTGAGCTGCATGGACTTGCCTTTTCTGACACTTTACACACAGAGAAAGTAGGTCATCTAGAGTTTTCCAGTGTGCATCTGTGCTGTTTGAGTTTATGGTTCTACCTTTTCCTTTTTATAGCTGTCCTTGTGACCTCTTACTCTCAGAATTCACTTCTTGCCAGACCTATTTTAATCAGCTTTATCTCTGCTGTAATTATCCCTCTGTAACCTACAATTTTGAGCTAAGGAGCTACCCAATAACACACTAAAATTGTGCCTAGATAAGGGTGTGTAGACCTTTGTGAGGCCCACTGGCCTCTCCCGTGAATTAAATGTGTAAACTCTTGATCACCCCTGACTTGAGGACATTTATGATGACCAAGGTTACTGTCCTCAAGAAAGTTAAGACCCTAATGAGGACTTAATAAAATAGAAAAATAATGCTTACAAAAAAGTGCTACTTCTCTGAGTCTGTTAGTAGCTTCAATATGTCGAGATATTTGAGAAGGCATATGAAGAACTTAAAATAAATCTCAAAGAACTACTTAGATCTACATAGTCAGTAATTACTTATTAACTCATCGTGTGTGTCTGCGTGTACCTGTGCATGTATGTTTGTGTAAGTATGTCTGTGTGTGAGTATCTCTGTGTGAATGTGCCTGTACATGTGTGTATGTATGCCTGTGCATATGTGTCAATGAGCATATGAGTGTCTGTATGTGAGTATGTCTTCCTGTGTGTAGGGTATGTGCATGTGTGTTTGTGCATGCAATATAATGGAGAAAGACATCAAATTGTAGAGGTGACTGAATTGTACAGTGTTAGAATGGACTTTATTACATAGAATATTCATTTCTGTAGCTGTACAATCACTTGTTCATGTTTCTGGAAAGAAGTAAGGGTTGCACCCACATCATTATTTTCCATGATTGCCACTGAAAATTCCCATTTCATTGTGGCTAGTTCCAGACTTATAAAGTTCCCTGGTCCTTCTTTGACCTGGGGTTTGATAGCCCGAGGCTTTCAGGCTGGTCTTCATAACATTATTACATCTGTTTCTGCCTCTTTCAGAATAAGGAGAGCTGGCATGCACTGAACTCACAATATCTGCAAGGCATCTTCCATTGTATTGTGTCTATTTTGCCCCAATTTCCTGAGGAAAAGGAGATATAAATTGACTGATTATTTTGTTCAAGGTGACAGGCAATGTGAGTGGTGTTGTCAGGACTTGGACTTGGGAAGTTTTATTTCCAAGTGCATGTGATTAACCATCTTGACTTCTAAGATATGATGGCACATTCCTATAATCCAGTGGTTCTCAACCTTCCTAATGGTGCAGTCCTTTCATATAGTTCCTCATGTTATGGTGACCCCCCAACCATTTCATTACTACTTCATAACCACAATTTTGCTATGTGGTTATGAAGTAGTAATGAAATGGTTGAATCATATTTGAAATGAATTTGTTATAAATCATAGTGTAAATATCTGATATGTGATCCCCAAGGAGGGTGAAACCCACAGGTTGAGAGAGACTGCCAGTACTTGGGAAGTGGAGAAAGGTGGTTCAGGAGTTGAAGACTAAGCTGAGTTGCATATTGAATTGGCTAGCCTGAGTTACATGAGACCTTATATGCAAGGGAGGGAGGGAGGGAGGGAGGGAGGGAGGGAGGGAGGGAGGGAAAGGAGGAAAGAAAATCACTATGATAAGACCCTATTGGTTAAAACACCTCAAACGTTGGTAACAAGGAATGAAGAATGAATCTTCTCTAATATAGAAGCTCCTCTGTTGGCTACTCCATGGTACTGAAAGGTGCTACCTGGGGAGAAATGCATCAGTCTTACCCAGCTGTGAACCCTTCACACTGGATCCATCCTAGCAGGATCTATCCACAGGTGCAACAATGGCATGAACACTGTGGGGGTAACCAATCCCGACAACTAGCATTGTATGTCAGTTACCCCTGCCCTGTTAGTTGTCTGTTGATTGCTTCGAGCAGATGGGAAGTCAGTTTTCTTTAGGGTGTTCTCCTTGGCCTTGCTGCAGTGGAAGGCCCATAGTTATGTGCATTCAACAGCATTAACTGGACTCCATGAGTTACAAAGAAAAAAGAGGACATGAGGTTGAAAGCTGAGGATATGGGAAACTGAGGTGAGTTAGAGCTGAGGAACAAAGACTTGAATGACGAAGGTACAATGTATACCTGTATGGAATGCTTGAAATAAAGAAAAATACTAAGTTACACAAGAAAAAAATCAAAGACAAACAAAAGAATTGTTTCTCTCCTTACAGTTGAATTTTCTAATGTCATATTCCAACCAGACACTTTCAGGGTACAGGCAGGACTGGAACATGCTGAGAAGAATGGATGCTCAGAATAGAAGCCCCATCAGACTCCAGAACAGGGCCTGTGATTCACTTTGACCTTATCCTGCTGGTTTTCTCTACTGTTGAACGCTTTTATAATTCACTACAGCCTCTGAGTAGTCCCCTCTTGACACATAGTTGGTAGATGTTCATTCTTGGGCATATTCCAAAAAGTAAAATAAGTAGAACAAACTTTCTGAGCTATTTGAACAAATAGTATCAGGTCAGTAGAGTGGGTTGCTCTACTCCTAGTCCATTTATTGTGAGTTTTGCCAGATAATAGTCCCAGAATTGAAAATTATCATCCCAGCAGCTTCTACTTGCTTTTCAACTATTTTTTTCAAGGTCTGTCTATGTAGAACATTTATTCAGCAAAGACATTCTTACTTTCAGTATGTGTCCTGTGAGACGAGGTAATGATTAGTCATGTAACCCAAGATAATTAGAATACATGGGATAGTGGATTTTTAAAAAATGTATATTTTCTTTATTTACATTTCAAATGTTTTCCCCTTTTCAGGTGTCCCCTTCAAAAATGCCCTAACTCATTCCTCCTCCCTTCCCTGCCTCTGTGAGGGTGCTCCAATACCCACCCACCCACCCATTCCTGTCTCTCACCCACCCTCCTGCATTCCCCTACACTGGGGCATTGAACACCCTCAGGCCCAAGTCCTCCCACTGATGTCCAACAAGGCCATCCTGGGCCACATATATGGCCAATGTCATAGGTCCCTCCATGTGTATTCTTTGGTTGGTGGTCCAGTCCCTGGCAGCTCCAGGGGTCTGACCTATTGACAATGTTGCTCCCTCCATGGGGCTGCAAACCCCCTCAGTTCCTTCAATCTCTCCTCTAACTCCTCCATCTAGGACCCCCCACACTCAGTCCAATGGTTGTCTGTAAGCATTTGCCTCTATATTCATCAGTCTCTGGCAGAGCCTCTCAGGAGACAACCATATCAGGCTCCCATCAGCAAGCACTTCCCGGCATTCACAATAGCATCTGGGTTTGGTGGCTGTATGTGTATGGGCTGGAGTTTGTTCAGTAAGCCCTGGACTTTGGTAAGATTCACTTGTTTCCAACTCGTTAGGCAGACTTTCAGGATCTTGCAAGCTTATTGCTATGGCAGCTTGAGTCCCATGAGAGCTGATTCTTCATTGTGATGCTCTAGAGTCCCTATTTCTTAGGGCCATGCATCATAGAGTGGCTTCTACTTCCTTTGTATATATAGTAGTTACAAAGAAGCCAAAATCCTGCTTCACAAGAATAAGAAGCAGGAGCTGTGAGATTCTCAGGGTGAGCTGCTTGCTCAAGTCAAAGGTACTGGGCCTTCACTGCAGTCTCTTGAATAGAATTGCAGCAAGGTCTTGGAATCTCAACATTTCTACATTTCTAACAAATCCCGAAGATATCATTGGGTGTTTGGTTATGTGACTTCATGTCTTCCTGTCTTTCCTAACATCTGCTCCTGTGCCATTCATTCCTAGACATGCACAGCCTCTTGAGAATCCACTTCCTACAGCATCAGTCTTCTACAGCAAACAGTAAAAGGTTGTTTTAATGATGTTTTTAAAGCAAATGTTAATATATGTAGACTAATTTGCGGGGTAGAGCTTGTTTTCTTTGTTTTTATTAAGAATTTGTGCTTAGGGAATGTAGAATAACCTTATAAACCTAATGATATTTAATTACTCTTTAATAACCTCTGTCTCTATAGTGGAAATCTGGGAGATCTGAAGAAATAGTGCCCCAGGAATTGTTTTTTCTCTGAGGATGGGACTGCAGTCTAGCCTGGGGATGCTCCAGTCTGATCACAGTCCCTGAGATTTGATGAGTACAGACTGTAACAAGCAGAGACTTTCCTTCCTCTATTGAATTTTGTGTATTGACACTACTGTATCCTCTACATCCCCTCACTCTCCTCTCAGCAGTGGACCCCAAGAAGACTGTTCTGCCCTTCTTATCCTCCTCAGTGTATGACACCCATACGCTGCTGAACCAAGCATCCAGTTCGATGTTCTTTCATTGATGATGAAAGGGATGGATTTGGGGTTAAATAGATCATGTTTGTAGGAGAGCTCTACTAGATATTATCAAACACCCATGAACAAATGCTGTAACTCTTTGAACTTGGTCTTTTTCATCTGCAGATGGAATCCCTCTTACGCTTTGTCTATAGAGATGCAATTAAGATGGAGCTGTTACTACTCTAAACACAGTAGAGCCCTGACACAGGTGTCAGTGTGTGAGGGTCAAAGTGAGCCCATCTCTGTTCTTCCTTCTCTGATGACCCAGTCAGCACAAGGCTTTCCCCTCTGCCACCCACCACATACCAAGCTACATGTGATACTTGTCATCTTAGTCCCTAACAACTGCCTACTTACAAACAAGAAGTACCTGGCAAACCCTGGCACCTGCTCCATCCACAAGCATCCCTCATCTTTTCACTAAAGACAGAGATGGACAGTCCAGTCTCAGGGGAAGAAGGAATTGAGAAGACTCCAGTGAGTGACAAAGTTGCTAGGATTTCTGAGCAGGCTGGGCAATGGCACGCTAAAGACACTTAGCAGACTCTGATGTTAGCCAGGAAATCAGGTGGCATCAGGTATCTGATGTGACATCATGTGAGGAGCAAATCTTGAAATAAATATACACATCAGGGGATAATGATGACAATGAGAATGTTATAGGAGAAAGAGAAAAGAGAAGGAAGAAAAAAGAGATAATCCCATACAGTTTATAATTTGTCCTCACCAAATACAAATGGCATCATAATGATTAAAATAACTTACATAATACCCTGGGTATTCTTCTATACTTCTCAAAATCAAAGCTCATCAAAACCTCAAAATAATATAACAAAATAGCTATGATTTCAAGGCCTTGTGTCACATGCCTGTAATGGGACTGCTCAGGAAGTTGAGTCAGGAGGATTACATAGACTAGAAAGCACAGGCAGACTCTGTCACAAGAATCCAAAATAATAATGAAAAAGAAAAGGCTAGCTCATATTGCTTGCCTAGCAGAAATGAGAAAGAAAATCTGCAAATATCTGACAAGCTTCTTAGTCTACCCCTGTGAGTGTCAAGAGTTTGGACCCTTGCCAAGAGTTTTTGCAACCTTTTACTCAGGTGAGAGACAAATCTGTTACAGTCTCTACTAGCGGCTCTTTTGCCATATGGCTTCCACATATAAATTTTCAAAGGGAGCTGAGCCACAGAAATACTTATGGGATAGACAGTGGACACAGAATGCTATCCTTTTACCCAACACCTCATGCTCTCTCCTCCTTTACATGCTGAATGAGCTAGTAGCATGATACAGCTTCTGTTTTCCCCCTCATTAGAGCCCCAAGAACTGGTGGCAAAATTACATCGCTTGCTTCCTGTAGTTCTCCTGTGTTGTCAAGAAAGCACACCTGTGATCTTTCCACTAGAGGCCAGAGATTTCTGTTGCAATATTTATTGCTCATAATTCTTACCCAATAGTTTACTAAGGTACCCATCCATCCACCATCTATCTACTTATCTAATTATCTATCTATCTATATCTATTATCATATTTCCATTTGTTTCAATTGTTTCATTGTTTTAATTACTAGACACACATTCTATTCTATTCTATTCTATTCTATTCCATTCCATTCCATACCGTTTGAGTCCATTCCACTCCATTTTTGTTTGAAAAAAAAAAAACACATCAGCATTTCCAGATGTACCTGGGCTGTAAGCATCCCTCTTTTTTTTGTTTGTTTGTTTTGTTTTGTTTTGTTTTGAGAAGCATGCTGCATGTGCACTTTTCTTCAGGAATGGATTGCAGATTAGGTAAGGGATCTGGGGCTCCAAATCTACCAAAAATGCTAACTGAATTCCAGATTTCAAAATGAAGACTTTAGCCAACAGTACAGAAATGAAGAGAGAGGCCTTAGGGGAGAAACCCCCTGCCTCTCGCTCCAGTGACTTAGGTGGTCTGCTCCTCTGTTCTATTTCTCAGGGTGAGGTGGCTTGGAACAGAGTTAGAAGACCCTCTTAGCACTGACTTGGAGGCAGACAGGAAATAATGATGCTCAAGTTTGCTGGTTGACCCCCCCCCCCATTTACTTCTAATTCACTAACGAGCAGAGTCTTCACTAGCGAGGTGATGAGAACATCAGTAATGAACTTACTTTCATCCCTTGAGACCTGTGTCCATTAGTCATTCTGCTAACCACTGGCACAGCTTGGCCCTTCCTCAGCAGCATTTGCTCAGTGTGCTATTATGAAATCAAATCCTAGAGCTAAATAAACAGGAGCTTGAATGCACGGGACTTGTTTGCTTAAGGTGCTCAGTTAAAAACTGAAAATGGGGCTTAGCTTTCTTACCCTGTCTCAATTCCATATGTGGATCCTAACCATGTTGCCTGGTTCATACAGGAGTGGGAAGCACCAAGCGCCATACCATTTTAATTTCTTGTCATTAGTCTCCCAGGAGAACCTCCGCCCAGCTGGAGCAGCAAAGGCCAGAAATCTCTGGCCTCTAGTGGAAAGATCACAGGTGTGCTTTCTTGATAACACAGGAGGAGAACTACAGGGTGGGACATAGCTCACAGCTGTAGCCTCGCACTTCCAATTGCAGATGGGTCTCCTTATCCTCTGTTCCAATCCACTTTACCCTCAGAAGTGGAACAGAAGAGCAAACCTACTAAGTCACTGCAATGAGAGGCAGAAACATTCTCTCCCAGGGCCTCTCTCTCCATGGCAGACCTCCTAAGTCACTGCAATGGGAGGAAGGAACAATCTTTCCCAAGACCTCTCTCTCCATGTCTGTACTCTTGGCTAAAGTCTTCACTTTGAAATTGGAAATACACTTAGCATTTTTGGTAGATTTGATTTTTTTTTTAAATGCTGAGACATTTTGTCAGTTATATATGAGCAGTTGCTAGACTTTTCTTGGTGACATAACTTAGGTATGTCGTTTTACATTCTGGCTCAACACATGGGCAGGTGAAGTAGCACAGTGGGTTCAGGAGACTGTCAGAAGAAAAGCGGCTTCCCCAAATGCATGCACCTTGCTGACAGTGTCACCCATTGGATTAAAGAAACATGGCAGCAACTACATCTGTCCCTTTAACTTCTAGCAGCATTTGATTAATAACACAATATTCAGTGGTTTTTAGGAGACATTATATTCCTCTTACTGTGTTAAAGTTAGCTCTTCAGCAAGTGTTTAGCAATCTCTTGCATATAAAAGGGATAATTATTGTTTTGCTGATTAGTTTTACGACAAATTAACCAAGCAGAACTATATTTTAAACATGCATTTAAGAGAAAGATAAACAATTTAAATGTTAGGCATCCTGTAAATGCCGCATACCCGTATTTCCTGCACTACATAAAACCACAATCATCTTATCCCATGAGTCATAGTATTTAGTCATAACATTATTACCAATTTCTCTTTTACTTTTCAAATGAAAAGACAACATTTATTTTTCCCAGTGACTTATTTTTAGGTCCATTCTCTATGTGCCTTTAATGTTGGTTCCTTTCTACCCATTTACACAGTATCATCCTTCAAATCTGAGATTCCCGACCACATAGAACATCTCTCATTTTTCTGAACCCTCTTTTTTTAACCTAAAAATGAGTGAATAGTATAATTACTGTGATGTTCAACATTGTGGCTGAATGCAGGTTGTGAGTGTGTTCAGGAAATTAAAACCTAGGATCCCCACAGGAAGCGGGAGATGGTGATACAAGGGTGTATGGAATCGCACAGCTCTGCAAAGCTACCGAGAACAAACCAGCTCCCGGACCTCGCAATCTTCCAGCATTGATGCATTTTCTTGACTCCTGGCAAGTTGTTTGAGGCAGTATTGCACACATGGGCCCTGATGGGTTTTATCTTACCAGGATCTTGATACTGCCTACTCTTTGTTAATTTACTTTTCATTTCTAGCTCCTTATGGAGTGAAATGCAGGTAGCAGCTGCTTCTCAATCCTGTGTTCACACTTTCATATTGCAATTATTCAGCTTTTAATAAAAAATAACTAAATGGAAAAGTCATGCTTGAGTGTGAACATGTGAATTTGTAGATCCCACACTTTCTACCTCCTCCTGTCATTAGACTTCAGATCTCCAGGCCAACCATCTCCTGACAGCATACTGGAACAGAACAGAACTTTTAGATTGGGTTAGCTATGTGGTAGGATTTGTGTAATTATGCATAAAAGAATCAAGGAATTGATAAATCCCGATAGGCCATATTGACTGAATCCAGGAATTCGGAAATAACTAAAATGAACTCTTTGTATGAAATACTGCAAGATTTTGGTCCAGAGTCGATGCCAAAGAAGGGTGAGGTCATTATGGGAGTTTGGGAGCTTGAGGATGCTTTCAATATTTTGTTTGCAAGAGCTTGCTGGGCAGAATTGGAAAGGAAATTATAACCATGGCCCAGAAGAAAGCATTGTCCCCAGGAGGAAGGCAGGAGACTAAAGCAGAAAAAAACCTCCCTCAGAAGCCCTTATACTTGTTTTTGTGGCCATGGAAATGCTAAGGCTGGTGCTTTATGTCCACTTAACACTAACCAGGGAGGCCCTTTCTCTCTTATGAACCCTGAAACATAATGGATGAATAACTCTGTGGTTGTTGTTGTTGTTGTTCTCAGACATCTAGTGAACTAAACCTTTTTTCATAAGTTTCTATGTTGCTCTATTGGAGAAATACTTTCAATGCATTTTTTTTTTATAATATCAAATGCTTAGAGAAGCTTACAGTGGGAATAGGGAACTTTGTTTACTAATTGATATGATTATTAGTTAAAACCTGCTTGAAATTTGCACTCAACTATATGTATGTGTGTGTTGCCTTAGTATGTGTATATTTTCTGATATATTTGTGTGCAGTGTGTGTATGAGTATGCATGTGTCTATATAGCATGTGCATATGTGTGTATATCCGTGCATTTGTGTATATATGTGGGTATATATTGTATGTGGATCAGTATGCATGTGTACCTATATCACATCAGTGTACAGATATCACTCTATGTATGTGAATATGTATGTGTGTATACAAGCGGGTTTGTGTTTTGTGACTGTGTGTATGTTTCCATGAATTTCCATGTTGTGTCTGTCAAATGTTATTTTGCTATGACAGAATACCTTGCACATTTCAGCTCACAATTCAGGGGTTTTCTGCTCATGGTCCTCAGCCCTGTTAACGCTGAACTCATTTTGAAGCAGAACTTATAGCAGCAGGAGCCATTGGAAGAACCACTCACCATACGGTAGACAGGAAGTAGAGAAGGTGACAGAGAGTCATGCCTAGAACAACTCACAATGACACACCACACAGACCTATTTCCTCAGATACATCCACCTTCTGAAGGTTTTTAAATCTCCCACGATATTGCTACCATCTGAAAACTAAGCCCTCAGTAAGAGATTGCAGGTACTTGCACTTCATATGCACTTCACAGAAAATTGTGCTTTAAACATGCACAGTGTTCTCTCTCATCTATCTCCAAGTGTGGTGTGTGTGTGTGTGTGTGTGTGTGTGTGTGTGTGTATGTGTGTCTGTAGTCTAAACACAGTGTTTGTACATTGATATTGTCTGTAAGTTGTGTGTATGGTATGAGACTATGTGTGTGAAAGACAGAGACAGACAGAAAGACAGAGAGACAGAGGGAAACAGAGAGAGAGCAGTCTAAGCACACACTTTCTTGTTGGTATAATGATATTGTATTGTGTGTGTGTGTGTGTGTGTGTGTGTGTGTGTGAGAGACAGAGAGTAGATGTGCATATATATGTATGTGTAGTCTAAGCACACACATTCCTGTTGATGTGTTGATATTGTTTCAATTGCCCTGCAGACTGGCCCAGGAGGTGCATCATTTGTTATCATTCTGCAGCTCCAGACGCTCGGTAATTGACACTGAACTACTTGAAATTGGCTGACTAAAGCTGCCTTTCCTTGTTAGTAAGAAAAATGAGAATTTATTTATTAAGTTTGGACCTTAGTCAATAATTCTAGAAAAAAATTCCAATAGGATTTCTCATTTTTTTACATAAACACTACACATAAAAACTGTGTTTTATGGAATTTTTCCATCCAATATAAATAAGTAACTTGAGATTAAGTGGAAATTTTAGTACCTTTGACGGTGTTGATATTTGAATTTGTACTGTGTGAAAAACCAGCTTTTTTTTTTACTATTGTCTCAAACATGATTTATTCTATGTGGATAGATGTCAGCGAGCTTGAAAGACACTGTAGAAGCTTAATATTCCTAACAATGCAGAGAATAAGCAACCTTAATTCATCAGTTCAGCTATCATAGTATGGAGAAAGTGGAAGAGTTAGTATGCACATGATTCTAAAACAGCATTGTTCATAGATTTTGATTTTCACATTTATGAATACTCAAAAATCACTAAGACAATTTATCTTTTGGTTCATCCCAACTAGACAGGAAGGTATTTATATCCAATGGGAGACTGGGATATGCAGGCTCTTCTGTAGTGCTGAAGAAGAAACAGGGCATTGGCTATCATAAAAGCTACAACTCTCTGGGCTGGAGACAGATGCATGACAGACACACTGGTGACAGGTGCCATCAGTGTTTTAAAATTAAACAACAACAACAACAACAACATGCAAGAGAGGGTATTTTTGTCACCACGTCAGCACATGGCAGAGTATCTTCTTGAGTATCTAGTCTATGGGCAACTGTTTGTCAGGGGCATTTATTTTTCTTTTTGGATGAGATTAAGATCAGCCCCAGACCTTGTACATACTAGGTCAGTACACTGCCACTCCACTACAAACTCTCCTTAAAGGAACTTCCATTCATAATTTATATTCTAATGGGGCTTTGTAGAGTAATTCTAATGAGTGCTCTAGGTCTTGAACCTCAAAATAAGGTTTGAGTTATCTCACAAATGGCTTCAATACTATTTATTCTATGATATGAGTTTTTAAAACTTTTTATTGATTCTTTGTGAACTTCGCATCGTGCACCTCAATTCTACATATCTCCCCATCCCTTGGTATCTGACCATTGCCCTTGCAATCTGCCCATGGAAAGAAAATAAAAATATAAACAAAACAAAACAATACAACAACAACAACAACAAAACCAACTCTATCATGGAAGCTGCAGTGTGTCACTGTGTCCCACAGCATAACCTTTGTCCACATATTTTTACTTACAAAGTCTATTGCAATGAGTCACTGGCCTGGCTCAAGGACTCTGGCTTCTGCTACACTATAAATAGTGGGTCATCACTGGGACACTTCTCAGGTATACCAAGGATAGCTACATGTGCTTTGGTGATAATATGAGCCATACACATTAACACAGACCTCTGCAATGCCATAGGCCCAGACACTTCCCTTTAGAGCAGAACAGGTAGGGAGTTGAGCATGGTTTCAGGTGGCAGGACAGGCTACTCACAAGAGGTTGTTCCTCCAGTTCTGCCTCTCTTCAGAGTGCTCTAACTATTCTGCTTCTTTATTTCCCGTCTCTCCACCACATACTCGCACATTGTAGTGGCTCCCGCAGATGCTAGATCGCCCTGACTAGTAGCCCCCCCCCGCCCCCCGGGTGTCTTCTGTCTGTCAGCAGGTAAGCCTCTGATATGGGTTTTTAAGCAGCATTTTTCAATATAGTCTGAAGTTTGATCTTTTTGTATAATTCAGACCAGTTTTTAGGTCTATTTTCTTCAGTTTAGAACTTTTAGCACTAAAATATGTCTCTTCAAAGTCAGAGGCTCCAGATCCCCCCCACCCCACCCTTCCTCTCTCTTCTTCATCTCCCACTGTCCCCTCAAATCTCTAGTCTCACTTTATGCACCTTGTCTTGTCCTCAAGAGAGTTTACTTTGGCAGCTCAGGACAGTATGGGTTCTCTCCTCAGTAGAGCGAAGCATCTTACAGACCTTTAATATACATCCCATAATTGCACTGCATAATTAGATTCTCATTTGTTATTTGTTCCCCTCACTGGCTTCCCTAGATTCACACCAGCAGTACCTGTCACACAGTAGGTGATTTCCTACTTGCTAAATGAGGAAAGACTATAAGCCATCTCCCACCCTCTGACTCCATAAGACAAGAACCTCCTGATGTAAAATTTTAAATCAGCATTTATATGAAAATCCTTTCAAATCCCAAACTAAGGAATAAATCAAATTTGTTTCTATAACTTTGAATTATTTATATATCCTGTTCTGATGATGTTTTGTTTATGTCTTTGGCCATCTGAAATATGTCTTTTTTTTTAGTTCATGGTGGGGAAAGCACATAGCCAAACAAGATGCTTGAGTGAGTTCTTTCTGTTTCTAGATACTCTAGTGATCTAGGAGAAAATGTGGGGAGAGAATGATCAACTTGTAATGGTCTTAGCAGGGATTAATTGAACATTCTCTGATTGTGGCCCAAAGAACTGAATATCTGTATACCTCATGTGCCAAATATCTTTATACCATTGGGCTAGATGCCTGCACACCTCTGGGGCTGAATGCCTCCATATCTCCAAAGCTGGATGCCTGCAGACCTCAGGAGCTGGATGCCTGTAGACCTCTAGGACTGGATGCCTGCACACTTCAGGGTCTAGATGCCTATGTATCCCAAAATCTGGATTCATACACTCCTGAGGACCTAGATGCCTGCACAACTCAGAGACTGAATACCTGGCTACTCAGGACTTGGGGACTCACACATCTCAGAGTCTGTATACCTGCACATATCAAGGGCTGGGTGCTTGCATATATGAGTAGCTAGTTACCCACATTCCTCAAGGGTTAAAGGCCCCAGAAAGTAGGCAGTTGGCTATGACTAGGGGAAACTTGGTTACATACTGGCTCCTACCAGGTGACATTTATCAAGTATAACCTTCGTCTACCTCTGTTTCTTCATCTTCAAAATGAAACAACATAGGTGAGGAGTCAATGGTTTAATAAGATAATAAAATGCAGAAAAAATGTTGAATTAGCACATTATAAGCATATTTGTACAAATTCACTGATACTGTAGGTTTTTGTTTTATTTTGTTTGTTTTCTGTTTCTTTGCATTTTTGTTTGTCTTGGTTTTTTGTTTGTTTGCATTTTTGCTTGTCTTTGTTTTTTGTTTGTTTACATTTTTGTTTGTCTTTGGTTTTTTGTTTGTCTTGGTTTTTTGTTTGTTTGCATTTTTGTTTGTCTTTGGTTTTTTGTTTGTTGCACTTTCAGTTAGCAGAGTGTCACCATCTCTACATTCTCCAGCTCTCTTGATACTGGTGTTGTTTTCCATACAAGACCATTTCCATATTACAGCAGTGCTTTCTCCCCTTTGTTACAAAGCAACCATAGAAATGACAATTGGCGCCTTTCTCACTATTCTTTCCAATGCTCCACTTGACCAGCTGATGTAGACCAGCATCTCACCTCAAAAGATAAAATCTCTTAGTTTCATAATGTCATCTTCAGTTAGAGATACCTAAGAGGCTTGGAGGATATTACAGGCTTTGAGCCCCATCTTATTGAAGGAAACAGGCAGCAGAGTAGAGAATTGTAACAAGAAAGGCTCAAAAGCTCTGTAATGTGAGTGTGGCCAGAATGTGATACTAACTGGCCAGCCCTTACTTGGGAGTGTATGGGGTGTTTTCTGAGCACAGTAGAGCCTGCATACACCTAAGCTCTAGTTCCACTGGAGACCAAGCTAGTCTACACTAAAACACCCAACAACAGCTGATCAAATAGCACCTATAATGTGTGTGGGAGCAGAGATGACATCATTGGAAGTATCAGAAGCTTTCTAGAACATATAAGCCCTGAAAACAGGCCTGAAAAGAAGGGCACAATTTTCACAGGTGAAGACAGAACCCTGAAAGCACACCAACTGCAGAAGAAATGGGATGCCTAAGGGTATAGGGCAGAAAGCGTGGAAGAGAGTAGATGTTGAAAATTACAGGCTCACCAACTACCAAATTTTAGTTGACTACATCCTCTCTTCTCTCTTCTGTCTTGGGGATTATTCTCTTAACCCATGTACCAGCTAGTTTGAAACTTGAGCATTAATTAGCCCTACTCATAGGAGTACCAGCTACTAAAAAGCTGTTCATTTCTATTCTGGTCATTACATAAGCAACAGAACATGTTCTATTTGCTTGGTAATTTTTCCATGTGAAATTGAATGATGTTTTGCATACATGGAACTCAGTGCCCATTGGCACAATCAATTTTAAAGTATGGATAGTCCTTCCACGGGAAACCTTATTATCTCATGGGCTGCTTTTGATTTCATTTGTTTTCTGGTCAGGTCCTTATTCATTGGCAAGCACATATCTCCTTGCAACTTGTATCAAATCACCTGTTTTCATTTGTTTTTAAAATGTATATTTTAAGTTTTATGATGAGAGTGTTTACCTATTTATTAGTGTACCACACAAGTGTATTGCTTGCAGCAATGGGAAGAAGGCAGTAGATCTCCTGGAACTAGAGCTAGTGATAGGGGTAAACCTCAACATGGGTGCTAGGATCTAAACCCTGATCAACTGAAAGAGCAGCAAGTATCCTTCTCTGCTGAACCATCTCTCCAGCTCCACAGTCCAAGCATTCTAGTAAGTTGGTCTACACAGTATGCCTGTCTTCCTTAATTCTTATTTGGGAGGTCTTCCATTCCACAGCATGTAGCAGTATTTCATTTCTTTCACTGAAGAATAACATTGTACATATTTTAACTTTTCATGGATTGATGGAGATTTAAGTTGTCTCCACTTTTTGGTGACGGTACTTGTTTGAGCATCTAAGTACATGAATTTTAATATAGATACCTTTTTCTTCTTTTAAGGTTATACTGATGGATGCAATTGTAACACCTTGTTATTACTCCATGTGAATAGTCTTGAGTACTTGCCAGAGTACTTTCCAGAACTGTTCTACCCGATAATCTCCCTCCATGCAGTGTATGACGGTTCCTGTCTTCCACATTCCTCCTCCCCCACCGACAATGTTGTTGTCTCTCTGTTTTGATAAGTCACACTAGTGAGTCTGAAGTCATACGGTTCTTCAATTTTAACATAAATTTCTTGTCTGAATAATGATGTTGTGAATCCTTTTTATGATCTGAATGGCTTTTTCTGTTGTATTCCAAGCTTTTGACCATTTTTAACTGGGATGGATGTCCTTTTATCCATAGACTCCAAGAGTTCTATATGTTTGCTTCATGCAAATCCTTTCCTGGATATCTAATTTGCAAATGTTTTCTCCTGACCTGTAGGTTAAGTTTCCTTGATGCTACTCTTGGAAGAAAAAATTGTGAAAACTTTTCGTGAAGTTAAATCTCCCTTCCCTTTTATCACCTAAGCTTTTATCCCTAAGCTTTTCTGCATGTATTTAGAGTCATTGCCTAGTGCCAGGTTGGACAGTTTAATCTTATATCTTTACCTATGGGTTACATAGAATTAGGACTTATATTGATGTCTGTGACTTCTTTTGAATTTTTAATTTTACTTCCTGTAAGTGAAGATCCAACTTCATGATTTTCATTTGCACATTGATTTGTTCTAGTACCATGTGACACCTATCAGATTATTCTGTTCTCCATCACATCTTGACATCTTTCCTCAGGTCAGTTCTTTGTATGTGAAGATTGAGCTGAGCCTGTCTCAACTAGTGGGATACATATATAACATGCACAAAACTTTGAGTTCCAACCAACATGGTGGCACATGCCTATAAAACCAATATCCATCAGGCTCATGGATGCTGGAGTGAGGCTGGAGTGTTAGAGACTCAAGGTTCTCTTCAGTTATCTAGTGAGTTTCAGAATAGCCTAGGCTGTCTGGCACTATGTCTCATAATTATCTGACTAAATACATTCACCAATAGTCTAAATTCATTTCAGTATATTCAAGAATCTGCGTATATAAGCTCACCTGCTGTCGCCAAACCTATGTGATTTTGTAACTTTGCAGTCATTTTTAAAATTAGAAAATGACACACTCAACTTTGTTCTTTTTCATTACTACTTTGTTATTTTGTTCTTTGAATTTTATAACAGTTTATAGGGTTGGTTTGTTCATTTCTAAAACAAAATAAGAGTACTAGGTAGGATTTTGTTGTGTAGTGATTAATCTATAGGATAATTTGTGAAGCACATCAATTTTTTTTCTTCAGTACTAGAGATGCAATACTGGACTTTGCACAGTCTAAGCAAGCATTCTACTATTGGGCCACAGACCAGCCTGCACAATTACCATCTTAAAATATTTAGTTTCATATGATTCATGAACAAGAAATCTTTCCATCAGTCTCTTAATTTCCTTTAAAACTTATTTATTTAATATACACATTTTATATGTGTTTACTTTAATTCCTAACGTACTTAAATTTCAAAGTTGGTGTTGTTCCTATAAATTGAACTTTTTAAAAATTTCATCCTTGGATTGTTGGTTATAATGCACATAAATACAACTGATATGTCTTACACCTTGAATCTTCACTTAATCTACTCTGTTAGTTCCAATTATTTTCTTTATGCGTGGTGTGTGTGTGTGTGTGTGTGTGTGTGTGTGTGTGTGTGTGTGTTCCTTGGTTTTCGACATATGAAATCAGGATCATCTAGCTTTCCATTCATCTTTTCTACTTGCATGTCTTTTATTTTCCTTGTCAGCATCTCCAATATGAATTTTACTGATAATAATAAAATTTAGATACTTTTCTTATTTCTTATTTTAGAAAAAAAAAAACATTAGTTTTTTTTAATCACTGAACACTGTCCTAAGTGTAGGTGTCCTATATAGGTATTAGTTCAAGTTATTTCTCTGTGCCTAATATCTTATGTATTTAAGAAATGCAAAAAGATATTTGAATTTATTTATGTTTTTTGAACATAGTGTATTTTACTAGATTTTTATTTTCTCAATACTGGATGTCATAGCAATTGACTTTCAGATACTAAACATGCCTTGCATTTCTGAGAGAAACCTACTATAATGCAATACTGACTTCAGTTTTACAGATCAATATTTTGTTGAGAAATTTCAGAATATATGTTGGCAAATATTATTAATTTTAGTCTATCCTTTCATATATGGCTTAGAATCAGGATCATATCAGCATCATAGAAGGAGTTAGGAAGCATTTCATACCCATGTATCTTGGAAGAATTGATCATTGTAATTTAATTTATTAATTTAATTATTAGTATAAATAAAAATTACAAATTTAATTATTGATTAAATAAATTCGATTTTAAATACTAGGCAGAATTAATCAATGAAGTTATCTGTGGTTGGCTTCTCATCTGTGGGAGGAATTGTTTTAATTATTAATTGGATCTCTACTTGTGGGAAAATCTACTCAGAGCCGCAGTTTCTTGAAACAGTATTTTTCCGTTTCTCCTAAGCCATCAAGTCTTTTGGAAATTACCCTTCAATACGCTAACGGTTCCTCTCTTATTCCAGTTCTTACTAAACCTTTTTCCTAGGTTACGCTTGGCAAATGTCCTTCATGTTCATTAACATTTTCAAATATATAACTCTCAGTTTTATACTACAGTAGTTTCCATAATAATCAACATTATTTGGTTTCTTTTTCTTTCTCATTTTCCCAGTTTCTTTTTTTTATTAAATATTTTCTTCATTTACATTTCAAATGCTTTCCCAAAAGTTCCCTCTCCCCTCCCCCACACCCTGCTCCCCTGCCCACCCACTCCCACTTCTTGGCCCTGGTGTTCCCCTGTTTTGGGGCATATAAAGATGGCAATACCAGGGTCCTCTCTTCCCAATGATGGCCGACTAGGCCATCTTCTGCTACCTATGCAGCTAGCCGGTTGTGGTGGAGCACGCCGGTAGGATTTGCTGAAGGAGGCAGAGGCAGGAGAACCTCGAGTTTGAGGCCAGCCTGGGCTACACATTTTCCCAGTTTCTTAAGTGGAAATGTACCTTATTGATTTCAACTTTTAAAACTTCAGTGTTTATAAAGTTTCCTCTGAGCTTTGCTTTAGATGTTTCACAGGACTTCAGTGTTTTGTGCTTATACATTTTTCTCAAAGCATTCCAAATGTTTCCTGTGACTTTTATCTACATTTACAGCCTAACATTGCTCTTCATTTTCATTCTGTGTGGAAAAAAGACCACTCTGTGTAACATCCGTATTTTTAAATGTACTGAGACCCATTTCATGACCTAAGAGATGGAGTGCTCTGAAAGACACTCCTATGCCTGTGAGAAAGATATGTGTTCTCTTGTGGCTGGTAAGGCGATGTCATATGGATATCCATTTGACCTCATCAGTTTATGATGTTTTATAAGTGGTTTTCCACCTTGATGATCATATCTGATGCTGTTCTTTGGTGTAAACATTTCAATACAGAAGCCTCAACAATATAAATTTTATATAACTTCATGCTACGCAGTAGCTTTCTGTGGCAAAATTTTAGTGGTTTTTCTTTTGCATTTAAACTAAATTCCAAACAAACTCCATCTCCAAACTTAGGGGAACTATTTTACTTTTATAATTTATTCAATGCATTCTCCTTAATTTCTATTTCTAAATTAAGTTAAATTTTTTTCTGATTAAAGGGTTTAACTACTTTAAGTTTGATGACTTTATTTCTAAAGGTCTTTTATTTGAGGTTTTTTTTTTTTTTCTCTGTATAGCCCTGACTGTCCTGGAACTCATTCTGTAGACCAGGCTGGCCTCGAACTCAGATATCTGCCTGCTTCTGCCTCCCGAGTGCTGGGATTAAAGGCATGTGCCACCACTCCTGGCTTTTTTTTTTTTTTCTAAGTCATACCATCAAACGTAATCAATTTGTGTGACCATAAATAACACAGTTGCAGAGTCTTGCACCCTCTGTGATTTAAACAATACACAATGCCTCTATGTCTATGGAAGCTGTACAGTTGTAGATCTAGCATCCAGTGAGGATACACATTTTATATGGTGCTTTCTCATTGTACAATAAGGCATCATGGAGAGAAAGGAAGCAACTCTCTTACATCGCTTCTTCCATGAAAAATACCTCTTACTTGGAAGACTCTACATTCATGAACTCATATCCTAATTACTCTACCAAGGTCTCATCCAAATATTCTCACATCAGGCTTAGTGTTTCCATGCAAGAGTTCTTGGCAAAATCACAAACCAGAAATTGCAATACAAGTTTAGGCTTGAGCTTGAAGACTTTTTTTTTCACACTTCATTCTAAGCTTTCTTACTTCATTACACATACCTGAATGTTTCTTCACAGTTGGTAAATTTCAGTTGCACCTATTCTGAATTTATCACCAAATCAAAAGCAGACTATGAGCAAAGCAGTGGGAAAGGTAGAATTATTTGTTTTGTGCAGGAGATGGAGAGAAAGGTCTTTGAAAACCATTTGTCCCCAAATGGACAAATCCACCCACTCATCTTGAAGCAATCCATTCATTTCCAATCCCTCCTCTAGGTGCTAAAACTCAAACAACAAGATCAAGCTTTTCTGGGGTGATGGAAATTATCATGAGCTTTTTGGGTGTGATCTGACCAGCTCCTTCAGAGCCACTGCACTAATATCTTCAGTAGAGCTTGAGCTCTACACTGTCCTCTTTCTTTTACAGTTGATAATTGGCAATGGTTGATAATCGGCAATACAGAGATTTGTTCCTTTTACAATGAATGCTTCTCCTTTTAGTCTGGGAATTTTTTGGAAAGTTTGTGATTACTAAGGCTATTCTTTGAGTTGTTGAAGTTCCTGTAATAAGAATGGTGTTAAACTTCTAGGTAACTACACTAAAGCCAAGCTCAGTGAGGGCTTAAATCATTGTTTCTCAGGCCATGGTCTGTGGAACCACAGTATCCCAAACCCTGGAATAAAAGATTAAAATTTGGACTCCGACACAATAATTCTGTGTTTCAGTTGAAGACTGTTCATGGTAGCAGCCCACATTATTCTAGAGCATAAAGGTTTTGATGCACAGTGTGATCTTGTTAAGCAGGAACTTCACGCATGGAAGAATTCTTGACTTCATCAGTATTATATTCTAGTAAATTTTGTCCCAGAACCTTAGAAATTTTGGTAGATCATAATTCTTTGAGATTTACTGAGGTTGATGAACTTAATTAATATTTTTACTAATATGGTTATTTTGCATTAAATATTCATTATTGTTCAAAGACAAGATTCCTAATCGTCTGGTAGCAAGATGATCAGAATCAGTCACATACATAATCAGCGAGTGTCCATAAAGCAGGAAGAGAGGCATAAGGAAGAGCCTTGTTGAGTAAGGGTGAACTGTGAACATAAGCAGGAAGAGAGGCATAAGGAATAGCCTTGTTGAGTAAGGGTGGACTGTGAATCCATCATTGCCACTTCCTCAGTCTTGACTCCTGGGGACCATCCAAGATTTGCCCTCATGATAGAAGCAGGTAAGTTGTGTGTGTACATATTCATCTCCAAACTGAAGCATTGCATGTCAGACTTTGTTCCTTACTTGCTTTCAGCAGATTTTAGGTAGTACTGAAAGTCAGCTCAAAGGAGAAAAAGAGGTTTTGTTTTCCATGGTAGAATCCCATGGAGTTGTTGTCTGGGCCCTAGTCATTTCAAAGCAGAGGCACAAAATTTATTAAAATGAAATTTAAATCTTCTGCCTGCAACAATGATCTTCCCCGAGACTCCCTGCAGCACACTTATCTGAAATACTACAAGCAAGCTGCTGGAAGAGTTACTGCTCAGTTCCTGGGTGGTTCTCTGACAATATATCAGTCACTGACCTCTAGACCCCCAGAGAGGCCTCCCAGCAAGTTGGATTCCAAGCCCTTCTCATAATGAGGTTGACCCAAGCACTGTCTTTGAAGGTCTTTGCTCATGAAATCCATAGTGTTCAGCCCTACACTATCTTAAAGGCTTAAGAAACAAGAATAGTAAAGTCCATACAAAGTTTCTGTTGTGCCAACTCCCCAGAGATGCACAAGCAAGTCAACCTCAATTAAATCTGTGGAAAAACCTGATGTGCTTCCTCCAGTGATCTGAGAGCCAGCCACAGTCACCCGACTGTCTTATTCTACTTAGCATACCACTCTCTCCTTAGATGTTACCAATTCCAATGTTTTATTTACTGTTCAGCACATAGTGTCACACATACTATAAATGTGTTCATTACAGTGACTTAGAACTGAGTTGAAGACCTGGTCTTAAATAAGATGAGTTAATACAGGATATACCAACTCATTATTTTTGGTATGTGTACCAAAAAAAAAATTGGAAATCATGTCATATTATGTTGCAAGCAAGCAAGATAATTCACTTCTCACTACATTAGAAAGAGTAATAAATTGTGTGGTAAAGATTAGATATTCAGATTGCTTTTAAAATTATAGCATATGGAAGTATTGCCTGCTTTTAAATAGTAAAACTTTTCACCCCTTACAATAGATCTTTATGAACTCTTTGCTGTGAGCTGATTACTATGCTAGATATTAAAACAGTCAAGGCTTCAAAGACAAACAAGGCAAGGGCTGCTCCCAAGAACCTCACAGACAAGTGCTATTACAGTGAGATTCGGTGAATCTTGATATGGCCACACACACTACTATGAGAGCAATTCAGGAAGAAACCAAGCCCTTCTGGGGCAAGTACAGCTTTCCCAGAGAAGCCCCTGAAGAGAAAGACAGCTGTCTGCAGCTGTGCAGTGCTTTGTCTAGTAAAGGACAAAGAGAAACGCATCAGAAGATTCAGAAGGAGGGCCAGCAATGCAGAAATGAGGCAATACCAGAGCGTGAGAAGCAGAGATAGGAGAATCAGGAAATCAAGGCTAACCTTAGCTATAAAACAAGCTCTAAAAGAAAGAAAAAATGGAAGGAAGGAAGGAAGGAAGGAAGGAAGGAAGGAAGGAAGGAAGGAAGGAAGGTGTGGCAGAAAGAAATGGATGGAAAGAGAGAAAGAACAAGGTAGAGTTGTTAAAATTATTAGAATTAGGTGGTCAGATAAATCTGGGGCCATGAATTTAGAGAAATACCTGCCATCAAGACAAAGGGCTACCAGTTGGTTAAGAAAGCCACATGTTGAAGAGGGTAGCATACTGACTAAGGCCACTTTATCTACCCAATGCCAGCAGACCTGCAAGAAATATGTGGAAATAGATTAGCAATGTAGACTTCTTGGCCACTCTGAGAATTCAGAGTCAGCAAAAGCCAATAATTCTTTTTGCTAAAACATATTTATTACTTACATTGTGTGCGTATATGTGAACCTGAGTATCTGTATGTTCATCATGTGTGCAGTGTGTTCAGATACAGGAAGGGGGTCTCAGATGCCATAGAGTTAGAGCTACAAATGGCTGTTAACATCTAAATCTGGGTCCCCTGAAAGAGTAGCAAGTGCTTTCAACCACTGAATCAACTCCCCGGGACTCCATAATTTCTTAAAATGATAAAGTGAGAGATAGCAACCTGAACAAATTCAAAAGATAAGATAAGAATTCAACAATTCCTTAACTAGTATAAAAACAACTCCCAACCAGGTGATTGACTTCAACAGCAGAGAATTATCATCCTATGATCTTAGAAGACATATGTCTACAATGAGCGTTTCAGCTATGTTGATTCATTCTTAGTGGAAGATCTGTTCAAGATGTCTTGGAAAGTAGGAAGCTATGTTTACCCCATGCCTCTTCTCATCACTGTCCCTCTGTCTTTGTCGATATACAAAATTCCTGCTTCTTCAAGAATACTTATTATATTAAATTAAAGTCAATATTAACTTTAATTTGATAATGTAGAGAACCTCGTTCTCTGATGCCACCCTTAAGAGTAGTGTGTGGCCATTGCTTGAGACAAAATATAAGATGGAATTAGGTAGATGAAGACTGAACTGGCTCCAAGCTGTGTTCTCTCCACAGTGCATTTCTTTCGCTATAATAGTATCATGGTCCATAAGCTGCCTGCTCCTGTGATTTTTATATTATGTACCTGGAGCACCTTCATGTGATCCTCTTGCTTTATAGTTAAGGTGTTCTGACAGTACTTCAGGGAGTTAGACTGTAGAGAAAATTCAGGGTGCCAGTTGTCAGATCCCATAGTACCAATGCCATTCTGTTTGGCTGACAATAATCTGTGTACCCCTCCCTAAGACTAGCTGTTATTGTTAGAAAAAAAAAAAAAAAAACAAAACACATGAAACTCAAGAAGAAGGAAGACCAAAGTGTGGATACTTTGTCCCTCCTTAGAATGTGGAACAAAATACCCGTAGAAGGAGTTACAGAGACAAAGTTTGGAGCTGAGATGGAAGGAAGGACCATCCAGAGACTGCCTCACCCGGGGATCCATCCCATAAACAGCTACTAAACCCAGACACTATTGCATGTGCCAGCAAGATTTTGCTGACAGGACCCTGATTTATCTATCTCTTGTGAGGCTATGCAGTATCTGGCAAATACAGAAGTGGATGCTCACAGTCATCTATTGGATGGAACACAGGGTTCCCAATGGAGGAGCTAAAGAAAGTACCCAAGGAACTGAAGGGATCTTCAATCCTATAGGATGAACAAAAATATGAACTAACCAGTATCCTCAGAGGTCATGTCTCTAGTTGCATATGTAGCAGAAGATGGCCTAGTTGGCCATCATTGGGAATAGAGGCCCTTGGTCTTGCGAAGATTATATGCAGGGGAATGTCAGGGCTAGGAGGCAGGAGTGTGTAGGTTGGAGAGCAGGGGGTTGGGGAGGGTATAGGGTACTTTCAGGATAGCATTTGAAATGTAAATGAAGAAAATATCTAATAAATAAAAGACACCTGAGGCCACATACAACCTCTGGAAGTCCCTTCTAATCATGTTGTCATCTGGAGACCTCAATGAAAATTAGCCCACTGTTCAAAGAGCAAAGATGCTGCTGTCCAAGTTATCAGCTAAGCATACTCAACTGGCATGCCCTTTGCTCCTGATTTTCCAAAATTGTCATGCCCATGCCCATTTGGTGCTGTACTGGGGCCATTAAACCAAATTGATTGTCAGTGGTCTGGTCAGCAAATATCTTCTTTCCTTCAAAATTTCAAAAGAAAAATAATATTAGTCAAATCCCAAGACACACTTGACAAACCTGAGATTCTCCTCTCTTGTCACTTTGAAACATTACGTCCAGTTGAAGGCAGAGATGAAGTGTGACCCAGACAGGAGAATTACATTGGCCCAGGGGACTTCCTGGCTTTAATTAAAGTATTGAAATTGATGAGTATTGTAAGTGACTTGCCAAATTGCCTGACAAAATGATTTCCACAGATAACTCCTTGTTTTCAGAAAAATGCAAGAAAGTAGCCAAAGCTTTGAAGTGAAGCAAACAAACGACATCTAATGGAGGGTTGGCTGGAAGATGCCTGAGGTCTGGACAGAGACCAAGCACTCCTCTGCAAAAGTCCTTTATTATACTCCCCGGAGAAGCCCAAGTGCCTGGCTGCAGATTTATCTCTGGTTGTTTTTCTCCCAATTTTAGTATGGCATTGGAATTATACTGGCCTGAGTTATTATTATGGAGAGTTCATTTTAAAGAAAGACAATTGAGATAATAGTTTTTAAGGCAGGGATTTAATTGAGTATTGGGCTTAATTTTTATTTAATCAAAGAGTTTGGGAAAAAAAACAACTTGAGAATTATTGGGGTAGAAACATTAAAACATGAATTTAATGCATCATTTTTTGCTAAGGAGAAAGACTATTTTAGATCATAAAATCAAGGATTTTAAGTAGGAATGGTATCCCTCCTGTTTGTTCTCTAAAATACAAATGTTGCTCTAAGTGAAAAGAGTCTGATGCTCTTTTTACTGGGTTCATTGGCATGCTTTAGGTAGCTGCTCCAGTGCCTTGAAAGCCATCCTCCTCCTAGCCCAGACGCTGGGTGTCTGCAGAGTGAGCTGGCAGGCCTGCTCCTGCTCTCAGCCATCATCTCAGGGGGCAGGTGATAGATACCCTTAAAGCTGTCACCACAGTAAGAGCTGTTTGAGCCAGCAGTATTCGCCCCCCGACATGCGGAGGGAAGGGATCCTGGAGAATTTTAAAACAAAGATTTCACATTGTTGGGATAGATACTGACTTCACTACTCTGAAGTTTAATCTGTTGGAAAATCAACTCTCATTAACTGCAGGTAATCTGCAATGGTAACCTGCCACAGAAGTCATACTTCCTAAAGGTCTTTGGAGAAATGCCCACATTGTTTTGGGCTCTACTATGATGTGTGCATTGCTCGTATTAACTTTGATGAATTGTCACAGATTAAAGATAATTACTCTTTTATAGAGAGTTTAGGAAGAATGGTGGAGTCATTTAGTGGCTCTCCATGAGCAGGAATAGTTCTTGACTTGGTTCTAGAAGGTTCTTTTAATAGGAAAAGTAGAACCCCACCTAGGGAGGAATTGTTTCTGGGCGTGCTGGAGAGAAATGGAAAAGGAAGCTGCCACCTTCTAGAGCCTCTCAGCTAGCAGACAGTATACAGATTCGGAGTCTTTTCTCAAGGTATTCCTTGAGATCTAAATTTTATTATGTTATCTGACTTCCAACTCCCTTGGTCTTTATAGTTGGGTTGGGCAAAAAAAAGAAAAGGACACAAAAATGCCTACTTGGAGAATGATGACTTAACAATATAAATAGCAGATTAGGTCTTGGATGTGTGAGGTGGATATAGGCCATGAGCAATGAGGAGAAACTGTGGCTCTAGTCTCAGTTCTGTAAGAGGAGTTTACTTTTCTACTATTTTCCTTAATGAAATGAGAGTTGGACAGCTTCTCTTGACTTGCCCATTTCCTCTAAAAGTTGAAAATGATATGGTAGAGACAGTGTTGTGCATGCCATTGGTAGGTGGGCTGAGAGCATCATAGGGATAAGTGGTTAACATTAATCTTGAAAGATTGCAGGAGCTCCCAGTATGAACAGCTTCACAAGGGAACAAGGCAGATCGAAGGCTACCAAGCCCCTTCAGTAGGGAGTGTCAGGCTTCTGTGGTATCAATCCTAGCTTGATAACCTTTGAGTAAGTTGATGTTCAAGATGCTTCCTGCCTCTGCACAACTAGGTAAACAGGAGAATTCTAGGTTCCCCATTTTCTTATTCTGTAGGATAATTTAGATGGTGGATATCTATGCCAGAACCAAGGATCTGCCTGTGATGGGCTGTTTATTACAGTACACTGCATACATTCACAAGTTACATACTGTCTGGCTTACAGATATTTCCTTAAAATTCACTGTTTAACTAACTCTTGGAATGTAAATTTCATCTTATGTTCACCAAGGGAGCTTGCTATTTCAAATCTCGTTTCTTCTCAAAGGGGATTTTATGGTAGTAATTATCTACATATAATTTATCTGGTTTATTAACTTCAACTTCTGTTCTTCAGTGTTTATTGAAGCAGATTAGGCCCTATATCTTGTTCACTCATATTTGCCCTCTGCTGTGAGCTTTGTGATGTGTGATAACTGGTGTCAAGAGCAGTATCTCTTCCTCAGCTCTTGAGCATTAAACCGGAGGAAGCATTTCTTCCAGTGATTATTCTCGTAGGTTGAATAGTCTTTAAATTGCAATTGACAGAGTGCTAGTCGGATGCTATATTTAGGAGCTATTGTGTACCTGCATCTATTATCTGTGTTTCTCTTTCTTTTCCACAAGGCAGTGTTTCCATGGAAAAGGCACATTTGTTGCTTAGGAGATTGTCCACTTTTCCATTCTTGTTTTTCCCCCATTTAATCCCACACAGGTTTGTAATGTCACTCCCAGTTGCTGTGGAGACTGTTGTGATGTCATGTGTGTGGAGCTATTAAATTGGTGACTTAGCAGCCAAAGATTCTGAAGTGAGATAGGTACAAAGGTCTCCTTCAGACACATACAAATGCACAGATTTGCATACACACAAACACAGAGGGAGAAAGAGAGAGAGAGAGAGAGAGAGAGAATTCTTGGAGACGATTCTAGAATATACTCATGGAAAGTATATCAGGCTTTTTTCCTAATATAGGCAAACTTATGCTCTGCTCCATGACAGCTTGGCTCTCCAGTCATTCAAGATTAAGATGCTGACAAGTTAAAGAAAAAGTACAACTTTTGTTACTTTAGATACCACCAAATCTGTAGTGCTCTGGAACA
Organism: Mus minutoides; assembly: GCA_902729485.2. Lineage (NCBI taxonomy): Eukaryota > Metazoa > Chordata > Mammalia > Rodentia > Muridae > Mus > Mus minutoides. Next base: position 1,429,300 of record LR749691.1, read on the forward strand.
AGGCTAATTAATTTGTAGCTTACATCCAGACCTCTCCTTACTAGCTTATCATCCTTTATTAATCAATGTGACTGGAAATGAAGCAGGACACAGCAGCAGTGGGCAAGTTCAATGACTTGTAACTAAGCTAGATGTTTCTGCAAAGGGGTAAAGGCCAGGAAAGATGGCCTAAATTTTATTGAATTATTTCTCTGTGCTGAGTGGTGACTATCTCCGGAATCCACGGAATATTCAGCCTATTTCCTCTCTCCCCTGAACTTAACCTCCATTCCCTTCTCCAATGCCAACACAATAATGGGACTGAATCTCTTCTAACCCTCTTCTCACCCCTGCATGTAATTCTGATTTTTGGCCCATTTATGTCATTCCATTTTATGTCATCTTCAAAATCTAACCTATTTTCCCCAATGAAGCAACCCAGTATAATTACTAGGAAAGTATATAGAATGTAGATGTTATATTTCCTGGGTTCTGAGGAATTTGAATGTGGCTCGGTCCTCAGCCTTTCTGTCTGATTCCTGGGTGATCCTGGTGCTCTGAGACTGTGGAGCCCCACCTGTCCTCATTGCTTCTGACTCTCTCTGCCCCCATCCATTAAGCAGGAATTCTCAGTCCAGCTTCTATCCTTATATCAGTGAGCATGCTTTTACTTGGAGTTACCATAACACACCCTCATTGCTAAAGACAAAGCATGTCAGCCACTTGAAAGATGCATGGGACTGGCCATGTTCTCTTAAGATTTCCTCCCCCTTGAGCCATGGCACATACATTCCCAAACATTCTATTTTGTCCTTTCTTAGAATCTCATGGAATCTGTTTTCTCACCCCATACATTAAAGATTAGTTTTCCTCATGGTGCCACACTTATCCGGCACTGTTGATGATGCTCATGGGCACCTGACAGTTTTACAATCTTTCTGAGCTTCAACCCATGTGCTGAGTATGTGTGTACTATATTCTCTGTAGACTTAACATTGCTTCTTCACTTAACCTAGTAGAGAATGCTTTCTCACCAGGCTCAAACATGGGGCTTTCTTGCTCTAAGTTATCTGTGTCATTAAACAGTTACCAAAGTCTTATCATTTTCTCTAAAATATTTCTTGCATGTGTCTCTTCTTAGTGTCCTACATTCAGGCCCACATTATCCTTCAAGAAAATTTGCTCCCATGGACACAGAAATAATTTATTTTCTTGACCCCCCCAATTAGATGGTTAACTTCATGAGATTATAGAATATAGACCTTTTTATTCTGTATTCTCACCACCTACACAAATGCCTGTCAGGTAATCAATACAGTTAGATAAATGGAAGCGTAAACTGTCTAGGACATAGCTTCCTTGGAAAGACTCACTTACAGATCAGATGTAAAAAGCAAGGAGCTTTTGAGCCAGAGTGTTTAAGACCTGAATTGCCAAGAACCCAAATTGGTAATGGCATTGTGTGTAGAGTTTTACAATTTATTTTCCTCCTGTATTCTTGAACATGGAACTAGGTCAACTGAATGTTTCCTCAACCTGAGAGAATGCTTACCACTTTACTTAAAAATGACCTTCTCCCACTTCATTGGCACAAACCCTAACTTGACAGAGATCTGTTCAGGCTTACATAGTCTCCCCTGAGGTTTGAAGATCAGCAGTGCATAATAGGTATTGCCAGGATGACATGACTCTTCTCTGTTCCCAGGGCCACCAAGGCAAGGCAGTCTGCTCACTGAGTCCTTGATTACTCTGTCATATCAGAAAGTAGGGACACCCAATGACAATAAAAAATCATTGAGAAAGTATAACCTGGCTTCCATTTCATCTTTGGTAGACCATGATATACTTTATGGCAGCAAGTGCTTGTCCAATCAAGCTGGTGATCTGTGGAAATCCTCTGTCTCTATCTATTGCACTATCTATCTATCTATCTATCTATCTATCTTTCCTTCCTCCAACTTTGCACCTTCTGCTACAAAGCCTGCCAGGGTCTCTGGTTTGTTTTGGTTTTGTTTGTTTGTTTCTTGTTGTTTGTCCCCCACTGTACAGTTGCCTTATGCATAAAACAATTTATATTTTCTTGGAGGAATTATGTCAGCTAAACTAGTCACTATCAGTGTATCTGTGACAATTGAATGCCTATGTTTACAGGTACTGATTTTGGGATTGTATTCATAGTAATTTTTGTCTTAAACTTGTTTTTGAAGAAGAAAACCATAATATCTATAAGACTGTGGAGTCTAGTTATCTATGTAACCTTCCATGAAGTAAACACAGCCATTCCAGCAAGGCTTGTACTTCCATCCTCCATGGTAATGAGGGCTAGGCATGCTATGGATAACTTAATGCCATGGATACTATAAAAATCCTAAGGCCCACAGTGTTTTATATCTTTTGGTGCTGTCAAACTGGCAGAGATTTGAGTTTTGTGTCCCCTTCCTTCCCAGCTCACTTTCATAAAAGGCGCTAATGAGAAGCAAATGGCTGAGAGTCAGGCATGTTAAAGTAAAAGGAGCTGTGGAGAGGACAGGGACCACAACTGCATAATCAGTTTCCAAAGCCAGCTACCGACAGCACTGCTGCATGTCATCCATCCGTCTGCTTTTGCAAGCCGGGCAGCCCCTTCTCCAGTATGAAGTCAGACCTCCTCAGGCAAGGCTAACTCAACAGTTCATGAGAGGCTGAGAAGCAAGCACCATGAGACCATGCATGCATTACTACAGGAAAGCAGGCTCGGACCCTGTGAGGGGGGAAGTTCTTTGTTATGCAGGTGCAGGAACAGGGCCAAGCCAATTTCTCCTGGTGTCTGGTACATTTCTCTCCACATTTCCCTGCGGAGATATACTCAGGTGTTAATTATATCAGGGCCTCAGCTGAGATAGGACACGCTTCTTTTTACCTCTCAGTCTTTGAAGAAAATGTATGTCTGGGAACACCAGGTGACAGTGGTCAGTTCTCACCACCACTTCCAAAAGAACATTTTGTGTTTTGTAAGACACGGCCACCTTTGCCTGTTCTTCCCTTATTGACAATAAGCAGCTGAGAAGTCTTTGATTCACAGCTGCAATTTTCATCTAGTAAGTACATGTCTGTGGTTCTTCATTTTCTGCCACTCTTTAATGTCATACATGTGACATACTAATTACCCTTCTTGCTGAGACAAAATACCTGACCAAAGTGACTTGAAGGAGAAATGGTTTGTTAGGAGTTACAGTTTAAGGATAGAGGTTGTCATTGTGGGGAAGGCATGACATCAGGAATGTGAAGAATCTGGTTACAGGAATCTGCAGTAACTAAATGAGAGGTGAATGCTAGTGCTCAGCTCATTTTCTTCATTTTATTCAGTCCAGGACCTCAACCCATGAAATAAAGCTTTAAGATGATTCCTCTATCTCAATTATTCAATTTATAACATCTCTCATAGACATTCACAGGGTATGCTTCCATACAGATTCTAAATTCCATCAAGTTCAAAGTTAAGATTCACCTTCCCACATGTACAAATACATGTGTTCATTAATGTGTTCATTCTGGAGTTGACAGAATATGCATGTATGTATAAGTCAGAGGTCAATGTTAGATGTCTTTGTGGATCACCCTATACCTTGTTTTTTGACACTTAGATCACTCTCTGAACATGGCATTCACTAACTTGCTAGACAGACTGAACAATGTACTCCAGGGTCTCATACCAATGTCCTCCAAGCACTTTAGTTATAGATATGTGCTTTTCCACAGAGAATCAGGAATCTACCTCTGGTCCTGATGCTTCTAGGCAAACACTTTATCAACTGAGTCATCTATGTGCTCCCAGTTAGTTCTTAGTATAGAAGACAGAGCTTTCAATCCTAGTCCCAGGGGAGCTCAGAAAGCTATTTTTTATCCAATGGGTGTTTATATAATACAATCCATTCGATTACTGTGTTTTTCAGGACAACATTATCCAGATATATTGTCTAATAGTGACTTTCAAAGTATTCTTTTATAGCCAGTATCCCAAGAACTGATTTGATGGTCCTGTGATCGTCACAAATGCCAAAGATGAAACTGGGGTCAGCAGAGCTTTAAAAGTTGACTAATTGCATAGGGTGCATTCTATATCCCTGTCCTCTTACACAGATGACCAATGGGTGAGGTTATCAGAGGATACCAACTTGGAATATTATGACTCAGTTGAGTTTGGCATCAACATAGGGACGTCATCATTATCAGAGTCTGTAACTCTTCCCCATACAGGGGTCCTATGCTGAGTTTTACTGATGAACACACATGTACACATACTAGCATATACATGAGTACAAACATTCCCCCTTTTAAGGAAACATAGACAGATATTGGTGCATCCACAATGCCTACTAATCTTTGCAGCAAGAGAGGTTTCTCTGTCCAACTTTGTATAGAAGGCTACCATGAAGTTAGTAACTTCCTCCTTGACCATAGCAGCCCTAGTTCGAGAAGAATAGATTCAGGTAATCAGAGAGACTAACAGCAAAGTCTTGTATGAATAGCTTAAGGTACAACCCAACAGGACCTGCTGTGACAGTATTTATGCTGACTATATTGGACCCCAGCCTAGACACTATTTTGACAACCCAGATTCCTCTTTTATAATGTTTTCAAAGATAATCTTACACTGCTGGGTTGGTTTTCTATTACACCTTGCTTGGGTTTCTCCCTGTGCTGTAGCATAATCATGGTTTTCCTCAAGTGATCCCTAGAACTAACAGGAGTCAGCCAAAATTCTGTGCAGAAGATGTCCTACATTGAAGATAAAGCTGCCTCCATACTCTCTGGCAGCTGCTTGTCTCTTTATTTGGCTTATTATAAATAACATTATACCACCTTCATGTTATAATAACCTATTTAACCCAGGAATTTGTGCAGGGCTTCTTGTCAGGCCTGAGTAAGCACAAGCTGAGAGATCCTCTGAAGGATCTATCTCACCTCTGAGGAAATTAGCAAACGAGCATAGTATGAAAGGAAAGGAACAGTTTATGGGCTGAATCCTAGTGTCTCCTCAACCGCTAAGCCTATCATCCCCAGTGAGACTGTCCAACCACGATGAGCTGGTCACATCCAGCATGACCACCGTATCACATAATGTACCTGAAATAACCTCTGTTGCTTTATAAACTGAACAGGCCTATAAAGAAGGGGTGGAGACTAAATGAGATCATAGCATCAAGTTTGATCCAGTAGGATGAAATGAAGGGAGACTAGATCTCTATCTAAATCTACCTCAACCAACCCCAGCTCTGCCCACTATAGCCCAAAGAACATAAAGATAGAAACCATTTGAGATCTTAGCAGGAAGGTAGTTGTCTACAGACCAAGAGGGAAGTCTTCAGGCACAGTACTTCCATATCCAGAACTGTGACATTGTACATGCCTACCACTGGGCTACCCACATGCAATAGTTTTTTAGGGAGCCAGAGTATTACACAAAAATACTTCCCTCTTCATTGCAATCACCATGCACTCTATGCTGTCAGGAAATATGATAGGTTTTCTCCCCTATCACCACGACCCTTTCCCAGTGAATATTTAGAATGCATTTGTTCCACATTTTTTATTAGAAAATTTCTTCATTTACATTTCAACTGCTATCCCAAAATCTCTTTTACCCTCCCCCCGCCCTGCTCTCCTACTCACCCACTCCCACTACTTGGCCCTGGCATTCCCCTGTACTGGGACATATAAACATTGCTAGACCAAGGGCCTTTTTTCCCCAATAATGGCCAACTAGGCCATATTCTAATACATATGAAGTAGAGACATGAGCTCTGGGGGTTCTGATTAGTTCATATTGTGGTTCCATCTATAGGGTTGCAGACCCCTACAGCTCTTGGGTACTCTGTCTAGTTGCTACATTGGGGACCCTGTGTTCTGCCCTATAGATGACTGTGAGAATCCACTTCTGTATTTGTCAGGGACTGTCAAAGCCTCACAGGAGACAGCTATATCAGGGTCCTTTCAGGAATATCCTGCTGGCTTATGGAGTAGTGTCTGCATTTGGTGGCTGATTATGTGATGGATCACCCGGGTGGGGCATACACTGGATGGTCCAACCTTTCATTTTAGCTCCAAACTTTGTCTCTGCGCCTCCTTCCATGTATATTTAATTCCCTATTCTAGTGAGTAATGAAGTATCCACATGTTGGTCTTTCCAGATTTTCTTATGTTTTGGAAATTCTATCTTGGGTATTCTAGGTTTCTGGGCTAATATCCACTTATCAGTGAGTGCATATCAAGTGACTTCTTTTGTGATTGGGTTACATCACTCAGGATGATATCCTCCAGATACATCCATTTGCTCAAGAATTTCATAAATTCATTGTTTTTAATAGCTGAGTAGTACTCCATTGTGTAAATGTACCACATTTTCTGTATCCATTCCTTTGTTGAAGGACATCTGGGTTCTTTCCAGCTTCTGGCTATTATAAATAAGGCTGCTATGAACATAGTGGAGCATGTGTCCTTGTTACCAGTTGGAGCATCTTCTGGGTATATGCCCAGTAGAGGTGTTGCTGGATCTTTCCGTAGTACTATGTCCAGTTTTCTGAGAAACCGCCAGACTGATTTCCAGAGTGGTTGTACCAGCTTGCAATCCCACCAGCAATGAAGGAGTGTTCCTCTTTCTCCACATCCTTGCCAGCATCTGTCACCTGAATTTTTGATCTTAGCCAATTTGACTCGTGTGAGGTGGAATCTCAGGGTGGTTTTCATTTGCATTCTATGATGATTAAGGATTTTGAACATTTTTTAAGGTGCTTCTCAGCCCTTTGGCATTCTTCAGTTGAGAATTCTTTGTTTAGCTCTGTACCCCATTTTAATGGGGTTATTTGTATTTCTGGAGTTCAGATTTGTGAGCTCTTCGTAAATATTGGATATTGGCCTCCTATCAGATTTAGGATTGGTAAAAATTCTTTTCCAATCCATTGGTGGCCTTTTTGTCTTATTGATAGAATCTTTTGCTCTACAGAAGCTTTGCAATCTTATAAGGTCCCATTTGTCGAATTGTGATCTGACATCACAGGCCATTGGTGTTCTGTTTAGGAATTTTACCCTTGTGCCCATATCTTCAAGGGTTTTCCCCCCTTTTCCCCGATGAATTTCAGTGTCTCTGGTTTTATGTAGAGGTCTTTGATCCACTTAGACTTGAGCTTTGTACAAGGAGATAGGAATGGATCAATTCGCATTCTTCTATATGTTGACCGCCAGTTGTGCCAGCACCGTATGTTGAAAATGCTGTCTTTTTTCCACTGGATAGTTTTAGCTCCCTTGTCAAGAAAAGGTGACCAAAGGTGTGTGGGTTCATTTCCGGGTCTTCAATTATATTCCATTGATGTTGGCTACTAGTTTGCTGTATATTGCTTTTATTATGTTCAGGTATGGGCCTTGAATTCCTGATCTTTCCAAGACTTTTATCATGAATGGATGTTGGATTTTGTCAAATGATTTCTCAGCATCTAATGAGATGATCATGTGATTTTTTTGTCTTTGAGTTTGTTTATATAGTGGATTACATTGATGGATTTCCATATATTAAACCATCCCTCCATCCCTGGGATGAAGCCTACTTGGTTATGATGGATGATCGTTTTCATGTGTTCTTGGATTCGGTTTGCGAGGATTTTATTGAGTATTTTTGCATCAATATTCATAAGGGATATTGGTCTAAAGTTTTCTTTATTTGTTGGATCTTTCTGTGGTTTCGGTATCAGAGTAATTGTGGCTTCATATAATGAATTGGGTAGAGTACCTTCTGTTTCTATTTTGTGGAATAGTTTTAGGAGAGTTGGAATTAGGTCTTCTTGGAAGGTCTGATAGAACTCTGCACTAAATCCATCTGGTCATGGGCTTTTTTTGGTTGGGAGACTATTAATGACTGCTTCTATTTCTTTAGGAGAAATGGGACTGTTAAGATTGTTAATCTGATGCTGATTTAACTTTGGTACCTGGTATCTGTCTAGGAAGTTGTCCATTTCATCCAGGTTTTCCAGTTTTGTTGAGTATAGGCTTTTGTAGTAGGATCTGATGATGTTTTAGATTTCCTCAGGATCTGTTCTTATGTCTCCTTTTTCATTTCTGATTTTGTTAATTCGGATACTGTCCCTCTGTCCTCTAGTTAGTCTGGCTAAGGGTTTATCTTGTTGATTTTCTCAAAGAACCAGATCCCTGTTTGGTTGATTCTTTGAATAGTTCTTTTTGTTTCCACTTAGTTGATTTCAGCTCTGAGTTTGATTATTTCCTGCCCTCTACTCCTCTTGGATGAATTTGCTTCCTTTCGTTCTAGAGTTTCTAGGTATGCTGTCAGACTGCTAGTATATGCTATCTCTAGTTTCTTTTTGGAGGCACTCAGGTCTATGAGTTTTCCTCTTAGGACTGCTTTCATTGTGTCCCATAAGTTTGTGTACGTTGTGGCTTCATTTTCATTAAACTCTAGAAAGTCTTTAATTTCTTTCTTTATTTCATCCTTGAACAAGGTATCATTGAGTAGAGTGTTGTTCAGTTTCCACGTGAATGTTGGCTTTCTATTATTTCTGCTGTTGTTGAAGATCAGCCTTCTTCGGTGTTGATCTGTTAGGATGCATGGGATAATTTCAATATTTTTGTATCTGTTAACACCTGTTTTGTGACCAATTATATGGTCAATTTTGGAGGAGGTACCATGAGGTGCTGAGAAGAAGGTATATCCTTTTGTTTTAGGATAAAAAGTTTTATAGATATCTGTTAAATCCATTTGTTTCATGACTTCTGTTAGTGTCTATGTGTCTCTGTTTATTTTCTGTTTCCAGGATCTGTCCATTGGTGAGAGTGGGGTGTTGAAGTCTCCCACTATTATTGTGTGAGGTGCAATGTGTGCTTTGAGCTTTACTAAAGTTTCTTTAATGAATGTGACTGCCCTTGCATTTGGAGCATAGATATTTAGAATTGAGAGTTCATTTTGGTAGATTTTACCTTTGATGAGCATGAAGTGCCCCTCCTTGTCCTTTTTGATAACTTTGGGTTGGGAGTCAATTTTATTTGATATTAGAATGGCTATTCCTACTTGTTTCTTTGAACCATTTGCTTGGAAAATTTTTTCCAGCCTTTTACTCTGAGCTATTGACTGTCTTTTTCTCTGAGGTGGGTTTCCTGTAAGCAGCAAAATGTTGGGTCTTGTTTGTGTAGCCAGTCTGTAAGTCTATGTCTTTTTATTCGGGAACTGAGTCCATTGATGTTCAGAAAAATCAAAGAAAAGTTAGTGTTACTTCCTCTCATTTTTGATGTTAAAGATGGGAGTCTGTTGTGGCTGTCTTCTTTTAGTTTTGTTAAAGGATTGCTTTCTTATTTTTTCTAGGGTGTAGTTTCCATCTTTGAGTTGGTGTTTTCCCGTTATTATCCTTTGAATGGCTGGATTCATGGAAAGATATTGTGTAAAATTGGTTTCTCCATCTATGGTAATTGACAGTTTTGCTGGGTATAGTATCCTGGGCTGGCATTTGTGCTCTCCTAGTGTCTGTATAACATCTGTCCAGGATCTTCTGGCTTTCATAGTCTCTGGTGAGAAATCTGGAGTGATTCTAATAGGCATGCCTTTATATGTTACTTGACCTTTTTCCCTTACTGCTTTCAATATTCTATCTTTATTTAGTGCATTTGTTGTTCTGATTATTATGTGTCGGGAGGAATTTCTTTTCTGGTCCAGTCTGTTTGGAGTTCTATAGGCTTCTTGTATGTTCATGGGCATCTCTTTCTTTAGGTATGGGAAGTTTTCTTCTATGATTTTGTTGAAGATATTTGCTGGCCCTTTAAGTTGAGAATCTTCATTCTTATCTACTCCTATTATCCGTAAGTTTGGTCTTCTCATTGTGTCGTGGATTTCTTGGATGTTTTAAGTTAGAATATTTTTGCGTTTTCTTTGATTGTTGTGTCCATGATCTCTATGGAATCTTCTGTACCTGAGATTCTCTTTTCTATCTCTTGTATTCTGTTTCTGATCCTCACATCTATGGTTCCTGATTTCTTTCCTAGGGTTTCTATATCCAGAGTTTGGTTTGGGTTTTCTTCATTGTTTCTACTTCCATTTTTAGGTCTTGAATGGTTTTCTTCAATTCCATCACCTGTTTGGTTGTGTTTTCCTGTAGTTCTTTAAGGGATTTTTGTGTTTCTTCTACCTGTTTAGCAGTGTTTGCCTATAGCTCTTTAAGGGCTTCTACTTGTTTAGCAGTGTTCTCTTGTGATTCCTTGGGGGATTTTTGTATTTCCTCTTTAAGGGCTTCTACCTGTTTAGCAGTGTTCTCCTGTATTTCTTTAAGTGTGTTATTAATGTCCTTAAAATCTTCTACCATCATGATGAGATATGACTTAAAATCTGTGTCTTACTTTTCGGGCATGTTGGGGTATCCAGGACTCGTTGCAGTGGGTGTACTGGGTTCTGATGATGCCCATTGTTCTTGGTTTCTGTTAGTAAGATTCTTACATTTGCCTCTCACCATCTGGAGATTTCTGATGTTAATGTCCAAGCTGTCACTTGTTTGAGCTTGATCCCCTTGTGGTGGTTCTGTTAGCCTCTGATAGCACTCCTGGTAGACCAACTCTCCCGTGAGATCCAGTGATCAGAGCACTCTCTGCAGGCAAGTTCTTCTCTTGCAAGTCAGGTGTCAAGCAGGCTGGAGCTCTGATCCACTTCCTGCGTTCTAGGGTCAGAACTCTCCCAGAAGTCTGCCTCTCTTCTGTAATCCTGAGGTGATCCCAATGTCCTGGGGTGTGGTGAGCACACAAGTGGGCCTAGCCGCCTCCGCTGGGCTCAGAAGGAAGATGGCAGGGGTGGCCCCGGCTGGAAGAGACCCCAACCTCCAGTTGGGCAGAGTTCCTCTGTTCCTGCTGCTGCTGTCACCAGACCCTCTGCAAATCCTAAAGTTGACACTGCACTCCATTCACCCATAACCCCGAGGTGATCCTAAAGTCCTGGGGTGAGGAGAGCCCACAAGCGGCCCTAGCCGCCTCTGCTGGGCTCAGAAGCTAGAATGCATTTTTATGCTCCCATTGGTAAAAGGAGAATTTTATACAAGGATTCTACTCCTGAGATGTATGCTGTAAGTTTCCTGCTAAAACTAATTTAATTGGCAGCACATTCAGATATAATAATAAGCCATATGATGAGGGCATTCTACTTTATTATTATAATACCAGGAATAACTGTCTGATGAGGCCTTCAGCATTATGTTTTAATTATATGTGGAGTTAACGAGTTCTTAGGCTACATCTCAGGGTATAATTTCTAAAAAAAAATTACTTAAATTAACTCTGAAGCACCTTTCAGCCATTCATTTGAGTTAAATTTCCCAAAATACCTCCTGTTTCTCCCTAATCTTTGACATTGTTATCGTCCTAGAAACAGAGTTGTTGTTTAGCTCAGCCTGCACTTAACAGAGAATAGAAACTGGTTATTCTCTGGATGTAACTGGAGTGATTGAAATACAGTCTTTTGTGTTAAGGATAAGCATGAGAAAAAAGTGTTCTATCTTATAACCCAAAGTGAGTATTTCTACATGGCCTGACTGAAGTTGCTCCAGGAAATCCATACTGGATCATTAGTTACTCAGTAGCTAAACCTTTGAATCCCCTGTATGAGCAGCTCTCATGGGACTATCTATTTGTAGATGATAGAAAGGCTTCCGTAGATACTAGTTACAACCCACAGCTACACAGATGAGGCTGAGGCCAAGAGATGCCTGAGACTCTTCTTTCATAAATCAGAGACTTGTCATGACCTTATCCATAATCCAAGCTTCAGAGAGAGTTCTCCAGAAATTACAATTTAGATCTGTCACTTCATCTTCTCACAGGACTCACAGCCTCAGGGACGTGTTTGTGTGTGTGTGTGTGTGTGTGTGTGTGTGTGTGTGTGTGTGTGTAGTGGCTTGGGTAGAATGTCCACAGATTAGCTCATCATCACCATGTTGGGCAACAAATAATTTTTGCCACTCACAGAAACCTCCTAGGGCACTTACTAGTCTCTGAGAAACAAAGATCCACAATAAAAGAGAAATCAACATGTGATAAAGGTTAGAAAGGCATCAGCAATGCCAGCAAGATTTCTAAGAGCTGCTAGGCTTCTCTACTCTGTGGGATTGACTGAAGATTGTGTTGTCCTGACTTCAGGCTTCACAACTCCTCCAGTGTTCAGATGAAGGATGCAAGCTGGATTGCTCAGAAAGTCCAACCTTGTCAGAAAAATAAATGGCAACAACCACACTATGACTTTTAATTGGTGGTATCAGCCTTTCTACTCTATTTTCATTGAGAATTTCATAGTTTACACACTACATTTGATGCAGTTCCATTCCCATTCTCTTCCCATTCTTTACTGGCAACATGTTTTATTTCTTCCTAACAATCCTCCCACCAAGTTCATTTAGTATTGCCTGTATGGCGGAGGTTTAGGATCATATACTGGAATATAGGTAGCCATTTAAGTGCCTCATTCTTGGAGAAAACTCTCCCTCTAGCTAAATGGACATAGTATTAAACTGTGCCCTGTTTTCTCACCATACTATCCACAGACTAATGTCCTTGTTAACCCTCATTGGAAAAGGTTTTTTGTTTGTTTGTTTGCTTGCTTGCTTGTTTGTTTGTTTTTTTGTCAGTAAATGGTGATCAATACAGAGCCCCGCTTTTGATCAATGTGCATGGAATAAGAACCATGAAGTCCTCAGCTGTAAACGCAACATCTGTGTCCATCCCTTCCATTTTGAATGACAAATCTCATGTAAAATTAAGTTGTATTTCTAGAAATTGTAATATTACTCATGACTTGGGTGCTGGACCCACTCTGTGCCTATTCTGACTGATCTTCAATGATCCCTGCAAACAGCACATATCTTCTCATAACTATTCTTCTGTCCTCCAAGTGGCCTGTTTATGATAAACAATATTCAAAAACGCACTCACAGTCTACCAAAAAAAAACCACCTTTCTGAGAAAAATATATCAGTTATCAGATACTTTTTTGTGAGAGATCAAACCTAATAAAGAAGGGGATACAAACACATAAAAGAAAGGACACCCCTTATTTCATGTTCAGTGCTGAGTAGTCAGCCCTGGAAACACATACAGACCAGCAACAAAAACATATATAGTGAGGTTCAAATATAACTGCTGAGTGTATATGTATGTGTATATGTATATGTATATGTATATGTATATGTATATGTATATGTATATGTATATGTATATGTTCCAAGAGAAAAGGCTAACAAGGATGGAGAGAGGGAAGGGAGAGTACAAAGGAACATAATTCTATTTCAGCTTTTTTTTTTTTTTTTTTTTTTTTCAAAAGAAGCCCTTGGCTTGCCAGAAGCAGTTGTCTGTGTTAGAGGGCACATGACTGAAAACTTAGGCTTCATCAAATAATGTTTTTTGAGAAAGCCCTGGACAGTGTGCCTCCTCTTTTCCCCCAGAGCCCCAGATCTGACTTAGGCACAAGTAGATAGATGTACTACAGTCTGAGAAAGAATGCGGCTTAGGAGGGATTGACCGAGGAGACCAGGAAGCACCGGCTCTACTTTCATCTGATTTATCTCACTAAGGACAAAACAAAGGCTATTAACATGCTTCATCTCTTGCTGAAAAGATTCAGTAAATTCCCTGTGTTTGCAATGAGTTGCTATAAAGAACAGCAGTGGCCGTGGCATATCTCTTCATTAACTGCTGAAGCCACAAATGATTTTCTGAGCCAAGTGCTCAGCAAGCAGCAACACAGATTTCAATTTTGCTGGTTGCAGCAAGCCTCTTCACACAGTGGCTTTTGTTTTCCAAAAGAAATGAACTAGTGTGTTGGGCATATAGAATTTCTAGAAACAAACTGAACGCTCAGTGGAAGCTGCTTGTTGTTTGAACATCATCTTTTTGCCCTATTCTGTTCTCTCTTGTCCAGGTGACAGATGCCCATTGAGGTCTGGGGTGATCATGGAGCTCACATGATATTTAGTGCATTTTTCATCATGGGTTACACTCAGGTTGAAACATGAATCTCTACATATGATCCTCATCAACTTGATCTTGCAACGAATGGACCCATGTAATATAACTATTGAGCAGATTGAGGGGTGCTCCTTGGCCTGGCAGAGAGGAATCCTTTTTACATTGGTACACTGAATAATATGGATAGTGTAGACATGTGAGCCAGCATAGGAAAGACCCTTCTCTCCGGACTCTCCATGATCTCTTAGCCATGCCCTTTCCCTAATGCAGAAACACAGTCCAGGCCTCGCCACATGATTTCCTTTGGGCATTCTTTACTCTAACTTTCCTGTCAAGTTGCTTAAGCTATGATCTCATACAAGCATCATCATGGTTGTCAGTTTCTGATTCTTCTGTTGCTTCTAAAGTAACAGACTTGTGCTACATTTATACATACAATTAATTTGTAAAATGATTTATAGATACATTTAAATTTTTAGAGTCTGAGTTTTTTAGCAGGTAAAGGAATTGTGAGCTATTTTATTTAATCTAAATGGATATAAGTTCAGAAATACAGTCTATCCACTCTTGTGAGTGACTGGACCCTTTGTGGATTTTGCAAATGAATTAAGACTACATTACTATACATCGTGGCAAGGATTAGCTCCATAATAGAGGTATACATAGAAGCCAGAAAAGAGTGTTAAATTCTTTGGAAGTGAAAGTGCAGAGTGTAGCCAGTCTATGTGGTTACTATAAACAGAACTCAAGTTCTCTGATTCAGCAGTGAGCAAATTTAACCAATGATCATCTCAAAGCCTCTGAAAAATTCTTTACAGCAGCCCTGATTTCTAGTCTCCTAGTTAATGTCTCCTAAAATTTCAGTGTCTATAAAAGAAGCATAAACTAATTCAAAGTTGGTATTAGTCATATTTCAATGATTATAGTTTATTTACTGATTTATTATTTACCCCACAGAGACCATGCTAGTCTGATATAAACTGTCCAACAGAGAAAAGACAGTCCACAAGCTGCAAAGTTCAGGACATTGTATTCTCTATGAGACTGCATTTCTCTGGGCTATTGCATTCATCAGTTTTTACAAAAACATAGATATGCAAATGCTGGTATATAGAGTCACAAACACATAGGAGCTATCGGGTTGCTTTCCAGACTAATCACCCACCCAGCTTTCCCTAATTATGGATGAGTGTATACATGATGTGTGATAGATGCTATAAGCATTGCCCCCTTCCCTCTTGAGGATCTCAAGCACTTCAGATTCACTGTCTGCCACTCCAAAAATTTTTTGTAGTACTATCACATTCCCATTGACCCAGTTCTTCACTGTCTAGTAAACTGTGAAGGCCATGCATTCTCAGAGCTTCATGACTCTCTATGTAATATAGGGAGGTTCAGTTCCTGTGGCTCTCCCCATATACAGCTGCAAAGTGAAAGTATTAACATCACAACCCACCTGCTGTCTCTGACGTGTCTAAACCATCTGGCCTGTCCACTCTGTTCACTAGGCTTTACACTAGGCAACACCTGAGTTCAGAAACAGCCCTGGAGCAGCAATGTCGGCGAGTTGTGTTTGTTCCTCTACCAGCAAGGACAATGCTCCAGGACTACACACAATATAATTTCTTCTTTTACTAGTTAGTTGACTGAGTTGTACACAGACTTTGTTATTGAGAGCTGTCTCTTAGTCTAGAGGACTGTGTAGGTTTACTTCTACTTAGCTGCTTTTTCTTTTTTGTTTTCTTTTTCGTTTTCGTTTTCTTTTTTTTCTTTTTTGGAACAGAAATCCAATTCAGGTAATTCTCTTACAGGAGATCATGGGCCCTGCACTTATACTCTCAAGCTTGACTCTGATGAGTTCAATGGACAATACCAGGTCATCCAATGGTTTTCTAGTATGGCTTCCCATTCCACCACTGTATCCTCTATTCATGTCCTCTACTCTCCCTGTATAGACTCTAATCTTCCTTTTTAACCAGCCCAATTCTGCACTGGTTTTGCTTTAGCATTATTATTAAAAGACAAAACAAACAACAATAATGCATGCATGAACACGTCCACCTTTTACTTTTTCCCAATATAGCTGGCCAGAGAAATTAAAGAGGCCCCATTAGGGTCCTCAAAACATTTATGAGGAATCAAGAAAATCCCACAACAGATTTCAGGAACTGCATGCTCCCTGGCTCAAGTACACAGCTGTATGCTTCTGAGCTTCGGAACCCAACAACTGGAGCTGGAGCTGGAGCTGAAGCTGATCAACCCTGTTCAGAATAATATCAGCTCAGGAGAATCACTTCATCTTGCCAAAGAGAGTGTTAGCTTTTATATCTGAAAAAAAAAAAGAAAAACATAATGGCAGCCCTTGAAGGAGTTCTATATAGATTTGTTAAACAAAGTAATGTGCATCAATGTTTCAGAGTGGAGCCTGAGTCACAGTAAGTGCTCAGTAATTATTAATTATGGCATGCACAGCAGCTATTTATTGTTATTAATAGAACAGCTTAGAGATGATAAGGTTTACTCTAAATGCATATACATGAAAGCAAGAACACAAGTCATAAAGGTTTTTAGCAACTCTTATTTGAGATTCATATTGTAGAATTTTAAGAAGCTCAAAGTAATAGTTCCTCCAAATCTTTATAATTTGGTTGATTGCATGTCATTAATTAAATGTATGTATACTTTGTTTTGTATTTAATGATTCTTTCTGAGAAGCCCTTGTATAGTTTTCTCTCTCCTTGGTTTATATTTTATTGTTTTGAGCTTCATTGGATCCTGGTGAAGCACAGTTGGTTATTGCAGCTGTCTCCATGTAACACACAAGTCACACAGAGTGTTTTAAAGTCCCCTCATGAAACTTGGCATGATCAGGAAATTTATATCACATGTAATAAAACAAGTCTTCACCAAATACTGTAATACTCATTTGGACCATATTTATATATGCATATAAAGACAGAATATATATGTAGCGCATCTAGGACTTATTCTCTACGTGTTAGTTTCTTAGAGTCCTGTAATGCTACAAGTTACCACAAACTTCATTTATAACAGATCAGAATTATATTTTGTCACTCTCCTAGAGAAGTCTGATATCTACAATTAAGGATAACAGTGTTCTCTTCGAAGGACCCTTCTTTGCTTTGTCCAAATTTGGTAACTGCCTATGTAGGTCATTCTTCTCTCCTTAGGAGCTCTTATAACTGATGCAAATTTTGGGTGGGATTTTGTGAATCTTGTAAGTTTCAGAAACTTCTTGATACTGCTAAGTTTTATTTACTTCCTGAGACTTGGTGAATCTTGCTCCTTCTTCTGAGAAAGAAAAGTTCCAATTCAGAAGAAATAACTTCACAACAAATTTCTAATACTCTCTATGGTTGGCCCTCACAGCAGGAAGAGAGCCAACTCTTTGCTCATATCTGCACTTGCAGATTGTCTTGCCTTAATGCCTCACACTATGTAAATGGCTAGTACATATCTATGGAATGATTAGAAGAAAGATTTTGCATCTTCAAGATTTTGCATCTTCAAGATTTTCTTCAGTGTTCTGTGACATTCTTGTCATCATATCAATTGGACATAGTGTTGACCTTGCAGCCATCACTGTCATTACCTGGATGCCTGGACCACTGACTGCTACCAGAGCAGCCCCAGGCCATCTCTGGTCCTGTTAGCTAATGTGACAGAGGTCAGACAGGTCATAGGCCAACTATCAAACTGTGCTAACTCATAGAATCCCTCTGTGGTAGAAGTGTCTCCTGGGGCCACACAGCCCTGGACTCCAGTTCATAAACCTGAATTTCCCTCAATCAACTGTTTTCAGATCCCTCCTCTCCTGTGGGTCAGTGCAGCATGATTTGCACTGTAAGATGTAAGGTAGACATTCTACATATTCTCAACCCCCTCACTAGGACATATCAGAGACATGATGGTGTCTCATGTGCATCACTGTCCAGGCTTCCTCTTGCCACAGAAAGCACACATGTCTGCTGATAACTCTCATCTTTGGCATTATGCCTAAAATAAAATGATTAGCTTCTAAAGGCCCTTTCAAGTATACATCTCCCTGGAAATAGATTTTGGTAAACTCTCTAATAGGGATCACACCTGCTTTGATGTGCAGCTTGGAGATATTGTTATATGCTACTACTCTCTTGTCCCAAGGCCAAAATTCCCATAAAGATATCGTTCCAAGCTTGTCGCATGCTCTGCTAACTCTCCACAGCTCATTGCAGGCCCAGGTGTTACACTTTAGGACAGAGTCAGAAGTTAATTAAAATAGCTGCCAAAGGACACTGCACAGAAAATCTTTCTCCACCATGCTCTACTGCCTATGTCTCTATGTAGGCATTCTCTTCTGGCATGTTTATCAGAAACGAATCATGAAGTCTCAAGGAATAGGAACTTTCTTCTAGATGTACAAGACCATGTGTCTGGCAGAGAAGTACTCTGTGTCATCAGTACTTTCTCTAACACAGTTATCCATGTGTTTATAAAGTGCATTTTTTAATACAGTACTGCAGTACCTCACTTCAGTCCATGTTAAGTTTCCTGAGTTGATGGCATAGAATAATTCTTAAAATGTATGAATACCAAATGCAAGATAAAAAACATAATTGCAGTTTAGACTTCAGATTTATTTGAAAAGGGGATAATGATAGTAATTACCCAGTTTGAGTTTTGTGGAAGGCTAATTAGATCCCCAAAGCATTTGTATGCATAAGGAAAACCATAAATACAAAAGACCATCTGGTCCTTATCAGCTTCCAGCACTAACACTGTCTGTAATTATTTTTTTCTATATTGTTTTGATGTTGACACTTTATGGAGCAATACTTCCTACCCTGGTTAGGGGACAACCTACACTCCTGAAAAAGCGGGGGCATACCCAATTTTTGCGAATAAAAATAGTTTTAGGAATCCTCAGGCAAAGGAGATGTTGTCTTTTAGAGAAAAAGTTAACCAGCCCTTCCTGGTGCTGATTACATCACAATTGTGATGTTTATAAGCTCCTTTGACTTATCTGACTTTTCAACAGTCTTCTAACTGCACTGATGCATTTCATTCTTCATTCGTTTTGTATTTAGTTTTCTTTTCCTTGTTTAGGTGAAAGCTTGAAAAGAAAAACATACTGCACTCAGTAGTCACTTTTGGGAAACTTGTATACCACAAAAGCAAGGTTAATGTTTCCATGGTCACTTTCTTCCTTACCCCATTATATGTCAGTTTCTCCAGGACAGAAAGTTTTCTTTCATCCATTTGAGTTTACCTCCAAGCCTGCATGGCTCATGACACATAATCCATAGCTGTTTGGAGAAATGAATGAATGAATGAATGAATGAATGAGGTCAACCATGACTTTAGGCTCTGATCCCTCTGATCAACTGGTTAACAAGTATTACACAAACCAGTCCAAAAGGCAGTCTTTCAGCAACTAACCTTCCAGTGGATTATAAACTTTGGAGGAATAACTCTTGTCCTGTGTGGCACTGATATGAACTGTGAGGCCTGGCAAACCAGTGAGTGAGTCTAAGGCAGCATTTCTCAACTTGTTGGTCATTATCCTTTTAGGATCGAATGACTATTTCACAGGGGTCATATATCAGATATACTCCATATCAAATATTTACATTATGATTTATAACAGTAGCCAAATTACAATTATGTAGTAACAAAATAACTTTATGTTATGGAAAACCACAACATAAGAAACTATTAAAAGGGTGCAGTGTTAGAAGGTTGAGAACCGCCAGAAGGGCTCCGTAGCATCCTTTTCACACATCTTCAAAGCCAGGCTTAGCTGAAGTACAAATGAAAGCACCAGAGCTTGTCTTGTCTTTGTGACTTAGTTTCTCCACAACATGGAAACTCAGAGTTCTGACTTGTCTGAGAGAGGGGATGGACCTGGAGTGAGCATCCCATATTGTGATGGTCTAGCATGCAAAGTAGAAGGTGGTCCTGACTCAATGGAAGATAATGGGACTTCTGCTTGCATGGAGATGTAACTTAAACCATTCTGTCATGTGTCCTGTTGTTTAGTAAAGCAAATAGTGTCCCTGCTAAGATGCCTCAAAACAATATTGACTCAAGCAAGAAGTGAAAGTTCCAGCACACAACTACCAACAGCATGCAGACTAAGAACCCAACAATACAGATGGAGCAAAACGGAGACTGTGGATGTGTGTGCACAGGGCCTACCCGAGGAGTTTGAAAAGATGAAGGTAACAGAAGAGAGTTCTAAAAGAAGAAGGGCCATGCTTAAATATGAATAATGCATGGAATGACATGAGCAGACACTGTGGGAAGCAAACTACAGAGTCTCAGCTATATTTTCATTTCTATGTTGTTCATATCTCTCATTGTGTGCACATGTATGTGTGCATGTGCACATGAGGACTATGCCAGGTGTCCTGCTCTATTATTGACCACCAGATTCCTTTGAAACAGATTTCTCACTAAGCCTGGAGTAGGCTGGCATGCAGCAAACCACAGCAGTTCTCCAGCCTCTGTTTTCCAGAATGTCCAGGCTTTTAAACTCAGTTCTTAGGCTTGTACAGCATATGCTCTTATCTGCTGAACTACCTCTCCAAACCCCAGCTATAACTTCTGTTTTATGCTATGCCCTTAGTCTTAGAATCATTGTGAGACTTGTCACTCAGGTTTACCTTAGTCATAGCTTCATTAGACCTGATCTACTGTCTTCTTTCTCTTAAAAAATAGCTAGGAAATGTCATAATTTCTTTTCTTTTCCCCACTGGCTTCTGGAAGTGCAGACCCAAATTTCAGCCTAAAGTGTATATATACTTACCATTATGTTTGGCATTTTGAAACATCTCCTTTACTTTGAAACCAACACTTTAATTCTTTCTGTTTTGCTTCTTCCCTTGTATGAACCTTTTACTTTAATCTACCACAAAAGCTTTAGGAAATCAATTGGCAATCATGTGCTAAGCACTTAATGTGCTTAGAGTTAGAGAAAAGATATATGGTCATAACAAAATAAAATAGACTTTTATCCAAAATGAAGAAATAATTTAGCAGAGGACATTTTGCAGGTGTTTGTTAAGAACAGCTACAAATCAGGATGGACAGCAAATGAATGAGGTCCCCGATGAAAGCAAGAATAGGGTGAGCTGCAGGTGCTTGGCTGAGCGATAACAAAAAGCTTACTTCTACCTGAAGAGCCCTATGTCAATATGACACGGTGCTTCAAACCAATACAAAGTGTACTTGCTCACGAAGGTAAATATTTCAGAGATATTTTCTTTTAAATTGATCTCTCATACAGGAAATAGGGCAGAGTCCTTAAGATACTTCTTACTCTAATAGCATTGAGGGTCCAACAGGAACAGTAGCTTCTAGACAATGTCAGGGCCACACAGATACAAATCATGCTTCTAATGAGCATAGATTTCAGAAGGAGAAATCACACTGGCTTGTTGCCAAGCTACGAGCCTATCGGGTAAGCTGAGTGTCTCCTTGTCATGTCTCTGAGTCCAACCTCCTTCATCCCTTTAAACCAAAAATAAATATTTACCTCATGCTTGATCAGAGATTTTGACAGCTCTGTCAAAATTCAGGACTTCTTACTCCTACTTAAACATGGAGAGCAGGCCATCATTAAATAAATTGTGATCTGGATCTTTGTTATCCACTTTATTACTGTGATAAATACTGAGACACAAGCAACTTTATGGGGAAAGAGTTTATTGTGACTCACAGTTCAGTGTACAGTCCATCTTGGTGGGCACATCAAGGTAGCAGGACCCTAGGAGCTGGTCATGTGTTATCCATAGACAAGCACAGAATCATGAATGTCTGTGTGCTGGTACAAAATTTTCTTTCTCTGTTTCATAAAGACAAGCATCCCCTTGTCCAAAGAATGGTTCTGCTCACAATTAAGATGCTCATGCACCAGTTAAAACTGTCATAAATCACAAATCTTCAGAGGTCCATCTCAAGGTGATTGCCGACCTTTCAATTTGGCAACACTAACTAGCTTACCCTGTTACTCTTGAAACCTATGAACCCTATTCTAAAATGAATCTAATGTTCCTCTTCCAGTAGATATGGGTTTTAGATGATCAGTTTTACCTACTTAGGGAGTTATTAACTTGGGTTAAAATACCTGACCAAAGCAGCTTACAAATGGGTTTCTTTTGGCCCACAGTGTGAGGGTATGTATTGTCATGTCAGGAAAAAAGTAGTGCAGAGGGAAATTGAAGCAACTGGTTGAATTGCATCAACAGTCAGGAGGCAGAGAGGGAGGAATGCTGATAGTCAGATCATTTTCTCCTTCTCTCTGAAACACCACTCCATGGGATGGTGCCCCTCTCATTTAGGATGCATCTCCTCACCTCAGTTACCCAATCTAGAAAGTCCCTCATAGGTGTGCTCAGAATCTTGTCGTCTTGGTCATTCTAGATCATGTCAAGTTGACAATCAATATTAACCTTTGCAATATTGAAGGGTTCTCTGCAGACCAGTGAAGTTAGAGGTGGATATTTTCCCTTTGTTCTGAAGCTTCTGCCTGCCATCACAGTGCTACCAAAGGTAGATAGCTGGGATAGTACAAACGGCAATACTCTTTCTGGGATGCAAACAGCAGGTGAAGCTGAACAGGAAAAGGGTTACTTACAGGGTAGCATAGAGCCAACTGTGTAGTACAGGCAAAACCTTTCCTGGGAAGATGTAACACACACCTCTGTTTACCCCAGATATAGATCCCATAACAGACCAAAGTACAGATACTAAGTCCATCAGTGAGTTTTATTGGGGTTATTTATAGTGCGATGGGTGAATGGTTACTTATTGGAGCACAAATGATTCAAAGACAGCTGCATCACCAAAGCTCACCCCAGTGTGGGTGACTGCTCACAAAGCTGGAAACATAGAGCCCACTGTGCAGCCTGAAGGCAACTCAATCTATGGAGAATGTCTTGTTCAGGTGCTTCAGTTGGTCTAAACCTCTTCCAGGCAGCTCAGCTGGTTTCTGCTTCTTCTGGGCAGCTTCTCTGGTCTCAGTCACCATGCAGCTTTTCTCCTCTGAAAGGATTCTTTGTAGCTCATCTTCTACCTGTGTAAGCTAACTCTCAGCTTCTATTGCTTACTCTGGCAAGGAGGAGCCTAGGAAACCTCATCGATTTCAGGGACTTCCTGAAGCTATTTTTGAGTTGTTTAACCTTCCTGCTCACAGAGCTTTCAGAAGGATAGAATGCTTTAATCTAGGAGGAAACTGTTATACAATGAAGGCTATACCAAAGGATCAGCTGAAACAAGCTTTGGGATTTAGTTCCTCTTGTTGCCCCATTCTCCTACTCACAGAGTCCTGGGATCTGCTCATCCTAGGACTTGATGAGCTTCATGGAAGAGCCAAACTTCAGATGTACACCAGCTACAAAAATTACAAAAATCGCTTATATACTTATTGTGAAAGCCTTATTGGCATGAGGCACACATATACATAAAGCCTAAAGAGATTCCACAATCTCATCCTCTCCAGACATCCATGAATCCCTCAAAAATTTCCCCAATCATCTCTGAGTAACTTCCTGCAGGCTGAACAATGCCTTTCCTGCCTGCTTCCATCTGTTCCTCTGCAGTTCTCGACTGGGTCCCGCTGCCTCCATTTTTCTTTGTAATTCAGTTTCTTGTACCTGCCCAGTGAGGCATATGGGGTGATATTTGTCTTTCATAGTTAGTGCATGGGAAAGTGTCTGGGCTTATGATGAAGCAGTCCTCTCTCTGGGTTGTGATGAAGACTGATATTTTGAACTAATTATACAGAGTATAAGATTCCTAGGTCTATTGATTTCCATTAAAGTTATGTGGAGTTATAAATTTCAGAATGGAAGTCCACAACTATAGCCACCACCCTAGCACAATGTTTTATGGCAAGTTAGACTCTAGAGGGCTTCATAAAAATCAGCCATTGGTGCTTGTCTTGGGCTCTTGTGTCATGAAAAATCATTTATACTTTATCTGAAAATGTTTTCCAACTATCTTTATGGTGCTGGACTGACTGGATGAACATAGATCTCTAGAAGTTTCTGAAAATGGGTTCTCTTCATTCTTAGCTGGTGTTTTTCATTTTTCTGCCTTTTGTAGAGGAGCTGCCTCCCTACTATCATTTTCTATGAGTCTCTCACCATGTTTTAGAAAGATTCTCTCCAAGAGGCACAACAGCCATTGTTCTGACTGAGTCAGAGTATACTAATGGCTCTGTAAGGCAAGGGCCTTCAGAAAGAGGAAGATGGATACTGTGTTCTCCTAAAGTCAGATGTGCAGATCACAGCTGGTTAGAGAGCCCCTGCGAATCATAAAAGAAGCCTTTCTTTCTGATTTCTTAAGCAATATTTGCTAAGTACTCACTTTTTTTTTAGTATACTCCTTCTTTATCTTTCTTAGGCTTTACTTCTATGGCAAATAAATAAGGAATAAGCCTCCTTCTACAAAGTGTTGCTGGGGGAATAGGTCTATAACTCAGGGACAGAGCATGCACTTAGACTGTGCCACCATGGAAACACACAAGCCAACCTTTATTATGGAGAAAAGCAACTTCAGCAGCTCACTCTACCCTGTCCCCAGAGTGAGCAAGCATCAGAGAAGCAGTGATTGGGGTTTATCCAAAGCTGCCTAAACTTTCGCTACCTACTGATACAACTGAATGTAACTCTTCCTAACCACCATTGAGAAACTGTGAGCATCTGCTCTTCCTGGATATTGAAGAGGGCACCCTGGTAAGAAAGGGTAAATTATTCCTTCTGCCTTACACTGACTTAACTTACAGGAAGTTGGGGTCTCGCTGATACAGTTTTTTCCCAACAAATCCCAGTACCCAGTCTCTTATTTATGGTCTCTCTGCATCTCCGTCTGTTTGCAGTTTGTATTGCACATTGTCCTTCTCATTTAATATCCAGCTGTTGCTGAGTCTGTGTCTATAATCTATTGGATACATTCAGAGGATGGTTCATTAGCAGGATCTTTCAAATCAGGCAGCCCAAGCAGTGGACATGGAAGTATGAACTGGATACAAAATAAATAAATAAATAAATAAATAAATAAATAAATAAATAAATAAACTTTATTAGCTTGCTGATTTTTGTAATGTTAATAATATTCCTACTATACCTAGCTTCAGGATATCCAAGTGAAATCTCTGGACTCTAAGTTGGTAATGACGAGAGTGTAATGGGTTCCTATGGACTGACACACAAAGACCTAGCCAAGCACTTACCCTTGGCAGCTCTAGAGAATATTTGCCAAAGTTGTATTTGCCAAGGTAGAACTACTTTGTTAAACATGGCTTTGCACGAGGACATCTTGACCAGTCAGTAAGGGTAAATTGGCTAATTAGGTGTTATAGGTGCATCAATCTCATCAGCAGTCCATTTCTTTCTCTGGAGACACCATTAGTTCTGATGAGATTTCCAGTATAAACCAACTCACTTCATGAAAGCGACTGGCTTCATTAAGTATTCATTTCTTAGCAGCCTGAGGATGATGGCCCTGTCCATCTTCCTACTTAGCAAGGACTTGCCATGTCTAGACCATTTTTTTTACATGAACGAGCTGTGCTAGATAATGGGAGGAGGGATACTGGTCACTCCTATATATAGGAGTTTACAGGAAAGAGCTAGACACCCTATGAACAGAGAGCTGGAAGACAGATGGGATGACGAGGGTCCCTCTGAAGGGAAACACCTGGCAGTCAATACCTTCATCATTAAGGACTAGCAGTTTATGAAGCATTCCTCCTTAGCATGTGAGACCTGAGTAGGCATGGAGGAAAAAGAACCACCATTCTTCCCATCTCTCTGAACCTGTCTTTGCACTAGCAATTCCCAAGAGAAGCCTGTCTCTTAATAAAAATTGGACACAATTCCTTTTGCTTCAGAATAACCCCCAACTCCCCTTCTCCATTCTATCTCACTCAGAGTCAAGGACATACAGCACTGGTGGGGGTGGGACAAGCCCTCTGCAGAAGGCATAGAGGGACCCCTGCACGAGGCAGACATTTAGAACTGTGCGGTTTCAAATATTTAATTTCACTGAGCTTTATAACCATAAAGCTTACTGCTTTTGAGAATTTATTGAGACATTTTGAAGAGATAAACTTACACAAAATCTCTACCTCACATTTTCCAGTAAAATGATCCTGGGTTTATGCTTTACTCTTTTTCTTGCTTGCCAAGGGGAAAGTGTGTGTGTGTGTGTGTGTGTGTGTGTGTGTGTGTGTGTGTGTGTGAGAGAGAGAGAGAGAGAGAGGGGGGAGGCAAAGAGACAGAGATAGACAGAGACAAAGACAAAAGTAGGAGCAGAGACAGGAAGGCAGGTAGAGAGAGACAGAGTGTGTATGTGTTTATGTATATATGCATATGTGTATATGTTCTTCAATCTCCAAGTTAAATGCTACTCTCTGTAAAACCTATTTTAATCTCCAAGGCATCCTGTGGGATCTTTTTGTTTTTTTGATAACATGTTGTACCTTTTGTTCTACCTTTCCTGGCCTCTCCTCTTTGTCCTGCCTCTAGTATTACAAACTGTGAATACACCTTCTTGGACAAATCAGTGGAAACATAAGAGCTTGCAATCTCAGTCGCTGATCACATCTTCTGCTCACCTTCCTTCCAGGATGATGCTGTATATCTCTGCTCTCTGTTCTTTTAAAAGTATAGTAAAGTATAACTAGAGTGTGTATTCGCTCTTCCTAGGTTACTTTTACTGAAGCAGCTGGTGTTTCTGGCAGTAATGAAGTCTCAATCACCATGGCTCTAAGTCTTTGCACAGCTATTGTTTCTGTAGATGCTTGTTGTCCTTTTGGTTGTTATTCTTTCCAACCATGAACCTAACACATCACATCTTTTAACTGCCAAAATAAGGGCCTAATTGCTTTTAATTATTGAGTCAATTTTAAATATATCCACCTTTCCTATTTTATGGAATTATTATCATCATCATCTTCATCTTCTTCACCATCATCATTAGCTGAAGGCTACCTTCCAGACTTTGAGCTTGCTAAAGTAGGCACTTTACCATACCCACTCCTTTCGTATTTTATCTTAACTGAAAAGAGTGTTTATGTTGCCTCTTAAAGAAGACTTCCCTGGTTCTAGAGAAACAATCCTAACATGTGCTGTCTACAGTGTTTCTCAGTGTTCATCACATATCCCAGGAAGATATTAAATATTTTTTTTCATCTTTGGCTTTAAAATTTGACTGCAAAGAACTAAATCATCCCATTTTAAGCTATTTTTCCTTTCTACCCTGAAGCATATTTTCAAATTAGTTTGCAGATCGTTCCTCATAAACAGTTGCAGAAATGTGCTTCCCCTAAGGGGCTGGAGGGATTGCAGCCTTCCAGAAACAAACTCTAAGAGAGCTAGTTCGTTAGGTTTGCTTCTGAGTCCCAACCCACTTCCACACTGTTTTCCCTTTTCTGTTTTTTTCTTCTTGAATCCTCAGCTACAGTAAACATGGATTTTAAATCAGAGGGACCTGGACATCTATGCCAAGATGAGTTCCCATAATGTTCCAGCCCAGGCAGACAATCTCTGCACAGCAGTCAGATGGCTGCTTCCAGCTTGACTGATGGAACAAAACTCTCAATTTATGCATTCCCTGCCCTTTACATCTTATTCAGCATGCACCTTCTTGCTTTTCCCCACCTCCACAAATGATTGGACCTTCTACCAATAATGGGTGCAGACCCATTATTGCTTTCCTCTGCCATTGGTAGGCCTACTGTCATAGCCTGGGCCCTATCATTGCACCATGTTTTCTAACGAGTGCCTCTACCATCCCTACTCCAACCTCAACCCAACTGTAATGGTTAATTTTGATTGTCCAGCTGATCGGATTAAGTACCATTGATGGATTAATGATGGAGTCTCTAGACACAGACCTCAGAGGCTCTAATCTATGACTTGATCCTCAGACAGATTCACATTATTGAGAGGTGCTGAAAGTGGGAGGTAAAGCCTCATTGAAGGAAGCCTCTCATGTGGAGAGTGTCCTTGGGGACAGTTCAGTGATCAGTGCCCTGTTGGCCTCAGCAGACTGTCTTCTCCCTTCATACTGCTGTGCAGTGGGATCTCTGCTGCCTGTTCTCAGTCACCCTGATTTAGTACCATTGCAAGGAACATGTGGCCTCTTCCATCGTCAGAGATTTCTCCTGGGAACTTCTTATTGTTCAGGTCTCATTTCAAATGACCTCTTTAGTATTAATTTCAAACTTTTATTACTAAATTAGTTATTAGATTCAGTGTGAGTGTGCACACAAGCACGCATACTACATGGCCGGCCTCTTGCTGTCACCTCTTCCTAGCAGTCATCACTATGTATAATGAATCCTAGAACTGTGTAGATAGTCAGTTAACATTGGGTGAAAGGACTGATGGACTGATGGGTAACAGACACTGCTCTTTGTGCTCTAAGGACATTTCTTAATTCTCCTCATCTGCTTTGGGGTTTGTTGTCAGGACAAACCATAATGAAAGTCTTAGTGAAACAAGCCATAGTAACCATTCATCAGTCATCACATGCTTACTTTTCCCCATTATCTCATCTGCTTGCTTCAAAACTTTGGGTTCAGCTCAAATAAGGCCCTCAGTAGATTTCCCCAGCCCCTCCAGGCCAAACTTATTTTCTCCTAACACTCTCTTTGTGCTTGTGGTAAACCAGGTACTCTGTGTATCTTATGTTCCTCTCTTTAACATTTATGTTGTGCCCTCAATGTTCTGAGACATGCAATGGGCACAATGTAGTAATTTCCTTGGGATTATTTGAGATTAATTATCAAACCCCTGTTCCCTCTCTGTTTCTAACTCAGCCTTGTGTGTGCAGTGCATGTGTTCAGGCACTAATACACATTCCCACTTTTAACATTCCTAATTTAAATCAGAAATCTTAAATTTTGGGGCATCAGTATTCCACTTGAAAAGTATCATGGTTTGGACAGTGTGGATTTCAGTTTGAGGGCTAAGTGGTACTGTATTGGTAAGAAATATGGAAATATTCCATAATTTCCCAAATTCACAAATCTGAAGTTCATCTAGGCGAAAGCATTTCCGATTTAGAAGCTTCTTGGGGGCTTCTGTTCTACAACCTCACCTTGCCCTGCATGATACTGTCTAATCTCTCCTCATTTCATAACTATGCAGTGAATGAATGAGGGAGGCACCATGTCTGGATATCCTAGACCCTTCACATCTGCTACTGCATGTCACCCGCACACACACTGGTGGAGCTGTGAGACTTTTAGACTCTGAATCACATGCTGGCAGAGTCCCATAATCCACTGCATTTTGGATTTATGAAGCACTGAAGCTGGGTTGCCTAACCTGCCTTTGACTCCAGCAATTGGCTCTGGTCTGTAACAAATGTTGACAGTAGTAACATTAATCGCCAGGCCATCATGTAGGTAGAAATGAAATTCTGTGGAGTTCAGTAAAATCTATTTCTGTCCTGGCTCTAGGATACAAATGGTGAGTGGTTGCTGATTTCTGTTCATTACTAAAATTTCCTTTGGTGCTTCTCAGCTGCACTGGGGCTCAGAAGGGAGTTCTTGCTGTCTGGTAGATCCGTCAGCCTTATCTTCTACTTCATTGTTTTACATCTACATGTATTAATTTATTTCTCAAAATTTGTTTTTGTAAACTGGGCTGCTCATTGCATATAACCAGTTTCTTAATGTGATGGGACAGCCAAACCACCGGACACATGAAATTTCCACAACAATGACAAAGGCAGCCATTAGTTCTGCTTTTTTTTGCTATTCCAGTAATGTATTCTCAAGTTCAAATCTACTTTTTAATCCAGAGCAACTGTAATTTTGCTAATTACTTTAAATGGTTTCCATATTAAAATACTTAGCATTAATGGCATTCTTTGAACTCTAAAGAGTGAGTTACAGTCATTAATTAGCCAATTAATGCTGCATTGTAGGGTGGAAGACTCTTTCAACTCAGATATCCTTTTTGTATGTGGAGAGACTCACAGTGACTCAGACATGACTCTTAAAGTTCAAGCCTTAACCACTTATTTTTCCGTTCTTTGTTTCTTTTTTTTTAATTTTTTTCTCTTTATTAGATATTTTCTTCATTTACATTTCGAAAGTTATCCAGAAATTTCCCCTTACCCTCCCGCATCCCCGCCCTGCTCCCCTCCCACGTATTGGCCCTGGTGTTCCCCTGTACTGGGGCATATAAAGTCTGTATGACCAAGGGGCCTCTCCTCCCAATGATGGGCAACTAGGCCATCTTCTTCCATATATGCAGCTAGAGACATGAGCGCAGGGGAAACTAGTTAGTTCATGTTATTCTTCCACCTATAGGGTTGAAGACCCCTTCAGCATCTTGGGTACTTTCTCTAGCTCCTTCCTTGGGAGTCCTGTGTTCCAACTAATAGCTGACTGTGAGCAACCACTTTTGTGTTTGCCAGGCCCTGGTATGGCCTCCCACGAGACAGCTATATCAGGTCCCTTTCAGCATTATCTTGCTGGCATATGCTATAGTGTTTATTTTGGTGGCTGCTTATGGGAAGGATCCCTGGCAGCCGCCCTCACTGGTTGGTCCATCCTTTTGATTCGGCTTCACACATGATCTCTGTAACTCCTTCAATGTGTGCTTTGTTCTTAATTCTAGGAAGGGGCAAAGAGACCACATTTTGAACTTCATTCTTCTTGAGATTCATGGGTTTAGTAAATTGTATCTTGGGTAGTCTAGGCTTCTGGGCTAGTATCAACATATCATTGAGTACATGTTATGTGAGCTCTTTTGTGATTGGGTTACCTCACTCAGGATGACACCCTCCAGATCCATCCATTTGCCTAGGAATTTCATATATTCATTGCTTCTAATAGCTGAGTAGTACTCCATTGTGTAAATGTACCAACAGATTGGGAAAGGATCTTTACCAATCCTAAATCTGGGCCACCAACAGATTGGGAAAGGATCTTTACCAATCCTAAATCTGATAGGGGACTGATATCCAATATATATAAAGAACTCAAGAAGGTGGACACCAGAAAATCAAATATCCCCATTAAAAAGTGGGCCACAGAGTTAAACAAAGAATTCTCAACTGAGGAATACCGAATGGCTGAGAAACACCTGAAAAAATGTTCAANACCTCTACTTGGCATATATCTAGAAGAGTTTCCATCTGGTTATAAGGACACATGTTCCACTATGTTCATAGCAGCCTTATTCATAATAGCCAGAAGCTGGAAAGAACCCAGATGTCCCTCAACAGAGGAATGGATACAAAAAATTTGGTACATTTACACAATGGAGTACTACTCAGCTATTAGAAACAATGAATATATGTTCTTTGTTTCTTAATCTATAAAATAGTCTTTTGCTAAGTACCTGGACTAAAGATTTATGTGGAGGGGAAGATAGGGAGAAAGGAAGGGAGGGAGGGAGAGAGAGAGAGAGAGAGAGAGAGAGAGAGAGAGAGAGAGAGAGAGAAAAGAGTAATGGTATGTGTTGCAACAATATAGAGGCAGCACGAAATGAAACTTAATGAGGGGTCAGCGCCAGGATCTGACGTAGAGACAGTATTTCTGTATTCTCCTAAGGGAACAAATTGGTTTAACAGAGTCTATCGCATTGCTAAGGTTTCTTTCCATACCTTGTATCTAACATGACTGTTTTCCATTGACATTGCAAAGACCCCACCAGTCCCTGAAATGATGGGGCTGGACTGCTTCTGCAGTGACCAGTTGGCCTTCCTCAGATACTTCTTACAGGGTATCCAGTCATCTGCCCAGGAAACCACAGTTTGCAGTTTTTGTAGTTGAAAGTAAGATTCTCCTGTTTCCTGGCAGAAGGACAGTTAACAGGGTTTATTGATTCACTGCACCACACCATGCACTGAGAAAGAAAGGATGTGGCCTGACCTATGAGGCCATCATCAGTCCACAGCTTATACAGGGCCATAAAACACAAGAGAACAGATGAATACTGTCCATGGAATGGTGAAAGGAGAGTTCCTCATGTTTACAGACAGCAATGGGAAAAGTTGAAGTATGTTGTGTAACTTTCATGTTCTCCCAATTGTGTACAGTTTTCTGCCATTTAATCAAGTAGCTATATTTATGGATTTTCAGAAAACAGAAAGATAAAGCGGGAAAATACTTTGAAGCATTACATCAAAATTCAGATGGCATGAATAGGTTGGTGATATTATAGTAGAAGACAGACTCTAATTTAGTTGGTAGCACCAAAACCTGTGCCCCATTAGACCAATAAATCCAGTAGAGATCACATGATATTTTCCATACATCTTAAGTAGTCAGACAATATCTGAATTTGAGGTTTAATTCTACATTTATAAACCAATGTTTTCCAATGAACATGCAGAAGGGAACACATGTGTGGTTTTCACGTTTTTACTAGTTACATTAAGAAGACAAAAATAAAAAGGCAAAAATCAATTATAATAATATGTCTCTTAACATAATATATAAAATATTATAGTTAAGATATTCAACAAATATAAAATGTTAGTAATATATTACACTTACAAATTGTCTTTATCTTTAAAATCCAATCTATATTTTATGCTAACAATAGATTTTTTAAGGTGAACAGTACATTTTCTTCAGAAATCATTTGTATTTCAGTTTCATGAAATTTATGGCTGAAAATCAAATTCACAAATATAAGTTGTTGAATGTTCCAAGCATACTCAAATGTTTTCTGAAAATTAAATCAAATGTCAATCTTAAAATTTTAAATTTAATTTTAAAATTGAGTTAACTTAAAAGCCAGCTCCTCTGAGCATACTGGCTTCAGACTGTGTCTTCAGTAGGCATGTGGAGACATTGGTACCATGGTGATGGCTGATCTCAAAACAGAGACACAATGTGGTCCCCAGGAGACATGATTCTACAGAGAGACTGTGGTGGAGTGGGACAGATGCTTAAGCTTATGCCAGAGAATAGAGGGCATGGGGAGGGATGCTATAATGACTTTGTATAAGTCCAGTTTGTTAAAGCCAGTGTCCAAGGAGTTTTCTGTTCTTGCCTTCCTTCCAAATGCTCAACAACAACAACAACAACAACAACAACAAAACAGTAAAACAAACAAGCCAAAGAAAACAAATAAAAAAGGTCTGGCACTTTTAGTCTTTTGATTAGTTACTGTGCCCTCTGTTGTATAGAGTTTTTCCTCTAAAGGTAGGTACGCTTATGTAATTCGTTAAGGACCCATATCCTTTCTGGAATATATGATCTTTCTTTTGGAAAGACAACTGGCTCAGCATACTGCAGCAGCTTGGCACAGTCCTTGTTGATGGAGCCAGTAGTACCATGTGAGCAGAATCAAAAGGCAGTTACTGTCTTCAGAGCCTTGACCATTGTCTCTGTCACCACCACCACTGTCATCGTTGTCCCACCATCATCAGCATCACCACAGTCCTCAAATCCATCTAGCAGCCTTTCACTCCATTACACCGTCACTATCCAAGCTCCTGTTTGAGGATACAGAAATTCTTCTATTAGATTGTTGGACCATTTGCCAATCTATGAAAATTATAGAAAAGAAATGAAAATGCTTTTTCACATAATCTCCACAGGTTGGCCTGTTCACCATTCTGTTCTAACAGATGAAAATACAATTCTAAAACTCACAAACATTGATTACAAGCATTGAGCCTGAATCATGCAGCAGGACTCAGGTATGAATCCATGGGAACCGAATACTATTAGAGAACAAGGCCAAAGGAATCCAAGCATACTTCAGATCCTTAGGGTGATACCTGTGACGGATGCTAATCTCTGAAGGCCACAGTGTGATGCTTTCATTGGCCCAGAAAGCACATGGGAAAAACTTCTTCCTGCCCACAAATCACAAATCCATGAGACACTACTCTCCCTTCTCCTTTGAGAAAACTCCTGCATTTTATGCTGGGCACTTTCCCTGCTCTTCATGGCTGTCATCTTATTGATGGCAGAACAGGAAGTTTCAGAGGAAAAACATAGGCGCTGTAGTAAAAGAATTTTTTCTTGGGAAGCAATATTAGGAGAGAGTCATCACCCAGACTTAGAACCCTGATATGAATCCTTTAGTGTAGACGGAAGGAAGTGATGCTGATGAGTGAAGAGGGCTAAGTGTCAGTGCACTTAAAGGCATTGCATGGATCCACCATTAGGGAGACGTGAGGAGCAGCTGTGGAGAGCAGCCCAGGAAACGCAGCCTGGATCCCTGTACCTGTGCAAGGCAAGGCGGGAGTGTGCTGTGGATATGCAGCCACTCTTGAAGGGAGGGAGGTACTCAGGTGAAATCATGATTAAACAGCAGGTGAGGGTTAAGGTTTCTTCTTGGGATTTTCCCCTTAGCCTCATGTGTATACTATGAATGTACCTTTCAGAGCCCACAGGAAAAGCTGAGAACAAATGTGAAAAAGAATTGCTGTCTCCATGATAACAAAACTCACAGTCTCATGCTTCCATCTTAAACTGATGACCTGTGAGGAACTTTACATTGAAGAAGCACAGTGAGAACCCATTTGGTGAACTATACCCTAAATGTATATTACTGATTTAAAGCACAGGCACATTTGTCTGGGATGGGAATGAAAGACAGAGAGTTTGCAAAGGTATAGTAAGGACAAGGAAGGAGGTGTTCCAAGTTTGACATTGGAATTCTCAATTTGAATAAAGACACTCAGGGCATGTCAGGTTCTTTTACAATATTCTACAAATTTCAAGCCTGGAATAGGTATCCAGGGATCCCCAGAGCCTGACTGAGTGAGAAGATAAACAGGTTCAGAGCAAAGGTCCACCTGTAAAAATGTCCAATTGCAATAATCAGCCCTACAGTGCACAACCACACTAAAATCTAGGCTGCTCTCCTCTAAGGAAATCTCACATGATGGAGTGATTGATACCTCATAATGACACCTTTACTTTGTTAGTCTAGCTAGTTTAAGAATTGAGATGCTAAGAGGAAAATACTTTGGGTCTCTAATTCTGTGATATTGTTTCTTAAACTGTGAGTATAGTCATTCCTTGCAGTAAGAATCAGGACTTGGAAAGAAATAAAAATCATTTTTCTTATCTGAACCCTTATGAACCAAAAGACTTTTTCAGTCTTTCAATCTGTCAATCACAATCTCCTAAAAAGAAAGCACATAAAATATTTCTCATCATAGATCATGTCTTAAACAGCAACAGCTGCTTTCACAGTGGGGCTGTTTCAAAGTCTGACCCTCGTGACTCTAAAAGTTATGTCAACAGAATTAGTAAAAGCTAATCTTCAGAAAATATTATCCTAGGAGAACTGAGGATGTAGCTCAGTTTGTAGAGAGTACTTAGCTAGGGTGCGTGTACCCTGGATGTGATCTCCAGCACCGTATAAGGCAGGTGCCAGGTGTGGTGGTGCTTACCTGTAATCCCATCACTTGCCTGTGTGTGTGTGTGTGTGTGTGTGTGTGTGTGTGTGTGTGTGTGTACATGTGTATATATGCATACATATTTTAATCTAAAACAATTTATTATTTATATGCTTCATTATGAAGCACAAACAATTACAGATTTGAACATCAAATGTCCACTGGATGGTGCTGGAATTGCCTTAGAATTCCATAATGCCTGCATTTGAGAGTTGGGACATTAGGGATTAAAAGAAAGAAGAAACCTGCCTAGGGAGGGTCCTGCAGTGAGCTGTTCAGATACTGGTTGTCTGGTTCAAGATTAGCACAGTATTTCAGAATTATTCACAGAAAGATTTAGTAAAATATGATTACATGGCAGGGATAGAAAGGTGTGCAGTTCTCTGAACCTTGAGTCATGGGGATAGAACATGTGCTGCAGTTCTGAGAGGAAATGTTCTTTCCAGATGTAGTAAATACTTGAAAGAACTCAATTCCAAGATCCATGCCCTGCCTCTTCTCTCTCTCTCTCTCTCTCTCTCTCTCTCTCTCTCTCACACACACACACACACACACACACACACCAGATCTGTGGACATGTTCTCACACATGGATTAGAAACTGTAATGGATGGATGTGAGGATGTGTGACCCACATTTTCTCTTATGTCTTAGATTTTGCTGCTAAAACATGTTGACACATGTCCTCTTAAATAAATACACTTTCTCATCTCTACTGATCTGTTTAGGAGTAGCAATGAATTTGTATGTATGTCGGGGGAGGGGAGACAGAACACATTTGTCCTTAGAATTAAAAAAAGCAACTAATTCAGAAAGATCTGGCAAGAGAAGAAAGGCATTTTATAAATTATCAATAAATCAGCATATAACCTTTTTCCTAAAATAAACTGCAGCTATTTATATAATCCAGGTGGAGACTGTGAGAAAGGAATTATAGTCTAGAGAGATACAAAGAATCTTTGTTTTTGAAAGCAGATGTAAGATGCATGCCATATACATCTGCCAGTGTGGATGACTATTATACAGAAAAGTGACTCTCTTGAAACTCAAGCACATGATTCACGTTTTCCTTCCTACCTCTCTATTTATATCATCATTGTTGTATTTGAAATTACTCAAATTATATTCACAGGCCAGACTAGGACACATAGAGAAGAAGTTGTATTTTATGACCAAAATTATCGCCACTTACACCTGCTTCCCCCCTCCAAGTTGTTAATGAATTGTTTTACGGGGT
The DNA here is from genome assembly GCA_902729485.2 of Mus minutoides. Classification (NCBI taxonomy): domain Eukaryota; kingdom Metazoa; phylum Chordata; class Mammalia; order Rodentia; family Muridae; genus Mus; species Mus minutoides. The sequence goes on from LR749691.1 coordinate 1,465,885, forward strand.
GAGGGCATCTTACCAAGAGACATTGTCATGACCATGAACATGGTGACATTCTCTTAAGTACAGCAGAAACTAGGGGCACATTTGGAGGTGGGGAGTGTCTCCCCCACTTGTTTCTATGATCCCAAATTTGGGGAGTGAAAGGTTTGCAAAGTACAACGCTGTGGACTCTGAAGTCTATCCCTTCTTGACTATAGCTAGAGTTACATTGTTTCCCCGTACAACATTAAACTGTTGACAGCTGAGGCCACATGCTTTCTTGTAAGATGTGATGTTTCATTTTTGATGAGTTCATAAACTTTGAAACACAACAATGAAACTGTTATGGTAATGCCCTTGTCTCATCCTGCTCTGCCACAGAAATCTTGATGCTCTGAGCTAAACAGGAAGGGTCCTGACAAGAAGACAAGTCAGATGAGCACGGGAGGAGCATGGAGGTCTAATCTCTGCAATTTTGTCAGTGTACTAAGTCATTTGTCATGTTTCATCACATCATCTCAAGCTTTCTATCCCCTCTGGGACCTGGCTGATCAGCCCTGAAGCTTTTAGCTGTTGATGTGATCGGAAGGCTGCGCTCCCATGAGTAGAGCAGACTATTCTGTACGTGCAAGGCCCAAAGAGCCATTTCCACTCAGCACTTCTTTATTTAGCACGTCCTATGGGCATGCTTCCAATAAAGTCCTACTCCACACCAGGAAACTGGCTCATTAAGCTTGTGAAAGGACAGACTGGAGGAGGAAGGGTTGCTCAACAAAGCCATGAGTCCACCTAAGCCTAGAGTGTCAGGAGATAGTGTGCCATTGACCCAGTTGTGGAGCACATTAATGCTATACTGATATTTAGGGGAGATATTGAGATGAATCATATTTTGCTCTATGAAGTAAATGTGGGAAGAGAAATTCTAAAGCTGAGGAAATTAGTACAAATTCCATGGGGAAGTATTTGGGATACACTGAGTAAATGTTTTTCTTGAACATCCAGGGTAAGGGAGGTAAGGACAAAGGAGTTTAGGAATAGGTCAAAATATGCTTTAAGAATGAGGACAAGAATTAATACTGATTCTATAGAGAGAGAAGTTCATATTACAGATTAGTAAACAGGAAGTGACATGGAGACACAGAGTAGAAGACAGGATGTGACATAGACCACAGTTTAAGAGAAAATAGGACGTGAGCCACAGGAGATAATAGGAGGTAACCATCAGAATCACAGGAGAGAACAGGAAATGACGTAATAGCTTAGTGGAGACCAGGGTGACATAGAGTCACGGGCAAGAACAGGAAATTACACAGTCATAGGAGAGACCAGAAAGTGGGAGTGTCAACTACAAGTGGGAGATTGGAGCTTCTGCTGCTGGTCTGCCGGATGAGGCCACCTCTCTGCCATCTGCCTGTTCTCCTGTGTCTGAGACTAATCATATTCCATCTGAATTTTACATTTTTTATGTGAAACATACACCCACATTCTAAAAGTGCTGCAGTCTAAGCTTATTCTTCCTTTTGAGAAATGGTTCATCCACCCACTCAATTGTTCAACTAAAGAACCAAATATAGAAAGCAATATATCTTCCCATCCTCAAGTACTCAGTCTCCCACTTCCCACATCAAACCAATAAGAACCTGCCTCCTACTCTGTGGGTCTGCTCGGTTCCTCTTACTCATTGCCATTCCACTGGCTTAAAGCAAGTCCGTGCCAACAAATCCAGCTAAATTTTTCTTCTTCCCATTACAGCTTTCATACAGCCACTAGTTATGGTAAGACCATAATGTTAAATCCATGTAAGTTGGAACTGCTTAGATAAGCCCTCATTGCCAATTATGAAAATGTATCCCTTAGACTGTCATGAAAGCATCTTCATGGGCGTGCCTGGACTTCTGTTTTCCAAGTATGTATTCTTCTTCTCATCACCACATTTTCTCACAAAAATGTATAGACAACATAGTATGTCCTTTTCCTGATTGGCTAGCTCAGACCCATCCTCTAGAACCCAAGTTGAATCTTTCTTCCCTTTCTTGCATCTTGACATCAATGATCTCATATTCTATACTGTATACTTTAACTCAGAAAACAGAGCTATCAAGTATGTCTAATTTGTTGGATTGTAGCAAGACAAGTTAGCAAATGGCCTTTCATATCAGGTTGCGATCTGCTTAAAGAGAGTGACAATCTGACTGATCTTGGTCTTCTGTAACTATGTATAAAGACACAACTGAAGTTCTGTAGATCAAGGGAAGGACATAAATGATGATGGAACCTTGGTGTGAGAATACCTTTCAGCGTGTTGTGTCTTTAACAGGGTCTCTGGTTGTCATTAAGTTTGTTTTGCATTCTTCTAGGAAATGCCTTAACAAGGAAAGGACCAAGGGTGATTGATGTCTGTGCAGAACCAATGTGGGATTACACCCACATATCACATTTCAAATAAGCACTTACATTCCTTTAAAGAGTAATGATTACTAGTATATTTTAGAAATATAAACATAAGCTATGCAATGAATCTGTTATATTATTTGAAAATTTTCATCCCAGAATTTCAAACATTGCATCAATATATGATACTTTAGGGAAACATGGACCCTAGAAAATATATTAGAATTTGAGATTGTTCATTTGATTGCTTTTTGCATGAATACCTTCTAGTTGGTTTTTCTTCCCCTTCCCACTCTTGATCATCTATCTCTAGCAAGGACAGGTTTTGCATTTTGTTTGCAATATTGGATTTCATACAGAAGTAATCATTTGGCCATATATTTTTCCTGAAGTTTTTACTCTAAAATTTCTCAACAAGAATTCATTCTGGTCACATTTCTCACTGTGTCAGATGCAATGCTGATTCATGTTCAGCTTCTATGAGGCCTTCTTAGGTTGCTTTTATCCAAGTAGATTGTATAGCCAAAGCCATTTTAATACTGAGAGGTTGGAGAGCTTAGAGGGAGCTTTGTTTGCCTCAGGAACACATGGCATTTCTTTAGAGCTTCTTCCCAAGGCATGCTGTCCTGCACTTTAGATTCAGGAGCCTCATATCACCTACTTCACACTGTCTCCAAGGTTCACTTGCTAGAGAAGAAAGGTTAACCAGATACCTCTCACAATAAGATGTTATTGAGCGCAAAATAATGGTTCTAGGGAAAACTAGAGATTTTTGAACATTTAACAGGTACCAACTGTGGCTATTTCATCTACTTCTGATAGCAACAGTTCTCTGTCTAATTCATAAGGAAAGGAAGAAATTCAAAAACAAAATCCTCAAATAGGAAAAACAAGCGATGAAAATGGGTAATATTTTATCAATTGGTATTTTTCTTCCAAAGAGTTCCTCCAGATTTTCTGAAACTTCCTGAAATTCATTTGTCAAGAACAAGATGTTCCTTCCATTCCTGCTCACCAAACTCCTAAGAATTAATGCCATTGCTGTGATCATTCAAATGTCAACTCCTTCGACCTTGGTTCATAGTCAGCTCTACATTTGAGGAGGAAAACAGTCTCTACACACATGCCCCTCTGGTCTGACTTGATGAGGCTCTTATTCTCAGCTCTCCATCAGGCTCCCTTGAGCCTGTTTCCATTCATGTGTAATGAGAATGATGACCATTGCATGACAGTGATGGAGATATTGCCCAGATCCTCTAATTTGATCTTTTTCTTTCACTTAGAAGTTACTCTCATTGGAGTGTTGTCATCTCATGCCAGTTTGTCACTGTGTTCAAAAGCTAGCCAGCCAATACTAAATGGCAATGGCAATTTCCAATCCAGACCAGTGAGAGATCAAACTAAAAAAGAAAATTAGGTAAATCTGGATAATGACACCAGATGCTGTCCTTTGGCCCACCATAGGCATTCATGCACTAAGGTTGCCTTTTTACTTTTTTCTCCTCTGTCTGCTTTCCTATTTCCCATTTAACCCCAGCAAGCTCATAAACAAAACAGCACAATCCAAACAACAAAAGAAGAGCAGCTCCTTCCCTCTGAGATAATTCAGAACCTGAGCCAAACAGCCTCAGAATGGAGGCCAAGCATTCTCCCAGAGCCTGGGGGATACTAAAGAGGGAGAGATGACATTTGGGGTGATGGTGAATGGCTATGAAGAGGAACCAGTGCTGATGAACTACTTATACACAAGTGGCCTGAAGAATGTTGGCTCTGGCAGGGACAGTGATGTCATCCCAAGCAATAGGTGGCAGCCCTTTCTCTCCATTCCCTCCTCCTGGAGGGCCAAGTGTTCTGGAATGAATGAAGAACAATGAAGAAGAATACCTGGGGCTAACTTCCACTTCCACCCAGCCCTCTCTGGAGCTGGGAACTTTCCCAGAGAAATGTCAGTGGCTTGAGGTGATTTCTCTCTCACTTTTTTCTTTTCTTTCTTTCTTTTTTTTTTTAATTCTGCCACACAAAATGTCAGACTTTCATATAAAAGTGGGTTGCAGGGCAACTTTTGCCACAGAAACATTTTCAGTCACAGCATAATGATGGGTGGACACGTCTCAGGAAAGGGTAACAGAGCAGGAAACTGACCCCAGTTTCTCCTCAGGAAATACCAGATGCTGTAACACTAAGGTTTGCTTTGCCTGAGGAATTCACATTGTGCTTTTAGTCTCTCCTGTTTGGGGAACGGAAGTGTTTTCATGATTGAGTAGCAAGACCACAAAGGTATGAGAGATTGTGGAGGAGTCCTTACAGGATGTTGCTAGATGAATTTCTTCCAATCTATCAACATAACTCAACAGAAATCAATGGCTGCCCGTTACAGAGAATGAGATGCTGGTTGCTGTGTTCAACTACTCCACATGAAGCAACTTACAGGTACTTTGGCTCACAGTTTAAAGGGACACCAGCTCACACAGAAAGGAAGTCATAAGGCAGCCGCTTACAATGCATTCCAGTCATGATGACAGTGAGATGAAGTGCCAGTGTTAAGCTTACTTTCTCGTTTCCATTCAGTCTTAGACTCCAGCACCCAGGATACTCACATTCACTGTGGGTCTTCTCACATCAATTAGCATACTCTAGAAACTTCCCAATTCTCCAGGATGACTCTAGACCTTGTAAAGTTGACAATCAAGACTGACCATCACAACCAGGAAGGCATCTTTTTCAAAAATGGGACTCCTCAGCACTCTTGTGTTTTCTCCACGTAAGGTGGAAGGCATAAAGAATAAACCAGGTCCTCATGACAGGAGACTAAAAGAAATCAGGAAAAGCTTGGGAAGGTCTCTCTTTCCAGGAATCCTGGCAATTAAAATTTTGAGATACATTGTCCCGGGCTGCTTCAGATCTGTCTTTCAGAGACAGATTGGGGGACATAACAGGGGCTTCACATATAATCCGTGTAAGTTTAAGTCTGGGCCCTGCTGCCTACAAGCTATATGATTCTTGTCAAATTATTTAACTTTCTTAAACCTTGCTCTCTGCTACATGTGAAACAAGGGAAATGGAAGTGTCCTCTAGGACCACTGAAAGTCTATGTCAAGCACCTAGAATGGCAGATTTGGAGTACACTTTTAGAAAGGTTTTAGTCCAAAAAGCCCTAAGAGTCTCCCAATAAGCAGAGCAGTACTTCTCCTAGTGGCTAGGATAAAATGTGGAAGATATGTGCCATGCAAGACATGTAGACAACAGCACTGAAAACTGTCTGTTTCAGTGGCTTCTCTGAAACATACCTAGGTTTTCAAGACACTTTTTACAGGGTTGTCAGCCATGATTTAACTAGAACTTTCTTCTACTTATTTATGTTTTCCCCCTGTCCCGTGTGCTGGGAGAAAACATCCAAATAATGACAGTGGTAAAGTTCACTGTGAAACAAAGACAAACGTCTCGACTGAGACAGAAGTCTTGATTCTAAACGAAAATCTGTCTGGTTGGGACGAGACTTTGAAGAATTAAGGTACTAAAGTGTACTAGGGTACACTAGGGTTCGGGTATTTCGTCCGAGGACTTGGACATGTCGATGACACGGTCAACCTATTTTATTTCCATACCCTCTGTAATCACATAACAGTGTCCTCAGCAGATAGCCCCCCTCTTTGATTTCCCAGGCAAGCCTGTGTTAGTTGTATCCATGTTTTCCTTAATATACTGATTTGAGCATTTTTCTTCTTGAATTACTTTTAACTTGTCAATTATTTCACCCTCGGATTATATCCAGCTTTCCTAAGGCATAGATGAAAGAAACAGCCTGTTTCCCATTGTGGGTTAGGAGAAAATAGGCTAGCCATTTTGTTGTGAGTCAATGAGACAGTGTTGTGATTTAGAATAATAAGCTTCTGAAAAAGGTTGCTTTGGCTACTACATTCATACCAAACACTTTCTAACCACACGTCCTGGAAGAATCCTTTACTGTGGAAAGCCCTGTACCTGATTTATAAAACTGCAATATTCTCATGAAGGTTTAAGTGTGTGTCTGTGTGGCTGCATGAGAGAATATTGCTCAATCTATGGGTTCTGTGGGTAACTGATACCACTATGAGCTGAAGTGATAGCTCATCTGGTAAAGCATCTGTCCCTAACGTGTAAGAACCTGAGTTTGGTTCCCAGCATCACTGTAAAGATGAGGGGCATGGTGCCCTGTGCTTGTAGTGCAGTACTGGACAGATAGAAACAAATGAATCTCAGAGGCTTGCCAGCCAGTCTAGCCTACTCTGTGGAAAGCTCCTGGGTAATGACACACAAGGTTGACCTCCAGACTCTATGGGTGTGCATTGTACATACCTGCAAATACGTGTGCACCCACATTCACACACACCAAAAGAATCTGTGCTTAGCCTTCAATCCTTTCCTGTATGTGGCCTACAGGTCAAAGTCATGATTAGTCTCGTGAGGATGCCACCATGGCTATGAGAGCCGATGAGAGCCATTGCTTTTCTCCAGGCTTTAATTACCCTGTTTGATGCTGTCCTGAGAGGGTGTTCCTTCCCACTAGCTGAAGACTTAACTTTCATTTTATCAGCTGTCATTTATTTCAAAGGAGTATTTTTTATATGATAGGAACATTTAACTCTTTTTCTGTCGAAATAACACTCTGGAAGACTCCTTAAACTGGTCATTGCAATTCACAAGTTTCTGATGACTCCTTGCCCAAGCACCAATACTAAAGATTCTTCCTGCCCTAGTAGATCAAATCACCATGGGGATATTTCTAGAAAGTAATCTGCCACCATGTTTCCTGTTTCTTTCTTTATTAACAAAATGCAGCAAATAGCATTCTTTTAACGGATACTCAAATTGCCTTTAGAGGAAGCACTTTGTTAATGAGCTTTACTGCCTTGTTTGGGGAGAGTTGTGTGAACATATCAAGTTTCTTTTGAGCCAGCTCACAGAGTGCTTGGGAATTGGGGCCAGACAATGTTTCATGATACAAGTTTCCTAAATTTTACTGTAGCAAAGCAGGAGCTGGATTATTTACACTGCGATAACATCTGCAGAGGAGTGGGATTGAATTTCAAAAGAGAAAGAACATTTTATAAATGGGTAACACCTGCATCAGGAAAATGAGACAGGTTAGGATGGGCGGATTGTCTGGACACAAAAACATCCAATGTCTAGCCCGGAGCTTACTCAAAGGATAAGAGAAAGACTCAGGAAGCCATGGATCGCCATGATGATAATCAGTCATGTCACTCAGTCCCTCAGAAACCCTTAAGTAGCTTTCCACAGCCGTAAAAATAAATGTAGAACAAGAACCTACAGTTGCTATTCGAAGACTAGACAGGGCCTTCCCCCTCAAAGTATGGAGCTCTGAAGATGCGCTGAGCTCTTTTCTGCCATGGCTGTTAGTTCTCTGGTCACTCTAGTGTCTCTGTCTTCAGCTAACTGTTACTACATGCTCGCTTCTGTTGATGGTGTCTTCCTACCACACACTGGTTACTGCCTGAAGTGCCTCCTCTTCCCTAATCCTGTCCTCCCTCAGAGCTTACCCTGCTTTTCCTGGATGCTGTCATCTAAGTTGTTTCCGTTCAGATGGCTTCAGTGTTCTTTATTGCAAGCACCTCCTCCAGTTCTCTCTCCAGGATCTATGCATGTGTTCAACACAAGCTTTTCTGATAGACTGTAAATTCTATGTGACCAAGGATGAGCCCAACTCAGTTCTTCATTTCATCTTTCTATATCAACAAAGTGCCTAGATAATGGGGCTTACAAGGCAACTTATGGGTAAATAGGTAAGTGAATGAGGGGCTAGTATGTTTCACTGCTAAGCTCAAATAATGAAAGATATAAGGGGTAAAATCACCTCTCCTAGTGGACCCATCTAGCCATGTCACAGGGCTATTACTCATACACCAAGTCATTAGAAAGGCCCTTTTGAGTCAGAATGTCTGTCACAGTACTACTTCAAGGAAGAAAATCTAACAGGAGCATCTTAGAAGGCATGTCCTTTGCAATGTCTCTAGACATTGGAACTTTGAAGCAGAAGTTTTTAGAGCCTGTGTTCTTGGCCTTATGTAGTTGTCACTGATAATAGAATGTCATGTTTGTAATCCCTAGTGATAGGTATTCCTGGTAGAAGGACAATAGACAATAGAATGTTATAACCTTACCCAGCATGGAGGACTCCATCTCTTTGTCTTTTTGTAATCTGATGAACTCAAAGCCAATGAGTTACAAAGAGTAGGATGAACAGCATTCCTGAGGAGTGGCACCTGTAGCCTTAAGTCTTCATACATGTGCACAGTACACACACATTTTAAAGAGAAAAAAGAGAGAGAGAGAGAGAGACACTTCTTAGAAGTGTCAACTGATAGGCACCTGATACAAAGAATAATGAGTCACATGTCCTCCTTTGCATTTTTGCAATTTGGTTGGCATCTCAGTATTCACACAATGTTCATGGGTAGTACACAGTTCTTTAGGTGTTGGACTGTCCTGTTATTTTCTTGGCTATTCCATGGTTGCTTTTCACATTAGTCTAGATTCTAGACTTCCAATTAAAAGCAAGGATGTGGTTCTGAATCTGAAGACTGACTGGAAAACAACTGAGATCAGAGATCCTCCCTGGCTTTTCCTCATCTGTGTTTGGAAGACATGCATATCCTATGGTCCAGACAAGGTACTGAGAGAGTCTGATATGGGAACCATGAGGGATGCAAAAGCCTAGAGGTCAAATACTATGGTGCTGTTTCCTGAGAGGCCCAAAAGCTCCTGTGGTTTAGAAGAAGCTAAAGGAATGGAAGTTAGGGTGCATCATGGGATGAGGTAGGTTGTGATGTCCTGGGATTGGGTGTGGTATGGTGAAGTAGGGTAGGATGTAGTGTGGTGTATTGGTGTGGTATGGTTGGGTGGGTGAGGTGTGGGGTGAGGATGTGGGGTGGGATAGGGTGGAGTGTGTGTGGTGGTATGGTATAGTTCGGTGGAGTGAGGTGTGGTGTAGTGGTGTGGGGTAGGGCAGGGTGGAGTGTGGTGGGGTATGATGTGGTGAGGTGTGGTGGTGCAGGATGGGGTGGGGTGGGGTGAGTTGGAATAGGCACTAAAGAGTACATGCTCAGTTGGTACAGCCTCCACAAGCCCAAGACAGTTTGCTATCACTTGTTTTTCCCTATCACCTGTCTTAACTCTGCCTCTTAGTTCTCTAATTAGCTCTATTTCACAATTTCATACTTGTGAATAATAGATTCAGCTCTCTCTCCCCCATTTCATTTACTTCCCTCCCATCGACTCCTTCTCATACCCTCCTGATACTTTCCCAAAAGCAGAAGCATGACTTATTTTGTCTTTTGATCCATTTAATCTATCCAGAGCCCCCATGTGGCCACAGTGTTAAAACTATCCTATATGCTGAAGTGTGTGTTTGGAGTGGGGGTTGGGGGCTTGGTGTTGTCATTAGTGGGCACATACCCAAAGCCATTGATTCTCCTTTCTTCATTATTTTCCTTGCTAATATAAGTATGACTAAATAACCAGGAAAATATACACAATTAAGATTTTGGAGAGAGCAAGGCATGTGAGGTATGTTCAATAACCTATCTTTATAATTTGTGGGTGTCCAGCAGGCATCAGAGTGGGCAGTTTGGGCTAAGTATGATCAAAATCTATTATGTGTATATATGAAATTCTGAAAGGATAAATGAAAGAATTTTTAAAATATCTTCCTAATATGCTGTTCTTAACTGGAACTGTTAGGTTCCATTGATAGTTGCCCTCTGAGACAGATCTTTCTCTCACTTACTTTGCTAACTGTTTTAATGGGACAAGAAGGTTTGTTATCCTCATTATCTGAAAAGGTGCTCAAAGGATTCAGCTTTAGGAGTTGACAAAACTTATTTCTCAGACAGAAACATGATTGCCTTCCACTGAGTGGTCCTCAAGGGACATTTACTGACCCTGTGTTTTATTACGAGGCTAAATGAGCATTGAGGGAAGTCACACAGTTCAGAGGACACTTGTCTGTGCATTGGAGGAAGGGAAAACATTTTCTAAATGTATAGCTAGCTCTTTTGAGAGATTTTCTCTTTGAGACTGTTTAGCTGGGAACGTGTCTCAGCATTGAAAGAGCTGAGGTCCATCCCAATAGCACTTAAACTTAGAACACAGTGGGTAGCAATTAGGAGAAATTTAAAGCATACCCAGGAGGCCCCAAAAGTAAATATTTCTCTGGGCAGATGTGTTATAGCTGAACCAACTGGGTGTTTTTGTGACTGCAGTGAATCGGAGAGATAACAGTCTTTATTGCCTGTAGATGTAGTCTGTGATTTCAAAATACAAGTGGTGTTAAATGTTCCCAGCAGAGGCTCAGACACTTCACTAAGCAGCCATTGCTGTTGCCAGGTTATAATCATGTTGCCTTGGGTTGTTTGGCCAATTCTAAGTAATAAGGTTGCCATAACCCCCTCCCCCCCATTTGAGGCTTGTTTATCGTGCAAGAATTTGGATCAAATTGAACTTTAATTTCACTTGATACTATTTTCTGCCATTTGGAAAGGAGTGAATCGTGAGATTCATTTCCTTCTGTATTCTTGTTTAAAAGTTTTGTGCAAGAAGGAAAATCAGTATCCCCTGTAACCCTGATTGGATAATTTGGGGTGATTACTACATCCTCTTACTTAGTTGAAAGTTGTAAAGAGGATAGTGCTTCTTGGAGTTGTAGTCTTCTTTGTGTTCATGCTTATATGATTGACAGACACTGGATTTTTTGAAATTCTGCCAAGGGTTAAGGTAGAACCACCTACAGAGGGAGTCATATATGCACTGATAGAGGTCACAGGGTACGAACCCACAAACAGTGAGTGTTTAGAAACCAGTAACCAGCAAAGGCCCATGGTGCTTGACAAGGGCTGTAGTTACCTTTGTTGCAATGTAGTCCATTTACTCAAGATAAACATTATTCCAAAATGTATTTGGATTATAGTTTGATCCAGCTGATCAGGCAGATATTCACAGGTGCAACTCACCTGGAATGCTGCGTGATTTAAATGCATCATCATAATTTACTACTAAGCATGTTAGGTTCTTGCTTTCCATTACCTAACTGATAAGAAAAGAGCATCCCACTGCCATAAACAAATAAACATCTGTCTTATTCTGCTGCTGAAATGCATATGAGTTCTGTGTGACTATCTAGAAGTCTTACATACTCAGAGACATAAAATAGCAATAATGTTCCCACAAAACCTTCCAGGAGAAGTTAGGATTTCAAACATCTCATCTGGAAATTTTAAGATTTGTCTTAGTTACTTTTCTTTTGCCATGATGAAGGCAACTTATAAAAGAAAGCATTTAACTGGGAACTCACAGTTCCAGAGGATTAGAATCCATGACAGGCATGGCAGGGGGTATCACACTGGGCAGGCATACATGGCACTGGGCAGTAACTGGAACTTACACCTGTTCTACAAACATAAGGCATGCACATAGCAGGGTTGGGGAATAGGGAGTGGTGTGGGCTTTTGAAACCTCAAAGCCTGCCCCAGCGACACAGTTCTCTAACAAGACTACACCCCCTAATATTTTCCACACAGTTCCATCAACTGGGGACCAAATAGTCAAACATGAGCCTATGGAAGTCATTTGTATTTCAATACAAGTTTCAATACGTTTTGTCAAAGGAATCAAGGAAATTAAATGAAAATCAAGCTGTGTTTTAAGTAGGCAAGGTTAGATGTGGATGTTAGTTGAAGCAGGACTCTCCTATTGAAGAATGATGGCTAAGTTATTAAAGCACAAAATATTTATATTGATGCCTGATAGCAAAGACTTTAGTCCCCATTACCTTCTCTTGCCCCACTTTAAACCTTCTTCCTTCTTATGGTTTTCTTTACACTGTGATGTCTATCTCACGAACACATGTGTGACTGTGTGTATGTGTGTGCATGTGTGTATGTGCTTGCATTTGAGGAGTGGGTGGGTGATTTTGCACATGAGGGACAACGGGTGATATTTCACTTTCTGAGTATGGCTTGTTTGGCATCTGATACCATCTTCTCCAAATTGATCTTCCAGCAAAGAAGAGCACTCTATTCTTTGCAACAGACTGAAACTCCATTGTGTATATGTACCACAATTTCTTTATCCATTTATTTATTGGTAGACATCTGGGATTGTCCACATCTTGGCTCTTGTGAGCAGCATAGGGAGGAACGTGTTCTGAAATCTCCATGGTGCTGATACAGAATTCTTTGGGAATGTTCAGGAGTGGGATCCATGACTTGACTCACGCTGTTGCTGTTTTCACTTCCACGAGGAACCTCTATACTGGTTCCAAATAGTTTAAGTGATCCCGTTCCTCATATCCTTGTTAACATTCGATGTTTGCTTTCTCTTTTCTGTTTTTGTTGCTGTTAATTTTTTGACGACAGCCATTCTGACTCGGGTGATATGGAATCAGTGAGAAATACTTTAATTGCTGTTTTCTTGTGACAGAAATCAATGCTTTCTTTATGAAATAAAACTTCCTCAACCTCTAAACTTGTGTTTATGTATAACTGTGTGTTGCAACACCACGCAGAGGAAAGCTAGGATAAAGAGGCAGCTGTGTTATGAGCATATCAGGTTTAAACATCAGTCTGACCTAGCTCCTTCCTAAATAGGCTAAAGACTCAATGAAGGGTCCAGGATCATGCTGTTATAGTAGTTACATCATCTGTGACAGGTGCAACCAGAAGGATGTGTGGTCTCAGTATCCAGACTCATTCACATCTTCTGCTAAGACTGTTACTTCCCAAGCTGAAGTTAATTTCTAAATGGAGAACAAAGTAAAAGAAAATAAGCAGCTGCAAACATCTACTCAATTATACAAACCCCATTTATACAAGATACAGAGCACACAGGACAAAAAGGAGGGCATTCAGTCTTGCTTAGAGGGGCAGAGATTTGTTCTGATTATCTGGCTTGCTAGAGAATGAAGACATCTCAGGCTTAATTCAGATCACCAAACAAAAATGTTGGGCCTTTAACCCCTCATGCTGATCCATGTGTATGCTGGTGAAATAGGGATCTGTCTTCCTGGAATTCCTTAGTATAATCATAAAGCATTGGTATGGGAACAAGTTTCTAAATATCTTTTCCTAATAATTAGTCCCTTCAAGTCCCTTTGTCTTTGTTACATTGTTGTAAAGTTTTTCTGAATGTATTCCAAACTCAAGTTGATCACTAACGTGATTGCATTTCTATCTGTTTCTATCTGGGTAGTAACATGAGCATATAAAAAGTCAGCATACATAAAAGATCAAGGGCCACACTAAATACTAGCCATGGTGTATATGGCATTCCATTCACACATTCAGTGCTCCCTGTATTCTTGAGAGCAGATTTGGGCATTACATGGGTGTAAAAAGCTACAATACAGAGGATGAGTTTATTGCCCTCAGTTACGTAGCTGAGAAGCATTATCTTGGAGCTTAACCTGGACGTTCTTTATTCCCATAGTCTGTCTTTCAGGTTTCCTCTCTCAAAGCACCCAAAAGACTCAATAGTAGAGTTGAAACCAACAAATTAAATAAACAAATTTATGCAAATTATTGAAACAAAATGACAGCAATGCTTTTATAGTTTTTTTTTTCCCCACAGAGATATTCATTCTTATACCCAGCGATCTTATACCCAACAGTCTTATACCCTAGCACATGCTGTAGTCCTTAATGGCACTTACAATAAAGTGTCAGTACTAGGTATTAAATTCCAGCCTCACAGGTTAAGTGTGAGCAAGCCATTGAGTGGTACTGCCCACTCTAGGTTTTCCATTGCTCATGCTTCCCAGGAGGATAGCAGGAAGATGATAGGTAAGTGGCATGGATACCAACTAGGTAGCTGTAGTTCCATAGAGTCAGAAGAAAGAAAATGTCCCTGGGACACTGCAGAGGAGTTTCAAGAAAGGGGACTGACATTTGAACTGATCTTCTTATATTATTATTAAGAAAAAACTAACCATTGAGTCAACTCTGTAGACCAGAGAAGGCAATAGACACTAGTCAATGAAAGACCAAAGACTATGTCTTTTTTTTTTTTTTTTTGAGACAGGGTTTCTCTGTATAGCCCTGGCTATCCTGGAACTCACTTTGTAGACCAGGCTGGCCTCGAACTCAGAAATCCGCCTGCCTCTGCCTCCCAAGTGCTGGGACTAAAGGCGTGTGCCACCGCGCCCGGCTCAAAGACTATGTCTTAAGGGAATAAAATAGAGATAAGATTTATAAGGTGATAGAGCTGGAAGCATATAGATTGTGGTGGTAAATAATAGTATAGTGAATTCATTGGACTTTGTTTTGAGTATAAAGAGTGCATTCAAAACAAAGTGGTTAGCAAAATGGGAGCTGGAGAAGAACACAGCTCAAGGGAAAAAAAAATCCCTTTGAAAGAAACCTGGATCCAGAAGATTAAGTCTTAGCAGAGCCCTTAGGAGAAGCACAGCTCCTGAATCCCTTCAGGTCTCAGTGAAGGCATTCTAAAATAGCCCAGTGTCTCCAGATGAAAAGCCTCCCAGATATGCAACTATTGTCTTCCTGAAGCAGCACTAGGGCAGAAGGGAGTGAAAGAGAATCCCAAGCCCATTGGGAACCAAAAATCTAGTGCAGTCTTATTATCCATAGTTAGTGGAAGAGCAAAGGGTGAGACTATGGTAATTGGGCACTCTGGTGGAAAGCTATAGTACACATTTTATAGAAATTATTGAGGAGAGAATTTAAAAGAAGCAAAGTCCTGTGTCCTTGTGACTTAAGAATAAAAATGCTACCACCATTCAACAAGATGGAAGTTTCAAAACCCTATCATTAGACTACAAGCCCTATGGGAAGTGAATTGAACCTGTTGGAACTCAAACATGATATCCACTGTCTGTCATTGTCTTAGTAGTCAAGTAACATAAATTCAGAACTATTTTGAAAAATAAGTGCAATTTCATATGCATGTAGGCAATGGACAGAAAATGTCATTTGATGTCATCTGCCTTGGGAAGAGTCTGTGGAGAGGTTTTGGAGATATGAAAGTACATAAGTAAAGACAAAGAGAAGCTCTAAAGCAACTGGGGTTGGAGCTCTGAGCAGAATCCTTACCTCCATGGAGCTGAGTATTGTACAAATTGCTGCTTCTGTCTGAACCTCAGATACCTCTGTTGCAAACCAATGTGGACGTCATGGGACAGCTGCAAACACTTTCAGCAGATTGAAGTGTTGAACATCTCCTTAATGAGTGGATCTCAGGGGCTCAGCTCTCAGATGTGGTCTGCAGCTCATCTCCGCCAACCAGTCCTGCTTGTACAACACTGGATTGATAACAGAGCTTTCACTCAGGACAGTAACTGGGCACATCAGGATCATTCCTGATCAAGATCAGGATCAAGAAAGCACTCACACGCTTTCTGTCTGAAAGGAGGACAGAGGGTAGAAAGGAGCTTGCTTCATGCTAATGGCCTGGTTTTCTCCCACAGCACTGTCTATGGTTTGCTTGAGACCAGTTGTTTCATTTTAACATAGCCTTAGTCTATTCCTTTTCAGTTCATTCTCAATAGCATGTAAGACATGATTTCAAGGTTTATCCCAAGACCTCCTGGAATAATGTGGGACAGTTTTGCATATCCCTCATCTCTGTGACTTTTCTACCCTAAAGCTGCTTCACCTCCTTGACTGATGCTGCCCTGGCAAATCCTCCCTTGTCCTCTGCCCATTCATGTCTCTTTATATAACTCTGCCTGCATTCACTACACATTTTATATGACTCTAAACACTTTTAAGAGGGCACGTGTACAGCCAGAAATAGAGCAAACCTTGTAATCCTCTTGGTCAGCTGTAATTGTCAAGTCCACACAATCTAGAGTCACCTGGGAAGAGGGTCTCAATGAAGGATTGTCTAGATCAGGTTGCCCTGTGGGCTTCACTCTGAGGAATGCTCTTGATTGCTTGCTAAAGTAGGAAGACACAGCTCCTTGTGGAGAGCACCAGTCCCTGGACAGAGGGTCCTGAACTACAGAAGGCAACAGACAGCTCTAGGGTGTGAAGGTGATGTGAGTAGTTGTCTCAGTCCCCTGCCTCTCAGACTGTGATCTAAACAGAAACGGGAAAGCCTTTCATCCACTGTGTTCCTTTTATTGGAGATATTTTATCACTGCAACAGAAAGGAAGCTAGAACATTACTTCATGTCCCATTAGAGACTCACAATGTCTCTCTGTCCACCAAAAAAAAAAAAAAAGAAAAAGAAAACAAAAAAGCAAGTGCCAAGAGTGACCTGTTAACACACTTCCTGCTGTCTTGTCTTG
This sequence comes from Mus minutoides, assembly GCA_902729485.2. NCBI lineage: Eukaryota > Metazoa > Chordata > Mammalia > Rodentia > Muridae > Mus > Mus minutoides. Next base: position 1,482,552 of record LR749691.1, read on the forward strand.
CTAAGGAAAAAGAAAATCTTCTAACAACGTTTGTCCTTATGACAATAAAACAAAACATATTGATTCAATTTCAACCTTAATTGATCTAGCCTTGAGCCCAGGTCTCTCTGCAAGTAGGGCATTAAGGGGACTCAAAAGAATTAAAATTGCAGCAGCATTAACTAAACTCATTAGATGAATATGAAATGAGAAGCAAGTTCCCGGGCACACAGCAACTTCTCTGCCAATGACAGCCACGTTGGCTGTCTGTGCCCACTCTCAGTGTGGTAGGCAGCTTGAGAATTCCCCCTCAGGCTCTGTGCACCCTCAGCTGTTCAGAAGAAACCGGGTTTTCCCCAGAGTGGGAGCAAAGAAGCCGAATACTTCTTCAGTCTGGTGGCAAGTCCTCTTCTCCGGAGCATTTTTTAAATTGTTTGGCTACCTGGTATAAATCTCATTAAAAGAATGTGGAGCTGCTGAAGGTGCAAGGGAGATTTTACATTTGTATTCTGGACTACAAGCTCAGAGACATGGTCTGTCTCAGAATGATGGCAAAGGAGGAAGGAAGGAACAACCTGCACTTGGGGGTTCAGTTGGCCCACCATCTGCTGTAAGACTCAACATTTACCAGAGAACATGGCACTTCACTCATTCCAGAAAGCAAAGTTGGAAAATTGTCCTCCAACCCCCACAAGAAAACCAGAAAGTGAGTAACTTCAGTTCACCAGCTAAGAGCACTAGCTTAGGCATGAACAGAAACAGCTTCTCAGTAATGAAACTTAGAGTAGATGACAAGAGCCTACTCCTGGCTTGCAGGTAAGGATGAGATAAACATTATCTGGAGTTAGGGAAGGTGACAGTCTTAAGACTGTCAGTCTCTGTATACCCTCCCAGCCCGGACCCTCAGAGCCAATGGCTGCTTCTTTCTCCATGTCTTTGCCAGCTTTTCCATCTCATGCAGCCATTTTCTGACACGATTGACAATTCTCAAATAGCAGCTAACTCACCCATTAGACAAGACACGGCCAATGCAATCCGTAGCACACTCCTTGCTGACTCATGTAGACAATTTGGAAGGAGTAACCTGAGGCTGATGTTTTCTTATATTTTGGAAAGTGAAATATAGGCTGAGTTCTGAGATTGACAGGCTAATAATTTCTGCTTACATGTGACATGTTCTTGGACAAATAACATAATTTAGTTAAACAAAAAGTAAAAGCAAGAGAGAAATAAGATACATATTAGAAAGTCAGGAAAGTTGGCAATCTGCCATTTCCCCCCATTAACCTCAATTAATTGCACAGACTGCTGCCTCTGAGGTGGGACACAAACAACATGGCTCTTTGTGAACCTGTAACATTTCACATTGAAAGCCCAAAACAGTAATTATCATTGCAACGAGTTTGTCTGGAAGCTCCCCAAAAGGCATGGCATTTTTAAAAGGCCATGTTGTCAATGCTGACTGAATAGTCTCACAATATAGACCATTACCAGCTTTCAACAGCAGAGCATGTGAACCTATACATACATACATACATACATACATACATACATACATACATTTTTTTCCTATGGGGCTAGAGAGATGTCTCAGTCAGTAAGCATTTGCCCCATTAATGGAAATCTCTGAGTTTACTTCTCGGAATCTGCCTTAATAAAGCCTGTCATAGAAGCATGCACTGACCACCTGACTGACAGTCCAGGACAGGCAGAAACTAGTATATCTCTGAGATCCACGGTCAGCCAAACTAACCTACTGAGAGAGTATCAGGCCTGTAAGAAACCTTGTTTCAAAATACAAGGGGCTAATCCAAGGGCTTGGCAAATCTAAGTGCCTGTTCTCTGACTTCCACACCTACTCAATGGGATACATACACACACACACATACACACACACCACTACACACCACCACCACCACAACCAGCAGCAGCAGCAACAACAACCAGGGTAGACTGTGTCTGTGTAATAATACTTAGAGTTGATATCTGACCTCCACATATGCTCATTTAAGTACATATAGTACCAAAAATATTTAACTAGATGCATTATGGTTTATGTACTTATTTAATATATACAGTTCCTCTAATTTGTTCCTTGGCTTTGTTAAGATGTCCTGTTCCCCTTTCACAGAGCCTGAGTTAAGTCTGAAAGGCACCAACAGTAGCTTCACCTCCTCAAAATGGGCATCATGTCTGTCCTGGGAAAGCTTTGGGCTTCTACAGAAACTATATCCAACATTTATAATGGGATTGCTTATAGCATTTTCTACAAAAGAAGATAGAGCTCTCCTCATCTGAATTGACATAGTCTTTCTTCCAGAGTACTACAAATAATGCCAAACCCTCTCTTTATTTCTACTTTGTTTTATGTAAGAAGAAACTATCACATGTTAACCCTGGTAGGAAAAGCCATTGTTATTTTAGAGGGAAAAACTGAAGCTCACATTTTAAAGTCACATCCTCTATGTTGATAGATGGTGCACAGATTTCATCATTTGCAATGAGTGGCACTTCCTCCCAAGCATAGACAAGCAGTGAGTGACATGGCCTTGGTGCAGAGTCTCAGGGAGGACTGTTAAAGCAGCAGCACCAGGGAATTCTAGGCCAACGAAATGATGAGGAGAAGAATGGCTTCCCCCAAGTCTGATCAACTGATTCTAATGCCCAGGACCCTCTTAGGAAGGTGAGAGCTAGGTCCTGCAAGAATCCATGACTTTCCCATGGCTGATGTGAGACATGCATCCCTGTGCATACATAATGCATTAATAATGTAGCACACTTTTTTAAATTACAGAAAAAAAAATGCCGATTCCAGAGTATTTCAGGAAGTGTGACATTACTTTGTTTTAGCACACAGCTACTGCGATTAACACAACATTGCAAAGCAGAAGACCTGTTGGACAAATGCTAATGAACAGTTACATAGGCCATTTGCAATTAGAACATCAAAATGGCGGTTGTTAAAATTAAATTGTTTCACAAATTGTTTGTCTTGAAGCCATTAAATATTCTCCTGAGACCTCTTTATTCTGTTAATTTACCTAGGTAACAGAAAGGGAAACCGCAACCAGCCATGGAGGTATCACGGATTTTCAGACAGGTGGCACAGAAAAAGAATGAGATTTTACATTGCATACCTAAATTTAAGGCAAAAGCTTGGATTGTGTGAAAATTAACTGTAAAATGCGTGTCTTTTCTTGCCCCCCCCCCTTTTTAATTGCTAACAGGATTCTGATAACATGCAAAGCTTTCCAACAAAAGCAGTATTTCTTAATTTGATTTCACTATGTTGCTACTAAGAGATGTTGTATGATTTATAGAATGAATGTGGTCTTTAAGAATTACATGTCTTCAAAGCACACATGCATTTTCAAGACTTTACACATCCTCTGAGTAATTTGCACTTTATATATCCTCTTGATTTGAGCTGTCACATGGAAACAGATGTGAGAACAAATTATTTGCAGTGAAATAATTTCTTAGGGGAGTACAGTGCCTATTTTCACACCTCTGGAGTGAATTAAAGAATGCTGCGTGAACTTTTGAACAAATAGGAGGATGTTTCATCTCTCAGTTGTCTGGATACTAAATTCGCAGACATCGTCAGTGTAACCACACTGAGTTAATAAGGGTTTCTTCTGAGTATAATGAGAAATAGTACCAGTGCTCTTAAGGTTTTTAACTCAAGAAAAAAAATTTTTTTTAACTTTTTCAAAATTATTTTTAGTTTTTAATACTTAAAAATGTATGTTGAGCATACCCTCCACCCCCCTCCCATTAGTCTCATCTGTTTCTCCAAACAATTTCACAGCTACTTTTCTGTCATGTATAATACATGATGACTTTATGTCTCTATACAAACTCCAGGAAGCACAAGCAAGAGAAAACATATGCTATGTTGTTCTGGCATAAGATTTGGTTAATTCTCTTCAAATGATGGGCTCAGTTGCTTTAAGTCAACACATGGGAGAGATACTTGTACATCAACTTCTTTTGCAGTCCTTTGCAGTACTGCTCACAGTAGCTGTTACACAGCCAACTGAGGTATCTAACAGCAGAGAAATGGATGAGAAGATCATGGTTTATACGCACAATAGATTGCTTTTTCAATGTTAAAGAAGAATGAAGCAATGGTATTTGTAGAAAAGAGTTTGCTCTGCTTTTTATGGATGCTATGTCAGTGTGTGTGTGTGTGTGTGTGTGTGTGTGTGTGTGTGTGTGGTAGTTACAGGTTTGTATGTACCATGGTATACAAGTAGAGATCAGATGACAGCTTTGTAGATTTGATTCTTTGTCTACAATCTGGGTTCTGGGGATCGAACACAGGTCATCGGGCTTGGGGGGCAAATGACTTTATTATCTGAGCCCTCTTGCCAGCCCGTTTCTGCTTTCCATGAAGTTCATTAGATTCCAGGTTAATCCATCATTTGTGTGCACCCTAAGTAAGCCTGTGTACTTTCTCTAAGTTAAAATGAGAAGATTGATGTCTGAGTATTCGGAATGCTTCTTTTCATACAGCCAATAACCTGCAGAGACAAGGTTTGAGAGCCGTTTCACCTCTTCCTTCAAGCTTCTGACCTCTAACCTCAGGCTGACTTGGCATGTATCCAGAAATCTTACTGAACACTAGTGTTCTGATGTAAATACACCTTACTCCCCTTTATTTCTCCAACAGCATGGTTTATCTGTGATTTTTCCTCTGGACATCCTGATTGTCCTAGTGTGGGTGTTGAATTGCACATTTTGTTGAGTGTTTACAGTGTGTAACCATCTTCTTCACTGGACTCCCTGTACTATAATGCCAAATGTGGCCATAGTTTTGTTTCTACTGGGCTCTCCCCATGTTTGTCAGTGCTCAGACATAGAAGTGGAAAGAGAGACCAACACCAGGAGATGATATGTGAACCTCTGCTAGGAAGATGCATGGGGCTGCAGGGTGAACTCTACAACTGGGAGAGAAAGCAAAAACTCCAAATGAAGTATCACTGTAGCCAAGATGGGCCATAGTAAGACAGGCAGAATCATGTCATGTCAAAGGCAGGACACATGACATCTACCTAGGCTGCGGGGGCATTTGGAACAGACTTCTGTAGAATTCAGGTGAGAACATTTAATGGACTTTATCCCATGCACCTGATTATGGGCCTTTCAGTTTTCCTATAGTGTAAGTATGGTTCACAGTAAAGAATCCAAAGCATTCAGATAAGCCACAGCTTCATGTCTGTAACCCCATCACCAAGATATAGCCACTATAGACAGTGGTTTTCAGTTTTAGCTAAACATGAGAACATGGGTTCACCCAGGATGCTTCAGAGATACTGTAGGCCCAGGATTCAATCTGTAACAGAATTTACAGTCAGGGACATGACACCCATCAACATAGAAAAACCTTCTCCAAATGCTTCCAGCACGCAGCTGACATTAAAACCCAAAAATGGTCTAGAGAAGACCCCCTACTTCTACACTGCACACCACGCCCAGGTAACACTCAATGCTAGTCCTTGTCACAAATCATTGAAGATGTATGCTCTCCTCTCAATGAGATGTAACAGACATATACTGAAAGTACTTACCCATAAGTCTTTGAGTAACTTGCTTAACCTATAAGCCCTGGATTCTTTACCTAGCAGAGAATAGGCTAAAAAAACAGGCTGATTTTTGTTACACTAACATTGAAACAGTAGGAGGGAATCTTAAGATGGGAATAACAAGGTTTGACTGTGGGATGCATAGGCTAACCCCGTGGCTGTTCTTCTGATTGATAAGAATAACAATATCATTTGGACATTTAGTATGTGGCAGGATCTATGGCACAAGTTTTTAACTGATTACTTAATTTAATAACATGTCATTATACAAAAAATTAGGAAAGCTAAGTAACTTGCCAAAAGGCATGCATCTGCCCAGCCTGGGCTTGAGATACGAAGGTAGACACACAGAGGCCAGAACCTGCTGTCAGTTGGTACTCTGCTAGCACATCTCCCCCTGCCTCCCTTACCAGATAACCCCCAGGCCCTTCTATTAAGCAGAATTTCGATTTCCAGCCATTTCTGCTATTTTTATTTTCATCACACAGTATTTGAAATTATGCAAAGAAAATCTTGGCAGAAAGATAAAAGAGATCCGTGCCATATTGCACATCTGAGTCCACACACCACTGATGTGTTAATGACACCTATGAACAGCATTTTCTATGACATCCTTAATACTGGCTTGCCATCTGCAGCTTAATTTCTCTGAAGAAATCCAATAAGCATTCAAAGCGCAGCAAAGCACCCTAGAGACATGTTCAGGTGCATCGATGCCTCGTCCTCAAGCTAAGCAGAGTCAGAGAGCAAAGGCTAACAGTTCTGTGTGATGTGGACGGTGCTGATGTGGAGGAGATCTGGAGGAACAGATGGGTCTGGGGAATATCCAGGCGTCCTGGCAAAACCAGTCTTAATCATATGTGTGTGAAAATGGGCACAGATGTGTGCATGTATGCCACAAGACAGAAACAGCAGCTATGGGAGAGAATTCTACAGAGGAGGAATTTGGACAAGCCCTTCCCCTTCAGCATCGTGATCATTATTGCCTGGCTTGCTGGCACTACCTCAGCCTTTACTCTGACACTGACTCAACTTGACCCAGATGCCCTTTGCCCATCTACTTTACAGTGACCAGTACTATGGTGGGGAAGGATTACCTGAGCCTCAGAATGTCCCAAGTATGGGCACCTCTCCCAGTCAGCTAGGCATGAAAGGAAAGGTAGAAGGGTTGTGCACACCTATACTTTTCTTTCAAAAGCTGATTTTTCTCCCTTTTGTACTATGGCAGCTATAGACTCCTCATTCCAAATGGGAAAACGTCTCTCTCTGGCAGAGATGAGCATTGAGACTCCTCTGCTTGTAAAGGCAGACTTCAAATATGTCACCCGCTGGCTCGCACAGACAGAAATTGAAGTGTATCTGTTACAGAGTTAGCAGTTGTGAACCGTGCTTGTTCCAGAGTGTCCCCGTGCTTCTGTCTAAAACACGATCACTAGTAGAGTTTTAAAGCTCCTATTAGTATCTTGTAAATTACTATTTATAAAGAAACACACATGTTTCAGGCTTATGCTCTGTTGGTGTCCCCTGTCAAATTTTCTTAAGAAAGTTTAATAGCAGCGCTTGTGTGCTCAATGAAGCAGCTAGAGATCTTCACGCCTGATCAGGCAGGCCTTACTTAAGAAGCATGTCAAACGGGGCCAGTTTCCACAAGCCTTTTAACCCCTCCCTAACCAATATCTCAGCTCTTCACCTTTCTGCTTATTCTTCTTTATAAGGAATCACACACATGCATGCACATGCACACATAAATCTATGATATATATTCAATCTAATATATGGTCAAATTTAAGATTACATATTTACATATTACCCAGTTATTCTAAGTGTTTATAGTTTTAAATACTTGTATGTTTATAAGTAGTACATATTTGTCTGTGTAACATGTATGTGCATGGTGCCTTTGGAGGCCAAAAGAAAGCACCAGATCTCCTAAAACTGAAGTTCCAGAAGGTTGTGAGCATGCTGGAACCAAACCTGGGTCCTTTTCAAGAACAGCAGGTCTCTTAACCTCTGAGCCATCTCTCTAGCACAACTTTCCTTTGAAGACTCAAAGCTGAGGAAGGAAAAGAATCTCTAAGTCAAAATCCTCTAAAAGGAATAAGAGAGGCGACAGTCATCAACACAGGGTTTCCTACTAAAAGCATGTACTCACACTTTAAAGACCATTTTTGCACTTTCCTTTAGGAAAGTCTGAGCATCAGTGTTTTATTTGAGAGAAAAACCAAGAAGAACAGAGCACAGTACTTTTTGTCACTGAGGGGTGACTTGGGACCTTTCTGCAGAGTCAGTTCATAGTTTGAATGAACTCATACATCATGGCAAGGAAAACCTAGTCCAGGATATGTGGTGACTTGTCAAACTTCATCATAAATATTGATGCTTTCTCACCTTCTCTTTTATTCCTTGTGTCTAATGCAGGGCTGTGACCCATGGACAGTTCACCCATATTCAGGCTAGTTCTCCCCTCTCTGAAACTTCTCTGAAAACATTCTCAGAGACTGATTCTAAGTCTATAAAGTTGACAAAGAAGATTAACCATCGCAACATGAAATAAAAAAGCTTTCTGCATTAGGTCACTCCCCAAGCTCACAGACATTTCATTATATATATATATATATATATATATATATTTTATTTCCAACATTCTTCTAAAGCTTAACAGTTCAAATATTGCCCCAAAGCCTCAATCCCAATGGCTCTTTTGGGACTCAAGATAATATCTTAACTGTTGGGCCATGCAAAATAAAAATTTGAATCGAATACTTCCAATATTCACTGGAACTAATAGCAAGAAAGAATCAATGCAAGGCTGATAGCAGACAAGGTAAGTATAAACTCCTACAGCTCTGGGCTCCAACAGGCTTGGTAGCCTTATGCCTCCACTTCTCTTGTCTCCAGCACACAATCTGGCTACTCCTGATAACTTAGGTTTTCCTTAGAAGACAGTCATGGCACATCCCAAATCTCCATTATGTGTCACCTGTGTGACACATGCAACAGTCATTCAGAGTTTCTTTAAGGGCATTTGCCCTTGACGCATCTACCTGGCCTCAATACCTCTCAGGACCCTTCATGTAAGCATTCACAGCATTGTCATATTTGAATTTTGCATGTCTGCAAAACCAGTATGATGTGGATAAGACAGTCACGCTCTCTTACCAGTGGGAAGTGTCGTCTGGTCTCCTCACAGCTTCACCAACCTCTGTATGCCTAGGTAAGAACTTCCCTAAGTGATTGTTTTGAATCAGGAACCCATCCCCACACCCTGCCAACTGCATTCTCAACTCAAATTCTCTCTCCTTTCTAACAAACTTGCCACTGTTATGAGTTGTAGCAAGACTGATGTCTTCTCCTCAGGGCACCTTTCCTATTGTCCAAGCGAGAGAACATGTTTTCTCTTCAATGACAGTAATCTCTTTAATAATAGCAGCAACTTTCTCCACAACTACCCTGCTTGCTTTCTTAAATCATGCATTCCCTTTTCCTCACAAAGCTGCCCATTTCTTACATCCTCTCCCTGCTTCAAAGTTTACTATGATCAGTTGTCAATAATCATGACACAGCCAGGATGTTACAGTGTCTCAAAATTTCTTCTACAAAAATGTGAGGGCCAAGACTTGTATATCATGGGAAGTATGTTTCTGAATTCTTTGTCAGAATGACACAATAATGATCTCCAACTCAACTCTCCTGTCCCTTCCAATGTGGTATAAGAAGTCTTCACTGCCTGCCTATCTGCTTTGGGGTTTGTCATATTCCCACCAGGATAGTCCATTAAACTCTACTTAACACCAGGCTTGGTCTTTAGCCCATAAGTCCACACTCTTCCAAGTTTTCCTCCAGACTAGTTAAAATTCCTATGAACCTCAGTCAGATCATCACAGCAACAATCTCACTTCAAGGTAGTAAGTTTCAGTATGAGTTATTTCTTTATTGCTGTGATAAAATGTCTTAGAAAAGCAATTTAATGAAAGAAAGTTGGGAAGCACTCATAGTTCAAGAAACACAGTCTGCTGTGGTGGTGAAGACATGACAGAGGGAGTGTGAGCTGGCTATATTGTGGGTACAGTCCAGAATGTTCTTCTTTGTCCCCTTTCTATTGAGTCAGGGAGCCAGTCATCTTCCCTTCACTTTGCTCTATTAGAGAGAACTCTCCAACAGAGAAAAACTCTGGCTACCCTCGAAGCCATATTTATGTATCCAAGAAGCACTTAACCTGAGTTTGTGGGCAGTAGGAGCTACCTTAAGTCTCTGGCTTCTTGGATAAATAAGCTCCCTACACCTGAGGGTAGGAGGAAAGATCTAGGACGGTGGTCATGAGAGCACTAATATGTGGACCATCTGCAAGTGTGAGGAGGACTTCAGAGACTGCTGGGCATGGACATAGGAGATGAGGTACGAAACATGGAGAGTACTTGGAGAAGCACTAATTCTAGTTAGATGTTTTAACAGCAAAGCTTCTGACCACAGCTGCTTAGAGTGTCCTTGTGCCTTTGGTTCAGGCAGTCACAGTTCTTGGTCTGCTTCTGAGAGGAAGCTTGTTAGAGTCTCCTGCCTCCTGGTCACCACCTTACTGAGTGTCATTTCCTTAGGGCCAGTGTCTTTCCCCCTTCTAATTAGCAGCCTACATAAGAAATCAGATTAAATTATGTGTTTGTTCTTATATTCCCAACCACACTCCAAAGTGGGCCTCTGATATGATTTTGAAACTGGATTTCATCATTTAAGTCTCTAAGAATGGGTATCTCATGTGTACACCACTCTATGTGTGGTGTCCACTCCTCTCTCTTCTGTAAGTTTCAGAGTGGGATTCCTTACCACATGGCTGAGTCCGTGCGGCTAAAAGAAAGTCTTGCTCCGGCCTATCCTTTGCTTTGTGTGTTTGTGTACAACCCAACCATGGAAATTTGTCTGTCTAGGAAATCCCTCTGCACTGTGAGTGTAGAGTTTCTGAATTTTTTCCTGGCTGTAGAAAACAGCCAAGCCTTTGAGGTCTTGCTGTCCATTGCAAACATATACCTCTTTATAAAGTGACCTTTAACCCTTTCTGGGTTTCCTTGGAACTGAACAGATAACAAGACTTGATTTTCAGTGCAAATAATAATGAATTATTGTTCTAGCACAACCTGCCCCAAAGTTCATTATTTCTTGCTTCCAGATTCCTATGTAAAAACTTGATAACTGTTCATTCTCTGAAACCCCAACTCTTGACTGATTGCTAAGTTCATTCATTCATTCATTCATTCATTCATTCAAACATCCTCATTTTACAAATATAACTGGTGAGATGGCTCAGCGGGTAAGAGTACCCGACTGCTCTTCTGAAGGTGATAAGTTCAAATCCCAACATCCACATGGTGGCTCACAACCATCCGTAACAAGATCTGGCGCCTTCTTCTGGAGTGTCTGAAGACAGCTACAGTGATTTGTTAAACCTGAAAGTTTACAATTTCCCACAGTTTTGACCACTTTGTACTATATACATATATATAACTTATACAAAACAGCATTTACCCATATGAAGGAAGCAATTGGACAGTTTTCAGACAAACTATGCACACATTTTGAGCATCACCTTGCTAATATGTAAAGGACTCTTCATTACTCTCAAAGGAAACCATGGACCCATCAGTAGTCTCTCACTATCTCCACCCAACCTCACTTGCTTGCCTAATGATTTCCACTTTTACCTCTTTCTGCCTACGTTTTACTTATATCTGTGAACACACAGGGCCGGAAGCTCAGAATCCCAGGGTGTGCATGGACTCCTTTCTGGCTTCCCTCTAGTGGCAATAACTACTCAGCTTCCCAGCTCCAGCTCACTGCTGAGCAAACTGCCTCAAGTTTCCAGGGATCTCTGTCTCCTTCACTGTGAGCTGATAAACACACCTGTAAAGACAGAGATGGGAGACACTGGGTTGCTCTCCCAGACTCTTGTGAGCATTATAAAAATATGCGAATTTCCTGAAGACTTCCCCTAAGAATTACCAGGAGGGAAAGCCCTGGGCGTTGATGCTGAGTGTCCCCAGGATGCAGGAATACTGGTAACATGAGAGAACTCAGGGGCCCGGAGGTCAGCGGTACCTGCTCTTCTTTGCCTAGAAGCTCCACAGATGTGCAATAGGGAATAGAACTCCTCTCTCCAACCACCACATGCTTATAAACTTCTTACAGCAAGCATGTCCCTTTCCCATTGTTTCCTCTAACATAGGTATGATGGCCCTGATGAAGCTGGAGGTAGAAAGAAGAAAGCCTCTTTCACTGTATGAGAATAGCTACTACCACTCGCTTGGAAAAGGCCTCCATGACACAGGACCTTGTCAGACAGTGTGGTCCAAAACTGGAGATTATCCATTAGACCAAGCAGAACCTCAGTCTACTTGAACCCAGGAACCATGCTTCTTTTCTACCTTTCCTTGTTACAGCAACTTCTGGGTGTGGCTGATCAGATAGAAAAATGAATGCCAATGAAAAGTGTTAGTAAGATTTATCAAAGAACAGGATTGGACAGCTCCTTGCTCTTGGGTGCTGAGCACCATGTCAGGCCTCATCCCCAGAGATTCTGATACAGGACACTAGAGACAAAGTGGAATAACAAATCTGTGATTTTAAACTTCCATGGGGCATTGTGATGATGAAGAGGAAAGGGAATCATTGACCTTATTATCTTTGACACTGTTGAGGTAGTGTTGAAGGTGCCCCACTTCACAAACAAAGCAAGGCCACCTTAAAAGCAAGGCTACCTTAAAGCATTGCAGAGCTTAACAAATCCAAAGACAATAGCTGGGCCCTCTTCTTTACTCTAGGTAAGGAGCAAGCCAGGTAACAGTCTTGTAAACAAATGGCAGAGCCTTCCCCTCATGTCATGCCCATGTGTCCAGTGGAAAATTTCAAACTTTAGAACAAAGAATTATAATGATGACAGAGGAGGATAGGTGACATGTGGTGTATCAGATGGGCTAATACCTGAGTCAAATTGAAAATAACCTGTGGGTACAACTAGTTCCTAATAGTGTGTTGTACATATTAAATTTGCTAAGAATATAAGTTTCAAGTGTTCTCATCACAAAATAAGCACTTTATGTGATTGATATGTAGGTTCATTTAGTAAACTTTTCTACATGTCACTTATGAATCATAACATGACTCTATACCCCATTAAATATATATCTCTATAGTCAATTTACAATAAGAAAGAGAGAAAGAAAGAAAGAAAGAAAGAAAGAAAGAAAGAAAGAAAGAAAGAAAGAAAGAAAGAAAGATCTAAGGTGAGACACACAAATGAGTTCTTGGTATAAATGGAACACAGCATTGTTTTTGTTTTTGTTTTGTTTTGTTTTGTTTTGTTTTGTTTTCTTGTGAGGTGCCAGGGCAAGATGGATGTGCAAATTTGTAGATGGCTGTGCTACTCTACACAGGATATTATTTTGTATATCATGAAGGCATCACTTAACTTCCTGTGGCCTCTTGCTTCTCTAGAATCCATGTCCTCCCTCACATCCATCCACAGCTCAGCAGCCCCATGTCAGGAGCTCTCCTGTGGACCCCCAGAAGCTTCCGTGTAAAGTTTTTCTTCACTCTTTCCTAGTTAATCGGCACAAACCATGAAAAAATCCAGCTCATGTTTTCTTCAGAGATATTATAATGGAGAAGTGGAAAGTAAATTTGGGTTCCTAATTGCCATTTCACAATAAGAATAATAAACTGTGCAATACGCCAGAAGGCCTGGGAGGTCTGTGTTCTCATCCCTTTGTCTTTATAGACACTGGGAGAAGATATAGATGCTTTCGTGCAATATCTTAGTATAAAGATCTGAATTCAAAAACATAATGGTAAAATTGCAGTGAAGTGTTGGTTGTAAGAGCTTCTAAATTTGGGACAATTATGTGTACAAGTATGTATTGCAGAAATCACCTTCTTAAGAAATATAACTCAAAATATATAAGTATATAAAATTAAATGAGAAAGTGCTATCTCATAGCAAGAATCTAATCAGTGTCAACTACCTATTAATAACTTAAGAACCTTTAATCTGGCTCCTAAGGTCGAGCTGCGATGCTGGGTAAATGAATCTTTGGGCTGTTCCTTCATCAGAAGAACAATGTTTCTTAGGGAACTTTTGCATTCTTCCCAGACAGCAATGGTTCTGAGTTTCCCACAGTTCCTTAGCACATCTGACCTTGCTTTAAGTCTAGGTCTAAGCATCCTTGGAACTGGAGGTTGCCATTTTTCTACCAATTTTTAGCGTTCCCTTTAACCAGGCTTTTTTTTTCCATATTCAATGAGCTACTTGGCCCAGATATTTAAAAGTCAAATATTCTCATTTCTACACAGGTCTGATTACCACGACTTCAAGGAAATTGGATCGAGAGCAGCAGGCGGAACATTTTCTGGAGGTAAGCACCCAGAAAGAAGCAGCACTCATCAAAATTGACTTTCACTAACTACCCCTCCCCCAACCTTCATCTCCGAGAAAGAACCTTAACTCATCTAAGCAGTAGGTTTCTAAGGCAGGTGCTCCTTCTGGCCCGATCGATTCTGAATTTGGAGCTTTTCAGTTCCTTTCTCTGTGAGCCGAGTAAGACTCGAAAAGGGCACTTAGCCTCTCTTGAGGACAGGCAGGTGCCTACCTGTCTCTACCTGAACTTCAGACTCCTATCAATAAACAGAGAACATTTTGGAGCAGAGCACTGTGAACCTCAGCTCCAGATGAATGCAGGGAAGAAGCAGCCTCATTGCCGTTAGAATGAGGCCCTTTGAGAGGACCCTGATCACCTCATTTCTTTTCCTGAAGAGATGGCTGGGGATGAGAGGTGCTTCTTAATTCATAACCCAAGATGACTACTCATGAAACTCTACAACCCATACCAATAATTTATTAAGACAAGAGCAGCCATCCACAGTAGAAACTCTAAGAGCATTGCTTCTGAAAGAAAGGTTAAAAAGAGTATAAGGCAACAGATGAGAGCAGAGACATGAGCGAGGTCTGTGGATCTTCTTTCTTTCTATACATTTCCAGGGCCTTTGCTGGGAAGTTTGGAGGAGTTTTATAGGATCATGATTTAAGTGTGACACTGTGATATAGTTTGGCAGGTGATGGCCAATAGGATGATGTTCAGAGCTGATAATGTACACATGATTTTGAAATGTTCCCTTTATCCCCAAGACTTGCACACACATACCACACCTGCACATATACACTCTCATACACAACTACATGCCTAGACACATATATATATATGTATGTATGTATGTATGTATGTATGTATGTATGAGTGTGGGGGTATATATGTGTGTGTGTGTGTGTGTGTGTGTGTGTGTGTGTATACCTACAACCACATATCTATATACTTGTACACACACCTACATGTCTAGACACATTTGTACACTTTATAGACATACCTACACATCCCTACAAACCTACACAAATACACACATACATGAATATGCATGTACACAACTCTCAAATCTTGTACAGGAATCTCTTCAGAGTCCTCCTTTATTTATTTGTTCACCATGAAGGATCTATTTAAGGAACACAGGGTATGGAAGTAGCTTGTGTAGCCTGAAGCTATTCATCATGCTATATAAATAATCACACTGGACTCCTTGTGTACCATTTCCTTGCCCTGAAGTATGACAAAGCATGTATGGTACATATACCTCAGAGGGACACTGTTAGAAGGAAACCTTGTGTTCTATAGCAAAATAATTATCAGAAGTCCCTTGCATAACATAGCATTGTTATTACAGCAAAGCACTACCTTTATCACATAAAGATAAAGACTACAGACTGACAAAAATAATACTTTGTCCAAAATCCTATTAATAGGCTGATACTCCAACTGATTCAGGTCAATCATGTCTGCATTGTTTTGTGTGTTTTTCTGCTTTCCAGGGACAGACCAGGAGCCCTGCAGAGGCTGTGCAATGGGGTAACTAAATCTATTAGCAAGATACTATCTCATTAGGTGAAGTGTCCTGGGAGGGTAACACAGAGCAGTAATGAAGTTGTGTTGCGGAGAAGTGATACAAGGTTACTTGAGGCTCAGTAGATTTTGCTCCCCGTGCAAATCCTTGAAACTTTCAGATTCTTCAGAAACTTAGCTAAGTATTGAGTAACACACTGATATTTTGAATTTCATGTCCAGAGCTTAATTGTTCAAATGATGTCAGATAAAAAGGAGGTAAAGCAGCATAGAAACTAATGTCCCACAGTTGTTACATGGTTACAATTTATGTGAGATGCTCAGTCCAGCCACTGACATGAGGAGAGTTGAGGAAAGTCAAAGCAGTTATTGAGGTCTTAACTATTATCATGTGGCGATCTAAGGACAGAACCCTCAGATGTAGTTAGGTGTATCTCTATTCTCTGAGGAAAATAGCAATCCTGGGCAACTATACATGCAGCCTAGCTTCTGCCTGTGACTGGGGATTAACCAATCTCTCTACAGACCGAGGGAAGGAATGATTAGCCATGAGATAGTCAAAGGAAGAAGCCACTAAAATAGTAGCAAGGGAATTCAAGAGAGGATGGAGGACACTCTGTTCAAAGAGGTGACATTTGGTGGCTTGAATGTGAGACTGTCCAAGAAGCAGAAAGTACAGAAAAGTCTCAACGTGGAGTAAGGGCAGAAGGTGATGTGGTGGGAAGTCAAAGTGAAAAGCAAACGGATCCTTGCAGTAAGGATCCAGTGGTTTTCCATGAGTAACAGAAAGCCATTGGCCTTTGATAGGTTGATTGCAGAGTCAAGCTAGGGTAGGGCAGTGAGGATAGTGGGAGTCTATAGGAAGCTTCTAGTGAGACTCAGGTAGGGCAGTGTGGTCTGGAGGAGGGTGTCTTAGTCAGGGTTTCTATTCCTGCACAAACATCATGACCAAGAAGCAGTTGGGGAGGAAAGGGTTTATTCAGCTTACACTTCCACACTGCTGTTCATCACCAAGGAAGACAGGACTGGAACTCAAGCAGGTCAGGAAGCAGGACCTGATGCAGAGGCCATGGAGGGATGTTCTTTACTGGCTTGCTTCCCCTGGCTTGCTCAGCCTGCTCTCTTATCGAACCCAAGACTACCAGCCCAGAGATGGTCCCACCCACAAGGGGCCTTTCCTTATTGATCACTAATTGAGAAAATGCCTTACAGTTGGATCTCATGGAGGCATTTCCTCAATTGAAGCTCCTTTCTCGTTGATAACTCCAGCTGTGTCAAGTTGACACAAAACTAGCCAGTACAGAGGGTGAAAACAATGTAGTCAGGCTAGGAAGGGAATTATCTTTTCCAGAGCCCATCAGGGATCCAGAGACAGGCAGTTGAGAAGTTAAGGGCTCTGGGTCCTTCCAGTCAGACCCGTGTGCCATGGGATGCTCCTAGTTGTCTTCCCAGTTTTGAGTCTACTGAGACTCAGAAGCTGAATCTCTGTCTCTGTCTTTCTCTCTTTGTCTTTCTCTTCTCTCTCTCCCTCTCTCCCATATTTCTGTTTCCACTTCTCCATTCCCATCATCCTCTCCTTTCCTGTTTATCTTATTTTCATTTTATTTCTCTCAACCTTTAAACTGTATTTTTATAGCCATTGTGTTTTTATTTTACAGAACATCACAGGAGAGTTTGAATAACACCCATTTATATTTTAATTGATCTTGATTTAGGTTAGTCCTGCATAAAATAGTAATTTTGTAGTGGAGACACAAATTTCTGTAACTGCTGATCCATTTGGAGAGTCCTGCATGTAGAACTTAATCTCTTAGGAGTTTAATTGCCCAAGTAACACTGTGATCCTCTTATGCTCATAGGAACTTATAGGTCTGTTTTATACCTTTTCTTTCCAATAAAAATGAAGTTGATTCTCCTCAAAAGAGTCAGTTTAGAAGTCAACAGGGCATATATACCCAGTAAAGAAACCCATAGGGCATAAGTGGTTGGATGCCAGTTGCTGTCCTCATGATAGGAGGCACTTCAGTTATACCTTGGTTAAAAAATACTTATTTTCATTGTGTGTAGGATACATGAGCTTATGATTCTCTAGAGAAGTCACATTAATCTGTGGCTTCCATGACTGTTCTGGCACATACCTGTGACCCCATTATTCAGGAGGCAGAGGCAGATGAACCACAATTCTGACTAGTCTAGCCTATGTAGCTAGACTGCCTCATCAAATGAACAGCCTATGAATATCAGAAGTTGGTTGTTATCAGAATCCAGAGAACTTGCCAACACAGTAAGAACATCAAGAAACTGTAGACAGACTTGCATGTGCAGTGCCTGCTGCCTCTATGATTTCTGAGTGTTAATTCTCACCTACCTTGGAAGTCACTTATGTGAAAATATTCCCTGATCTTTTCTCACCTCCCTAAACACAAAAATAGATTTGTATAGCTCACATATTTAAACTTTATACAACCCTTGACAGGCAGTTGCAGCTGTGGTGCTAGAGGCCAGTTCCAACACCCAGATGTAGTGTTGGAAAAGACACATTAATTAGAGAATAACCACCATGGCTTGGTAGTTTTAACTTGGGTCTGGATTACTTCGTTTTTAGAGAAGTCAGCTGTGAAATAAGCAATGAAAGGACTAGCTCTCTCTTGTATTATAAGCACTGAGGAAGACTGGCTTCTCACCTATCAGATGCTGAAGCACCCTAGGGCTTAAAACTCCATTTCTTGTAGTATTAAATCAAGGCCATGTGGAGACGGCTGCCATTCAATAGACTCTCAGAGTTCCAGTGCAGTCTTGGACCTCTCTAGATGTCATGTTCCTCATCCATGAAGAGGAGTAACATTTCCTGCTTCTCACTTGGTGTAAAGAGATGAAATGACAACCTGAAATGTGCTCAGGGTGTGGATGTTCGAGAATGTGTGTCTGTGAACACTGGGGTGTGTGGTCAGGACACACTGGCTTTCTTGCCTCTGTGTTCTACACCTGGGAAACTGAATGTAGTGTGTGTGATATAACTGGTGTCACTCTAGAAATAGTGTTAGGGGCACTATCAGCACTAGGGAGAGAGTGTGAGCTCAGAGAGTCCTCTGCCTCTTTCATTTGTATGAGGATTTCCAAGTTAAATTATCTCCAGTCATAATTTTTCTTATCTGTAAAACAGAAGTAATAGCAGCTGCCTTATATTCACAAGGTGCAGAGAGAGCCAGGCACCCACAAAGTCTCCAAAGTATTGCTTGCTGTTCCCTCCCTTTCCCGTCTCCTTTCTCCCTAGTCTTCAGAAAACACTGTCAGTTATCTTTTATTTATTTATTTTTGTAACTACTCCAGCAGTTGACTCTCTAATATTAGTGTGTGTGTGTGTGTGTGTGTGTGTGTGTGTGTGTGTGTGAGAGAGAGAGAGATTCTAAAGTTCTAGCTTAATTGTGTGTTTCTAGATTCTGCTCCTCTTTTGATTTCGAAATGATGATCTGTTTGGAGCTAGAGAGAGTATTTTACTTACAAATCAAAAAATATGACAGGACCCAGTAACCAGTGTAAAGATAGCTAATGAGAAATTTTGCTGAATAGGTGTATAACTTGAAGTTGGTAAAAGAATGTGGTAATACTTTATATGGTAAAATTGGCACAAATATGAAGTCATATCAGAGATGGACATGAGACCTATAGGCATGTGAATTCTTTGGCATCTGCCTTTTTCACAAACTCATCCATCATCTTCTGTAGAATACACCTCATGTGGCTATGATTTTCTTCATGCCTGAAAGTCTCTTCACTTTCTTATTAATTAAATTTGTCCTTTGACAATTTTATTCAGGTATGTGAGGCATGCCAATTACTCTCTCCCCAGCAATAAGAGAAATGTGCTCTACTTTAGTAAGTTCTTAAACTACTTTCTCCTGCTTCCAACACAAATCCATTTGCCAGTGTGTGTGTCTCCTGGGGACTTCCCTACTTTGGTAAGCATCTGCTTTTGAAAGGATGATAATTTGTGGAGAAACACAAATACAAGACTACTTCAACCTCCTATTTCCAGAACCTAATCCTTAGAGGAATGGAAGACTGTCTCCCTAGTCTCTTGTGTTAGCCATATTTCCTGTGCTGTGAAGGAAAGACTTTGTTTCTGCCATCCCACTCTGCAGAAGATAGTACTGGTCAAACTACAGACCATGTTCAATGCTGAAGAGCAGTTCCTAAATCACACTCCCCTGCTTGCAATCCATCACCCACAGGAGGTGATAAATATCTAATTCAGAAGGAAGATCTTAGATTTTCATGAGGCACCACTGTAATTCCTGGTGTACCACCGAGCACTTTCAAAGATGCTATTGCATAAGGTCTGGACATGGAGCTAAGCCCTATGCTAATGTGAACTTTCCCATGACACTATTGAGATGGTGTATACTTCCAGGTGACAACTCTCGAGTTAAACATAAAATTATCAATATATGTTTACAATATAAACACTGTGGCTTTAGCTCTCCAGCCCAGGCAGCCCGAGTCTACAGAGAAGTCTGACCAATCTAGAAAGTCTTCTCCACTGTAGAGAGACATGATTCTTTCTATGTCACCTCCCTGTGGGGAAGAATCTTTTAGGCAAAGTGTCACTTTTCTAAGCTCCAGGACCCTTACCCAAAGTCTCTGAGGAGCTGAAAGAGAAGGCAGGATGGCCATTGAAATTCAAAGTTCTACTCTGGCCTTATTTGGCAGAGAGCCAAGTCAGCAGCAGACAGGCTTTCAAACTGTACAGGAATTGGAGACCCTTTTGTTTGTTTTGACAAGAGAACATGATAAGGGTTTTTATTTATTCAGCATTTATAAAATAGAGAATGATGTTATGTTTCTATCAGCTACAGCCAGAGCATGAGAGTGCCATCTCTACATGGAAAAAAAAAAAAAAATCACAGACCTCCCTGCCCAAGGCCATGACAAATCCATGATCTACACTTTGGTACATGAACAAAGCCATCTGCCCATCTACAGCAACATTTCCAAGGGCAAATCATTTAAAAGTCCCTGTCAGAACACAAAGACATTAGCATGTAAGGAGGAACACACACAATTTCTGATGTTTTTAAAACATATGCATACATACACACAAACACACAGAGAAATAGAGACGTACATACATATATGTAACATGTACCCACATGCACACATACACACTACATATACAGCGTCATATGCATGCATACAAACATATACATACATATACATATGTATGCACATATACACAAATGCATATGCACACATACATATATACACAGAGACATATATACAACATGCATATACATACTCACACATATGGAAATATATACACATACATATATATACACACAAATACATAAACACAATAAATACAAATGCACATTCACAAATATATATATACAAATGCAGTTACATATACATATATTCATTCACATATGTTCCCACATGTCCACATACATATGCATACTTGCATACATAAATATGTATACATACATACACACACATACATATATCTTTCTATACACACAGAGAGACACATACATAGTACACACCCACCCTTCCTACTCATACAAACATACATATAGACACACATACACATATGTAAGGGAGGAAAAAAAACTAAATTAATCTAAATCTCTTTTAGAATTTTATAAGACTGGGATTTTAAGGAGTACAATTATTTTGAATTATGGAATAGTTTCTAACACAACTGATATGTACAAAAGTATAGAATACAAAACAAATATTCATTGTACGTTAGAAAGAGAGACACTTAAAATGACATAAACAGCTAGGAAAATTTTAATAAGGAAAATTTAATAGCATCCATAATTTTCCTAACCAATAATAACCACCTTTTCTATTTTGTTATGTGATTTTTCAGAATATTTTTGCATTTACATACATACACACATTTATTACATATAATCTTGCTTAAAATGTGTCAAATATGACTAGAGAGAGGATTTAGTTTATGATAGTGCATGATTTGCTCAAGAATGATACCCTGGACTCAAATAGTATGTAAACGCAAAGATTGTTTTATTCTGCAGAAGTCCGGCATGCTGGGGACTCCCATTACCAAAACAGAGAGACAATCTCTACAAGCTATACAAAATAGAGCTCCCAGGCCAGATTTAAAGAACACCAAAGGAATTCTGGGGGGTAGGGTGACCTTTATCTTGCTCCATCTCTAGAAACATTCCAGAACCATTACCAGGGAGTGGGGACTGGAAACTATTGCTGGGAAGGTCTGAAAACTGTTGCTGACAAAGTCTGGAAACTGCTCCTGACCCATTGTCAGGTGGTGAGGCAGCTTCTGAGGCCTGGACTTGCCCAGTTCTTGGAAACAGAGATTTAGGCTGCTTCTCCTGAACCACCAATTTGAAGTTTGTCATGGAGTCAGCCTAGACTTCGCAAGTGCTTAAGCTTTTTTCTGCTCTTGCAGAGGACCAGAGTTCAGTTTCCAGCACTCATATCACAATTCCAGCTCCAGGGCTCCAACATATTCTTCTGGCCTCTATGGGTATATGGGTACTTTCATATATATATATATATATATATATATATATATATATATATATATATATATATATACATATATATATTTCATATACACACACACACACACAAATCATCAGTTATTCCTCTCATTTTCAGTGTAGACTGACATTCTACACCACAGCATGTTCTCACCGAAGCCACATTATAACCATTTTTTTTGTCAAAGGTAGCAATAAATCCTGTACAACCATTATATCTCACCATTAAACAACACCTAGAAACAGCTAGTCTAGGTGACGGGGGTATTTAAAACTCATTTAAAACCAGGATAAACATTTACCAAATATGATTATATGAGCAACATTCATATCTAACATTGTTGCCCATCCTAACAGTGACATTCAGAGGTGTCAATGGAGACAAAGCACAACTGTGGCTGAAGCGTCATGTGTCATTAAGAGAGCATGTATGCCATCGTGGGTTGGAAGGCTGAATCCTATCATCTATATCTGGCTCAGTTGTTAAGAGCACTTACTGCTCTTGCAAGATACTCAAGTGCAGTCTCCAGCATCGACATTGCAGCTTTCAACTAACTGTGTGTCACTCCAGTCCCATGGATTGTGACACCCTTTTCTGACCTCTAAGGACACCAGGAACACATACAGTGTGCATATATAAAATTGATACACAAAATAAAATTAAGTAGGAAATCTTTAGAAAAAAAGGAAAAGCAAAGCAAAATGCAGCCAGATGATGCTCGTGGATGCAGCACTCAGAGAAGCAGCCATTGTCCCTGAGCTACCCAGGGACGCTGAAAGCCTGGTGCCCTCAGCTAAACTCACTTTCACACAGCCTTAAGATATGGCTTGGTGGAAGGGATGGCAGAGAAAATAATATACTCCTGTGAAATACCCTGTTTGGGGAGTAAAATACAAGTAAATATATAATTTATGGATGAGTCTGTTGAGACTAAAGATTACAGGGTCCCTTAAGACTGCTTTTGCCTCCTTCCTGGCTATGTGTTTAAACCTACTAGAATCTTAAGTATAGCTTAACCGAACTGAAAAGCATTCTTCCTCTACTATTCACATTTATGACCAGAGGAAGATGACTATTTCATTTCCATTCCTTGGGCCCTTCTTGTTATTTAGCTTTTTGGGGGTCTATGCAGTGTAGTATGTTTATACTGTACTTTATGTCTAATAGCCACTTATAAGTGAATAAATGCCATGCATGTACTTTTGGGTCTGGGTTACCTCACTCAGGTTGATATTTTCTATTTCCATCCATTTGCCTGAAAATTTCATGTCCTTGTTTTTAATAGCTAAATAGTATTCCATTGTGTAAATGAACTATTTTTTCATTATCCATTCTTCAGTTGAGGGGCATCTGGGTTGTTTCCTGTATCTGTCTATTATAAATAAAGTTGCTACCAACATAGTGGAGCAAGTGTCCTTGTGATACGGTGGAACATCTTTTGGGTATATGCCCAAGACTGAGTGGCAGCTCAGCTTTACAGCTAGATTTATCTAAGAGAAAATTCTAGATTCTGGGACTGTGCTGGACATCTCCAGAGATGTGCGTAGGAACCTAGATAAACCCACTTCAGAAACAGCAGAAGAGACCACAGCTATGTAGAATCCAACTGAGGAGAAAAATGAGCTTGGTCCCCATTATTATATCACCCACCATGAATTTATTTGACTCCAGTAGGACAGAATTCACAGCTCTGGGAATAAATAAAATAGAAAGCAGCACTTTGACCAATTTACAACTGACATTACATACCAAGTGCTTAGCTCTTCGCACAGGTGTGTGGACCAAAAGCTTGGTGCAGCACATTAAGGAAGCAAGACAACAGTGTATAGCTGCTAGAGACAAGATCAGAGATGAACTTATAATCAAGGAATGGTGGGTTAGAAGTTCAAAACCACAAGAGTTGTCAGTAGAGGGAAAACCATTGTCCCATTGCCTTCTTGTTCTCTTTTTAATTGCCACACATTTCAGTCACATCCAGATGTTCTATTATTGTGGCTACCAACTTGGGAAATTACATTGTAGTCACTTTCAGAGCTGTCAGATCACGAAATCCAATAATGACAGTTTATAACCCATTTTCTCTTAAGTGCTTAATTTCTTCCTGATGGGTTGTCATTTGCATAAAGAAAGACAGGCTTCTTAAACTGAGTTATCCCCATATATGTAAAGTTATTCTTTATCGATCCCCATGAGTGTATTGATTCTATACATGGCTGGAGCCCATCATACTTCACCATCTCTCTTTGTACCTGGGCCATTTGAAAAATGGATACTATTGAAAACTACAAGTTTAAAAAGTTGGATTTTATGAAGAAATTCTTTAAATGCCTTTGATGCCTTTGAGGTGTGTGTGTGTGTGTGTGTGTGTGTGTGTGTGTGTGTGCATATGTTCTGAAAATTGAAAGCTAATTTAAAAATTCTAGTGCTATTAATTTTGAAAATGCATGTTTTCCTACCTAAACAAAAAATATAATAGTGTAATTTCTGTTTTACAACTAATACACTTAATATTACCCAGAAAGTTTTATCTGTAATTTTCAGTTGCAATGGGGATAGAGTTCTTCAGTTCAATGCCTTCAGCATTCTTATGGTAATTTTGAAATTGGGAGACTTGGCCGCATTCATAGATGGTAAACTGCAGAGAAGCGGCCACTTTCAAATCAAACAAAGGCATAGAGAACCTTGAGGTACTTTTGAAAGGAGACTGTTTCTAACAAGTCAAATTATAGTGTCTATTCCTAAAGTCAATGAAAGGGTGAGTTCCTCTGAGATGGTTGCTGCTGCTCTTTTGTGAGGATTGGTTGCATAATCTGTCTGACTGTGCCTAGCAGGCCATTGAACTCAATAAATATGTAGTGCTGGTAATGTTACTGCTCAGAATTCATTTAGCACTTTCACAGCTTTTGAGTGTCATGATGTTCTGCCTACTAGGTGCAGGGAATTTTAATTTAATGCCCTCTTCGAGCTTTGGAAGTGTAATGACCCATGTAAGGTAATCCTCTACTCCAGCAGGACATTTTTGGAGCAAAGCCACAGAATTGTCCAAGAATTCATTAAAAAAAAATCAGAGAAACTTTTCTTCCCACACTAAAATACAGAGGCTTAGCTGACTGGCTTTCACAATGTCTCTCCTCTAAGCCATCTACATCATTATTTTCCAACACAAACATTAAAAAAAAAAAAACAAGAAAAGTAGAGAGAATTTGAGTACATCTATAATACTTAAAACATTCTAATCATCCTCAGTTATACTGTGATCCCTGACAGAAGTTGGAACAGGAAGAAAATAAATAAAGACAGAAACAAGCCACATAGCCAACCTACCTCACTGTCCTTATCTGTGACTAGTCTTAGGGATATCTGCCAGGTCCTAAATATCTTCTGCAGTGAAGTCAAGATTCTTCTTAGCTAAAAGGAAATTGGTGACAAGTGTGGTTTTGTGCCCTTTGTTTCCGTGGTGCTAAGGATGGAACCCAGGGTTTTCTACAGGCCAGGCAGGCATTCTGCCCCTGACTCATACTATCCGGCTCAAAGATCATGTTTACATCAATTCTGTCTTTATTGCTGGCACATTTTCAGGCATCTAAGGGGCACTGCGGACACCTCTTTATCTGAAATATGAATGAGCCATAAAGGGAAGTACCACTCATTATAAAATCACTGTTGGTTATTTTGTTTTCTTTTTCTTTTATTTTTTTATTCTTCTCTCAT
This sequence comes from Mus minutoides, assembly GCA_902729485.2. NCBI lineage: Eukaryota > Metazoa > Chordata > Mammalia > Rodentia > Muridae > Mus > Mus minutoides. The sequence continues at coordinate 1,508,290 of LR749691.1, forward strand.
ACATTACATGCTGACCCTAGTTTCCCCTCCCTCCACCTCTCCCAATCCTTCCCTCACCTTCTCTTTCCCCTAGATCCTCTCTGTTTCTCTTCAAAAACAGAGCAGGCCTCCCAGGGATATCAACTGAACATGGCATAGCATATTACAGTAAAACAAGACCTAAAATCTCGTTTTAAGGCTGATTAAGGCAATTCAGGAGGAGAAAAAGGGTTCCAGGTACAATCAAAAGAGTCAGAGACAGCCCCACTTTCAGGAATCCCACTAGAAGCCAAACTACACAGTGATAATGTATGTGTAGAGTTACTAGCTCAGACCCATCTAGGTCTATGTCTGTCACTTCTGTCTCTGTGCAGCCCAGTGAACCCTGCTCAGTTGATTTCCTAGGCTGTGTTCTCCTGGTGTCCTTAAACACTCTAGATTTTATACCCCTTCCACTACACTCCCCAAGCTCTGCCTAGTGTTTATGTCTGATCTGCTCCCATAAATTGCTAGACTATGATTCTCTGGTAACAACTAGGATAGGTACTGCTCTGAGTCCAGCTGAATGCCATTAGGAATCGTTTCATTGATTTGTTTTCCACCAGGCACATTTGGTTCTATCCTGGGTCTCTGTGCTTTCCTGCCTCTGGTTTATGGACATCCAGGCCATGTCAGGCATAAGCTCCCTCTCATGGCATGGGCCTCAAATTGTACTAATTGTTAGTTGGCTATCCCCACAAGTTCTGCACCATTCTTACCCTAGCACACCTTACAGGCAGGATAGATTATAGAATGAAAGTTTGGGGGCGGAGTTGATGTCCTGGTTCCATGGCTGAGAGCCTTAAATGGTTCTAAGATGGCCAGTTTGGGATCCTTATGCCCCATTACTCAGAGACTTCACTAGGGTCACTCATGTAAGATTCCAGAAGTTTCCATTGCACTGTTTGTACATTGCTCCCCAAAGTCTCTTTATTCCAGTTGTCTCTCCCTCATCCCCTCTCACCCATTGCCTGATCCCCCCTTTTCCTACCCCAACCTGTCCCCAAGTCTCCATAAAACTATTTTAATTCTCCTCCCCAGGAATATCTGTGAACCTCCTACCCCACCCCTGAGCCTTCCATCTTAGCCTTCTGGGTCTCTGAATTGTAGCATGGTTATTCTTTACTTTATAGCTAATGTCCACTTATAAGTGAGTAGATATTATGTTTGTCTTTCTGTGTCTGGGTTACCTCACTCAGAACGATTTTTCTAGTTCTATCCATTTACCTGAAAATGTCATGATGTTACCTTATTTTAACAGCTGAGCAGTACTCCACTGTGTAAATTTTGTTTATCTCTTTTGCAGGTCAGGGACATCTAGGTTGTTTGTAGTTTATGGTTATTATAAATAAAGTTGCTATTAACATAACTGAGCAAGTGTCCTTGTGGTGGAATGGAGCATCCTTGGGGTATATGCCTAATAGCTGTATCCTAGGTTAGGTGTCTGAGGGAACATCACAGTTGATTTCCATAGTGCCTGTACAAGTTTACATCCCCCAGCAATGGGGGAGTGTTCTCATCTCTTCACATCTTCATTATCATGAGATGGGTCACTGGATTTTGATCTTAGCAATTCTTACAGTTATCAGATGGAATCTCAAAATAGTTTTCATTTTGTTTCACTGACGGATAAGGATGTTGAACATTTCTTTGTTTCTCGGCTATTTCAGATTCCTCTTTTGAGAATTCTCTGTTTACACTTATGCCCCGTGTTTTTAAATCACACTTTTTGGTTTCTTGATGTTTAGTTACTTGAGTTCTCTGTGTCTTGGATATTAGCCCTTTGTCAGATGTGGAGTAGGTGAGCATTTTTTTCCCCCATTTTTGTAGGCTGCCATTTTGTCCTATTGACAGTGTTCTTTGCCTTATAAAAGCATTTCAGTTTCATGTGCTCCCATTTCTTGATTGTTGTTCTTGGTGCCTATACTACTCTTCTAGATGTTGTCTCCTGTGCCAGTGCCAGAGTGTTCCACTCTATTCCCCACTGTGGTGGTCTGAATAACAATGGTCCCCATCCACTCATACATTTGAATGCCTGGTCACTAGGGGATGGCACTGTTAGGAGCTGCGATCTTGTTAAAGTAGATGCATTGTTAGAGGGAAGGTATCACTGTGGGTGTAGGTTTTGCAGTCTCAGAAGCTCAACCAAAACCTAGGGGAAAACAGTTGTCTCCCTGCTGCCTACAGATCTAGATCTATAACTCTATGCTCCCTATCTAGAACTGTGTCTGCTGCCTGCCACCATGCTTCCTGCCATGATGATAATGGATTAAACCTCAGAACTGCACGCCAGCCCCAATTAAATGTTTTCTTTTGTAAGGGCTGCCATGGACCAGGTGGTGTTTGGCACATGCCTTTAATCCCAGCACTTGGGAGGCAGAGGCAGAATATCCTATAATCCTAATAGGTTCAGCTGATCTGGTTTTATATTGAAGTATTTGATCCCCTTGGACTTGAGGTTTGTGTAGGGTGATAGATAAGAATCTACTTGCATTCTTCTACATGCAGATATCCAGCTAGACAAGCAGTGTTTATTGAATATGCTTCCTTTTTATCTATTTCTGGCTTCTTTATCAAAGATCAGGTGTCCATGGGTGTGTGGATTTATGTCTGGGTGTTTGATTCAATTCTTTGTTTTTATGCCGATATCATGTGGCTTTTATTACTCTGCAGTAGAGCTTGAAATCAGGGACAGTGACACCTCTGGATGGTCTGTTAGTGTACAAGATTGTTTTGGCTATCCTGGAGTTTTGTTTGTTTTGTTTTTCCATATGAAGTTGAGTATTATCCTTTCAAAGTCTGTAAAGGATTGTGTTAGAACTGTTTATCTGAAAAATAAATAATCCACAAAAGGGAGTATCAACTAAGTATAAAAAATTTTTCTTTAAAATAAAAGCTATTTTGAAAAACCTTACAAAATCATCAACTTTAACTTTTCCTTTCTCTCATTTAGAAATTATGGGGTAACTAGATTACCTTTGAAAGATCAAGCTCATCAAGAAATATAATACAATTGTGGGGTGATAGTTAAATTACTACCAAATCAAAGTGAATTATCATTCATGTGAGCACAAAACCAGCTTCAGATTTTACCTAACTGACAAAATACTAGACAAAACAACCCGATAAAGGAAGGAGTATTTGGCTGTAGTGTCAGAAGCTTCAGGCCATCATGGCAGGGATGGTGGAACAGAATGACTCCATTCAAAATCACAAGGAGAACAGGCTTTGTCTGGAAGCTGGTCTCTTTTCCTCTTATTCTATCTGGGCCCACAGCCTGTGGGATGATCCCATCCATCATCAAGACTATTATTACCCATTGATTAATCCTTTCTAGAAATGTCCTCATAGACATCCAAAGCTATACTTATTAATCTCCTAACTACTTGTAAATATAATAAAATTGATGGTGAAGATTTACTATCACAGCCTATGATAAATGATTAAAAACCAGAGGCAAACATAAATGCCATAAGTAGATTTTCCACTTTATAGAACCCAGTAATTAATGACAAGATTGTCTTAAAATAATTGTGCATACCAGAATAACGCTGATTAACCGTGGGAGAATGTATAGCAGAACTCTTACGCAAATGTGAGAAGCAACTTTATTATTTTTACTTTATTGGATATTTTCTTTATTTACATTTCAAATGCTATCTTTTTTCCTGGTTTCCCCTCCAAAAACCTCCTCCCCCTGTCCTCTCCTCCCTCACCCTGCTCACCAACCCACCCACTCCCGCTTTCTGACACTGGCATTCTCCTACACTGGGGCATCTAGCCTTCACAGGATTGAGGGCTTCTCCTCCCATTGATGTCCAACTAGGCCATCCTCTGCTACGTATGCAGCTGGAGCCATGAGTCCTACCATGTGTACTCTTTGGTTGGTGGTTTAGTCCCAGGGAGCTTTGGGGGTACTGGTTAGTTCATACTGTTGTTCCTCCTATGGAGCTGCAAACCTCTTCAACTCCTTGGGTCCTTTCTCTAACTCCTTCATTGGGTACCCTGTGCTCAGTCCCATGGATGGCTGTGAGCATCTACTTCTGTATTTGTCAGGCACTGGCAGAGCCTCTCAGGAGACAGCTATATCAGGTTCCTGTCAACAAGCTCTTGTTGGCATCCACAATAGTGTCTGGGTTTGGTGATTATATAGGGGATGGATCCCCAGATGGGACAGTCACTGGATGGTCATTCTGTCAGTCTCTGCTCCACAGAGAAGCAACTTTTAAGTGCACGAGGTCCAAGACTTCACCTAGGAGGAAAGGGAGAGAACTTCAGGCTTTGAATAAGAAAAAGAACAAAATCAAGAAAAAAAAACATTCATGACTCTGACACAGACATACCTAGTGATTGATGTGATACCCTTGGGAGATAGTGACACAGGGAACATGATTGTCAAGCAGAGTAGGAATTAGAAAAGAAGGAAGAATGAGAAATGCAACGTCCATGGAGGGTGATCTGGATGGCAGCACAGTGAAATACAGGGATAAAGAGAATCGCCAGGAGGAACGTGCCTTTCTACTAGATGTGAAGAACTCTGGTACAGAATGAGATTGTGGAAAGGAGAGGAAGAGTCATGGTCTGTCCCAGAGGTCAGAGCTGAAGCTACCAGTCACCAGTGCAGACATCATGAGTTCAGTTCGTTTTAGTGGTAACTCTTTATGTAAAATCCTTTGATCCCCCACTAGCCACCCCATGGTTTTTTATCTCCTCCTCTTCATCACTTAATTTCAGTGGAAAAGCAAAAGGTCATCTTTCGTTCATTATCCTGTAAATTTGCGTGTGTTCCAATTTTGCTCATTTTCATGACATTCTTGATTCCCAGTATGTCATCAGTTGCCTTGTTTCTAGTTTTTGAGCTAAGACCTGGGCATTTCTGTGTCCTCAGTTGTGTATTTAGTCAAGGAGTCAGCCATTCACCAGCATTATCTGAAAAATGTGTGTCCCAAAGGCTATTATAGACTCTTTGGGGTAAGGGCAAGACGTATTCCTTTTAACTAGTAAGCATTTGTTCTTACTGGGAAGAACACCCTATAAAATATTTGCGTAGAGGGAGGAACTCATTGTTACTGCAGCACATATGGAAAGAGTCTCCTGATTGTAGGTTGGGCCAACCATGGTTGCAATAAAGATTCTGTCAGTTATCACTGAATGGGTGAGAGAAAAGTCTTACTCCTTGACATTTTCAGTACCTTCAGCTGTAAATGGAGATGACTGCAACCAACTCATTGTATATTTGAAATGCTAAATAAACAGAGCAGAAGAGTGCCTAGCATTCACAGAACACAGAAACTACTGTGAGTTATCTAAAGTTTAAAAAGACACATAATAAAAATCCTACCTCATCTCTAAAATCTAATATAATCTTAGATTCATGGTTCAATAAGACTATTGCTCAATCGATGCAAAGTAAGAAGACATTTTGATGATTATGAAAACTTGGCAACCCCCATATTCAAGGACCCCCTTTTGCCCAGCAGGGCAGGTCCTTCAGCTCCCCTGCTCACACCAGCACTGCATTTTGGGTGAATGCAGTGCAACCCAGAAGGTGAGTGGTCTTATCATATCTTATCTTGAAGACCTGTCAGGAGGATTGCCCTGACTCATGCTCCCACAGAGGAGGTTGTTAAGTACATCATTAGAATCTTAGAGTTACATGGAATGGCTTTGTCACTCAGGTGACAAGAGACTTTACATTGATACTGCTAAATCTGATCAGTCTGACAAGTAAGGACGCTGTATGAAAGGGTGAGGACATGGGAAGAAGGTTTGTTTTAAAGTGTCTTGTGACAAACCTCTTTTCCTCTCTTCTGCCCTATACTTTGGCTAGTATATTGTTCTTAATTTAAATTTGATATTAGATCATTTCTAAAACTACTCCTTGATACCATAGAATGTATGGCTTCTGTCCTCAGTATGATGAGGAGCAAGATAAACAAAATATGGCTTGTTTGGACCCCATCTCCACCTACTGGCGACCAGAGGATCCTTTATCCTGGCAAAGTGGTCAGGCATGATCTCCATTTAAAAAGCTTCTGTTCAAAATGGCACTGCTAATGTGAATATTGCTAAGCTTTCTCTGAAGTAACAATGGAGTCAGGTCATCAGGCCGAACCCAAGAAAGCCTGCTCTACACTTACTGTCATTCTTTCTCATCCTGAGATGCTGACATGTTTCTTGGTGTGCTCGCTCCCCAAAAGGCACAACTTCCAAATTATGCTTCTTGATGCTCAATGGACCACCAAGAGCATATGACAGTATCCTACTTTCTGGGGATAGTGGAGTAGACCCCTAAATGTGTCTGTCAATGTCTTTGACAGCATGAAAAAAATCCTGGCTTGGGATTATAAATTGGTTGGCTGGAGCTCGGTGGAGGTTGGACTGACCCAGACTTAGCTTTCTACCTTCAGGTTCTCAGAAATGCTCCCACATGGGGCACACATGAGAAGGTGAGAGGGGTCTGGAAGAGGAAAACTTCACTAATCAATCTGGAATTCCTGTCAGATTTGACTTCAAGCACTTGGAACATGGGATTATTTCTCCTGCTTTCTTTACTGGGTGTTTATTTTTGTATCTCCTTCAGACCATAAACAAGTTATAGCTAAGGTGAAGTCTACATTGTTCTCCATGATTCTACAACTTCTAGATTAATGCTTGGCAAATACTAAATTTTCACGAAATATTTGTGAATGAGTGAACCTCTGCTTGGCCAATAATAAATTTTCAGGGGATATTTGTAAATGAGTGAACTCCTACAGATGTTTTGCTATATGAAATCCCAAGGCAGCCATTTACAAGGACAGCTGCATTGCAGATGATTCAAATACACCCCATGTCTCCTATCAGGTTCATCCCAGAGGGGTGCCAGAGAAAGATCTTTGTGTAATGTCAGATAGCATGAATATATGTGATCTATATGCAGGGAATAGAATATTTTAGCTTTCCATGGCAACATTTTGAAAGTATCTTGTTCTTGAATCTTACTGAATTCTTGTACTATGGTTGTTATACTGTTCAGCTATCACAGAATATTTTGTGACAGCGCTGCTCAAAATGGTGTCTGCTTTCTCTGACTCATACTGCTAAGGACAGAGCTGTGCTCCAGGCATCTCAGAGTGTACAGCTGATTTGGGGAGGGCATTAATCCCTCCAATAGTAGATGAGAATGTTAGCTGCTGTATTTTGATAGCTTTCTGTATCCTATGTTTTCTCCTATTGTCTTCACAATAAGCCCAGTTCCTGTCCTTTACCTTCATGGTAGTCATATGTATGTGTATACATTCTGTATATATATTTTTATATGTTTTACACGTAGTTATTTAGGGTTTTTCTTCTGTAATTCTTTTCAATTTTTTGCAATAGGCATCATATTAGTAATTCATAATAGATCTTATGCTGAATCAGAGTGTACTGTCCAGGAAAGTCTAGGACATGGAGAAATCCATGAGCAATGTTGTCTGCTTCCCTAATGGCATGGCATGCAACTCTTAGCAGCTGCTGTAGCCATTTAAGGGATAATGTGTGTTGTTGCATTGCTCTGTTTGATCTGCTCTCCCTGTTTTTGTTTGTTTGTTTTGGTTTATGTTTTAGTTTTGGGGTTTGGGGTTTTGTTTTGTTTTGTTTTGTTTTGTTTTTGTAGCCCTGTCTGTTCTGTATCCCAGGCTGGTTGCAAACTCAGAGATCCACTTTCCTCTGCCTCCCAAATTCTGGCATTAAATGTATGTGCCACAATACCTGTCCTTCTCCCCTGGGCTTTATCCCATTCCACAGGGACTTGAGTAATGATACTTGTGTCCACAACTTGTAGTCTATGGATTTCTAAGGTTTGAAACACATACTGTCTCCAGAGGTGACCTAAAAGATACTTAGCAGAGGCATTCCTTTACTTTTATCTCCTCACTGTTTAATATAATATTTAACCCTCAGGCTGAAAACTATGGTAGAATAATTGCTGATTGATCTTCCAGAGAACTTTAATATCTTTGCAACGGCAGGATTGATTATCTTCTTAGACCTAGAGTTTGACACTCCAAAATTAAAACAAGAAGCCACTACTAATACAATTGCTTGACCTATCATTTAAAACACTTAAAAATATAATCCAGTTAACTTTTCTTTAGGGGCAAGAAAAACACAATAAATTGGACTACATGGTTAGTTTCTATAATGAATCTCTTTTTCTTTCTCTTATTTTATTCATACAATTGTCTGAACCATGGCTTAAGGAGGTGAACTGTGATGGCTTAGATGAAGGAGGTAACTCACCAGCACTGTGTTTCACATTGCCCAAGAGAGCAGCAAATAGACTTTGGACTATGTTTAGAAAAATTCAGTGCACCCCTAATGCTCTGTTTATCTTGCTTCCTTCATTACTACTTTCGGGTTCAGGAAATTAATCATTTTCTGTCACTAAATAGTGGTTTGGATCATACTAATAGCCACCTACATTTGCTTAGTGTTTTGCATTGTAAATGAAATATCATTAAGCTTTGTCAATGCTTCAAATTTGAGCTCTGCTAAATTACCACCTTTAGTGTAAATGTTTTTCATCTTCTGGGGGCTTCTCTACAAGTGTGTAGGAACTCCAGTTTAGAGTTCAGAAGTAAAACACACAGGGCATGTGTCTCAAAGGAGTAAGTCAGACTGGTGAAAGAAATAAAACAGCAAGTCTAAGCTCACTAACTGTTGAGGACAGAAAAAGTAAGAAATAAACAGCTGTATGTACACTTTTCAGGTTTATGAAGTGTTCTAAAATTAAGTTACTCTAATGATTGTCACAGCCTGTAAATTTATAAGGAATATTTTAACTACATACTTTGGGTAAATGAATATTGTGGTATGCATGTTACATCTCAATAAAGCTGATTTGTAAAAACTGTGTCCTGGTAAGGGGTAGAAATAATGGTATGATTTACATGCAGAGGCAATATTATTCTAAAAATCCTTCACTTGAAACAGTCCTCCACTGTGGCTCTCAGAACATGTCACCCCCACTGAGGAACCTCCTAAAAGTTGTGTCTTGTCGTTGGCTTCCACCGAATCTTTCTAGACTCAGAAGCTCGACCTGACCATGCTGTTCAGCAGGTGATGCTGGCTTCCATTTAGGTGGATCTAGTCTTGAAATGTGTCAAGTATAAGACCGGGTTACATCAGGAACTCATCATCATGTAACAACCCGTGATGATTTAGCTTGTCAGTCATTCACTTTCTTTGGCTCTTAGTAGGTAAGTTGCTGGTATCTTCACAGGCTCACTTGAGTTCTGTGGGGCTCATGTAGATTGTGATCATGGGGTCCAGGATAACTGATAGATGTCTGGTATCTCCTGCAGCAGTCAGGGCCTATTTCTTCTCTAAAGAGCCTCTCCCTGCTTAGTTTGGCACTGTAATGGTCCAGGTTCACATGTACAGAGAGAGAGAGAAGCTAGAAAACCCATTACAGCTCAGGATCACAACAGATCACAACAGATCATTGACAAAAGCAAGTCTCCAAGTGAGTTCCAAAACTGCTTGGTGAACAGGCAACATAGAGAAAATGGTAAAACTTCCTGGCAAAATGGTTTAAATTTCATGTGATAGTAAAACAAAACAAAACAAAACAGGTAACAGCAGTTTTACAAAGAGATATCTAATTCATGGGGCACAACAACAGAGCCCAGTGTTAGGCAGTCAAAGCTTGAGAATGGGAGGGAGATGCTCTAGTGCAACCCAACAGTGCAGCTAAATCTACTGAGGTTATCCTATCTTGTGAAAAGGATGCTTTGGCCCTTGAAACTACTATTAACTAAGCATAGAATGTTGCATATTGACCAATCTTTGAATTAATTATCCCATTGAAACTGGCAGGAAGTTCTGCCAAAATGTTTAAATTTCATTTGATAAAACAAAACAACAACAACAACAATAATGCAGGTGAAAGCAATCTTACACACCACAACGGATCTCTAAATAAGGTTACATGTCAGTGCTTTAAGCCAAGAATTGTATTTGAGTCGAACCCCTTGTATAAGGACTGAAAATAACGATTGCTTTGTACTCCTGAAGACTGCACCGTTCGACAGAAACTCATAGCTGTGCAGAGGTGTGAAAGCCAGAACTTACATCACAGTGTAGTCAGACCACACTAGACAGTTGAGAATCCAACACTTACAACAAATGTTCAGATTCTGCACATATGCAGCTAGACCTTTTCTCACTAGTAGTAAAAACTTGGAGGATGAGCAGAGCCTTCCAATGAGATCAAGACAAGAATGAGAAGAAACCCCCTAAACTCTACTTACCACTGTTAGAGCAGGAGTCCTTAAATTGGAAGCCTTGGCTAAGACACATGCCAAGGAAAACTAATACTCGTAACACAGAATTAACAGATATAAGTTTATAACCAAATTACAACCATGAGTGTAACTGTTCCTAAGAAAGGGCCTCTCCTTAAATTAGATAGCTGAGTACCCAGTGCTAACCCCACAGATACTCCCGCTATGCTGTGTCCGCACAAAAGACATCGTTTTACATATTTAATTTTCATACTTTAAGAGGTTAGACTACATAGCTTATAAGTCACATCTCTAGAGAAAGCACCCAAGGAGCTGAAGGGGTCTGCAACCCTATAGGTGGAATAACAATATGAACTAGCCAGAACCCCCAGAGCTCGTGTCTCTAGCTGCATATGTAACAGAAGATGGCCTAGTCAGCCATTATTGGGAAGAGAGGTCCCTTGGTATTGCAAACTTTATATACCCCAGTACAGGGGAATGCCAGGGCCAAGAAGTGGGAGTGGGTGGGTAGGGGAGCAGGGCAGGGGGAGGGTATAGGGGACTTTCGGGATAGCATTTGAAATGTAAATGAAAATATCTAATAAAAAAAGAATTTAAAAAATCACATCTCAATGATAGGCTGAATTTTGCTGGAAGAAATAGGGACTTAATTTGTATGTATTAATAAATGCAGTCATGACTCTCATAAATCCTCCACTGAAACAAAGAACAATTTACATTAAAGAACAGACCTCACTTGCCTATGGACTTTTCTGAAAGTTGTCCTCTGCACCTTGAAAATCTTCTTTAGATTCAATTTTGTTCTTGTAGATGAAAAGTCCACCCAAACTACATAATCAAAGTGCAGTCTTCAGTTTGCTCCTGAGAATCTACTTTCTGTCAATCCAGACTCCAGGGCAATAGTAACAAACTGAATGTCCAACTCCAGGCTATCTGATGGAATTTTAAACAATAGAAGCAGAGAGGAGAAGACTGAGAAGAGCGGAGGGATGAAGAAGCCTAGGGACGCGCAAACCATGCCAAAAGCAAGAGGGACACAAACCATGCCAAAAAAAAAAAAAAATTCTCTGGGCACCAAGCCACAGATTCACAATTCATTTTTGAAGCTGTAATATTTTTGATTCTTAAATTAGTAAGTTACTAAAAATACCTGCTTTCAATTGTTAAAAATTATAAATTCCTCTAACAAATTTACTAATGTATCAAATATATAGTGTTTAATGAAACTCACATCGGATGGAGTTGTTAACAGCTATGACAATCTATGGGACATTTGGACCAGGATGTTCCTTTTCTATGCTGGTAGTAGCATTTAAGGGTGTTCATGTTCTCAAAATGAAAGTCATAAGTGAGTTAGTCTTTGTATCAATATGAAATATTCAGTCAAATATAAATAATGGTCAATAACTAAAATCTCAGATCTCTCTAGATTCCTCATAAGTATGACAATTGGTTCACAAAGATGTGACTCAATAATCATAATAAAATTTTAATTGGATCCTTGTTGAAATGTGAATCTTAAACATGTGAATTATAATATGTGTACATATTAATGTCATTATATGTATTATTGAAAAAATGCCTAAATTCTATGTATTTCAAATGATACTTATAGAATGGACAGCTATGACACCTGAAGCAAACTCTCCACATAAGACATGACAAAGGTAACCAAGGAGCTTGCTGGAGGCACAAGATTGAGGTTGAAAAGTCAACCTGGTTCAAAGAATTAAGGTGATTATCATGAAATCATACAAAACCAGATCAAGAAAGCAGAGCTGTTCAAAATCATCTCATCACAAATGATAAGCTAATGCAATCCTACCTGGCAAGTGCAACCTCTAACAAATAGGATGTGGCAGCTGAGTAGATCTGTGATATAGACTCCACCTACAAAGGGAATACCAGGGTGGTAGGAAAGCAGCAAGCCTTCCTCAAGAGAGAAGGACACTGGTGGATGCATCTCACTGTTAAATCTATCAGCAGATCTCTAAGACTCTCTGTTTCTCTCAATAAAGTGGACATCCCATAAAATACTGTTCTGAAGACCAAATAAAACAATCGTTACCTCCAACTTCCTTGAGCTCTATAAAACCTCCTCAAACTGCCGTTTCTAATATGAGTTTCTATTAGCTATGCAAACAGCTACAAGAAAGAAATGTTTTGGTAAATTTAGCACATTGATTTTTGGCAAATTGGCCTCTGGCAAACTGGTCATTTTGTATATTGTTTATTTCAACATATTGATTTTTTTTAAGTACACTGGCTTTCTTCTGATATATCTGGTTCCCTCAGAGAACAAACTGGATAAATAAAGATTCATTTTTAAAAATGTGCTACAAGTGCCACAAGATACTGACTGGGGAACTAGATGCATGCAAGTGATTGATAGAGCAGGCACACTCCTGAGTTCTTGGGAGATGGATATGAAAGGAAGCCAGGAATAAGGTGAAGGCTCAGCAGTTACATGGAATTTTGATAAGAATTATGATATGATAAGAAAATAATGTCTAAAGCCGGGCAGTGGTGGCACATGCCTTTAAGCCCAGCACTTAGGAGGCAGAGGCAGGCAGATTTATGAGTTCAAGGCCAGCCTGGTTTACAGAGTTAAGTTCCAGGACAGGCAGGGCTATACAAGAGAAACCCTGTCTCGAAAAACTAATAATAATAATAATAATAATAATAATAATAATAATAATGATGATGTCTAAGAGGAGAACCTGGTGAAAATACTCAGTCCACAGGTAATCTGCAGAATATAAAATATGGTTTCCTCCCATGGACACAGACAAAGGGATGAGACCTGACCATTTGGTTATCCTGCCAGGTGAGCAGGTGATACAGTCCAACTACAGGAAGACAGACCATATGTACAGACCATTCTCTCACAGTTCAGCTGTTCATCTCTTACAGGGTTCTTTTCTATCTTTCTCACATGGTCTCCAGTTGACATGTGACTCTAAACTGACATCTTAAACCTCTGCCTGCTCACGTTCTGAGGATTTCTGCCCTCAGAAGCTGACGTCACTGATGGTATTAGTTTCACTAACACTGGAAGACATGTAATTATGAGAAGTTCTGCTTCTTCACAATGTGTTAAAAACAGGTAAGAAACACCAGAGACTAATATATGTATGATTACCAGGCAGAAGTGGCCTTTAGTTGCAGCATTCAGAAGCCAGACACAGGTGATCTCTGTGAGATGGAGTCCTGTCTGGTCTTTAGAGAGAATTTCTGGACAGGCAAGGCTACAAAGAGAACCCTGTCTCAACACACACACACACACACACACACACACACACACACACACACACACACACACATACACATACACATACATACAACATTGGTATAAGTACATATTTTAAAAAATCAGGGTACTATCAGGTGGAGTACTCCAATAATCTAGACACATGGAAAGCAGAGGCAAGAGGAAGAGTAGTTCAAGGCCAGCATGGGATATTAAACAAAACTTTGTCTCAAAATAAGACAAAAAAATCAGGCTTCAAATCCTAAGAGGTGAGAAATGTTTTTTATCTGTAATGTTTACAAAGAGCTGAGTCACTTCCATTAACGGCCCAGCCCAGCTTTGGCTTAACTTATGTTTTAGTATCTCTCTTTTTTATTAGATATTTTCTTTATTTACATTTCAAATGTTATCCCCTTTCCTGGTTTCCCCTCCAAAAACACCCAATCCCCTCCCACCTCCCCCTGCTCCCCAACCCACCCACTCCCACTTTCTGACCCTGGCATTCTCCTACACTGGGTCATCTAGCCTTCACAGTATTGAGGGGCTCTCCTCCCATTGATGTCCAACTAGGCCGCCATCTTCTATATATGCAGCTGGAGCCATGAGTCCCACCATGTGTATTCTCTGGTTGGTGGTTTAGTCCCAGGGAGCTCTGAGGTACTGGTTAGTTCATATTGTTGTTCGTCCTATGGGGCTGCAAACCCCTTCAGCTCCTGGGGTAGTTTCTCTAGCTCCTTCACTAGGGACCCTGTGCTCCATCCTGTGGATGGCTGTGAGCATCCACTTCTGTATTTTAACCTCTCAGGAGACAGCTATATCAGGCTCCTGTCAGCAAGCTCTTGTTGGCATCCACAATAATAGTGTCTGGGTTTGGTGATTGTATATGGAATGAATCCCCAGATGGGACAGTCTCTGGGTGATCATTTCTTCAGTATCTGCTCCATACTTTGTCTCTGTAACTCCTTTCATGGGTATTTTGTTCCCCCTTATAAGAAGGATCGAAGTGTCCACACTTTCATCTTCCTTCTTCTTGAGTTTAATGTGTTTTACAAATTGTATCTTGGGTATTCTGAAGTTCTGGACTAACATCCACTAATCAGTGAGTATCATATGTGTACTTTTGTGATTGGGTTACCTCACTTACGATGATATACTCCATATCCATCCATTTGCCTAAGAATTTCATAAATTTACTGTTTTTAATAGCTGCATAGTACTTCATTGTGTGGATGTGCCACAATTTATGTATGCATTCCTCTGTTGAGAGACATCTGGGTTCTTTCCAGATTCTAGCTATAAATAAGGCTGTTAAGAGCAGTTGTGATAAAAACTGCATGGTTTTGGTACAGTGGCATATAGGTAGATCAATGGAATATAATTGAATACTCAGAAATGAACCCACACACCTATGGTCCCTTAATCTTTGACAAAGGAGCTAAAACCATCCAGTGAAAAAAAGACAGCATTTTCAACAAATGGTGCTGGCTCAACTGGCAGTTATCATGTAGAAGAATGGGAATTGATCCATTATTATCTCCTTGTACAATACTCAAGTCCAAGTGGATCAAGGCCCTCCACATAAAACCAGGGACACTGAAACTTATAGAGAAGAAAGTGGGAAAGAGCCTTGAACATATGGGCACAGGAGGAAATTTTCTGAACAGAATGCCAATGGCTAGTGCTGTAAGATCAAGAATTGACAAATGGGACCTCATAAAATTGCAAAGCTTCTGTAAGGCAAAGGATACTGTCAATAAGACAAAAAGGCAACCAACAGATTGGGAAAAAAATCTTTACCCATCCTAAATCTGATAGAGTGCTAATATCCAATATATACAAAGAATTCAAAAAGTTAGATTCCAGAGAACCAAATAACCCTATTAAAAAGTGGGGTACAAGCTAAACAAAGAATTCTAAACTGAGAAGTACTGAATGGCTGAGAAGCACTTAAAAAGATGTTTAACATTCTTAGTCATCAAGAAAATGCAAATCAAAACAACCCTGAGATCCCACCTCAAACTAGTCAGAATGGATAAGATCAAAAACTCAGGTGACACTAGATGCTGGCAAGGATGTGGAGAAATAGGAACACTCCTCCATTGCTGGTGGGATTGCAAGCTGGTACAACCACTCTGGAAGTCAGTTTGGCAGTTCCTCAGAAAATTGGACACAGTACTACCTGAAGACCCAGCAATGCCACTCCTGGGCATCATTCCAAAGATGCTCCAACATGTAATAAGGATGCATGCTCCACTATGCTCATGTTTTAGTCGCTTATATTTATTTCTAAGGCAACTGTCCAAAGAATGACAACATACTTGTCTTATGACAAGAAATAGTTTGGAGAACTAGAAGCTCAACATTAATTTTCTGAGTCAAAATTAACAGGACTATAGGCTAGAATCGTTCTTGGATATTTTCTTTATTTACATTTCAAATGTTAGCCCCTTTCCTTGATTCCCTCCTCCCTCCCGGAAATCCCCTATCCCATCCTCCCTCTCCCTGCTTCTATAAGTGTGTTCCTCCACCCACCCACCCACCCACCCACTCCCACCTCCCTGCCTTCTGTTCCCCTACACTGAGGCATCTATGGAACCTTCATAGGACCAATGACCTCTCCCCCCACTGATGCCTGACAAGGCAGTCATCTACTACATATGCAGCTAGAGCAATGAGTACTCCTTGGTTGATGGTTAGTTCCTGGGAGCTCTCATGGGTCTGGTTGGTAGATGTTGCTCTTCCTATGGGGTTGCAAACCCCTTCAACTCCTTCAGTTCTTTCTCTAATTCCTCTATTGTGGACCCCATGCTCAGTCCAAGAGTTGGCTGCAAGGATCCACCTCTGTATTTGTAAGGCTTTGTCAAGGCATCTCAGGAGACAGCTACATCAGGCTTCTGTCAGCATGCACTTCTTGGCATCCATAATATTGTCTGGGTTTGGTAACTGTATATGGGATGAATCCTCAGGTGGGACAGTCTCTTGATGGCCTTTCCTTCAGTATCTATCCTATTCTTTATCTCCATATTTGCTCCCTTGAGTATTTTGTTACTCCTTCTAAGAAGGACCAAAGCACCCACACTTTGGTCTTCCTTCTTCTTGAGATCCATGTGGTCTGCAATTGTATCTTTAGATTTAGAGCTTTGGGACTAATATCCACTTATCATGAGTGAATACCATGTATGTTCTTTTTTGATTGAGTTACCTCACTCAGGATGATAATTTTTTAGTTTCATCAATTTGCCTAAGAATTTCATGAATTCATCATTTTTAATAGCTGAGTAGTACTCCATTGTATAAATGTAGCACATTTTGTGTATCCATTCCTCTGCTGAAGAACATCTGGGTTCTTTGCAGCTTCTGGCTATTATAAATAAGGCTGCTCCAGCTACTTTGCTATTGGGCCTCTTTCAAAGTTGTCTGCAGGTCTGTATGACTCCTCTGTTTATCTTATGTGTATACTTGGGGGTAAGCTAGAGCCATACAGGTTAATCCAGGAGGATCTCTTCAGCCCAAGTTTCTTGATCCTTTCTGGAGTAATAAATTTCCATGTGGGGTCACATGCTCACCCTTTGGATTTAGTTTTGCTCCTTTGGTACTATCACTCAACTCAGTACCTAGGGCTTCCAGTATTTTAACTGTTAAAATACACAGGTTTTCCAATGCTTCCTTTGTGTTGTTTGTTGGCTTGGTTTGCTGGAGGATATAAAATGGTCATTACCCTCCCCCAAATTTCCCCCATCCTCCCCCCACCATCCAGAACATGGCTCCTGTGATGTAGAGTCTTCAATGAAAGAGACTGGATAGTCCAGACACCTGGGATAGATCCAAACACCACTGGATAAAAAGTCAATGGAATGATGCCTAATGATATTCTGCTATACTCATAGATTGATGCCTAGCCCAGTTGTTATCAGAGAGGCTTCATCCAGGAAGTTTATAAATGGACCTGGATGCAGAGACCCACAGCTAAACATTAAACAGAGCTTTGGGAGTCCTGCAAAAGAACAGGGAGAAAGGATTGTAGGAGCCAGAAGTATTAAGGACACCACAAGAAACCCAACAGAAGCAACTAAGAAAGGCTCATGGGGGTTCACAGAGACTGTGTCAACAACAACGGAGCCTTTGTGAGTCTGACCAAGAGCATCTGCATATATGTCATGTTTGTGTAGCTTGGTCATCTTGTGGGACTGCTAACAGTGGGAGTAGGGACGTCTGACTTTTTTTTTTTACCTGCTTTGGGAACCCTTTTCCTCCTTTTGGGTTTCCTATCCATCCTTAATAAAAGGGAGGTGCCTGCTCTCACTGCAATTTGATATGGTGTGTTCGGTTGATATCTACTGGAGGTCTGCCATTTTCTACGGAGAAACTAAGGAGGAGTCAATGGGGTGGTTATTGGGAGGAGAGAAGGGAGGAGAATATGAGAGAAGAATAAATTTAAAAGGAAAGAAGAAAGAAAGATTCTCATTGTTGGCATGTTTGCTGTTTGGTCCACACATAGGAAAACAGACTGATTGATGTATAGTGGGGAAAAACTAGGCTAGATGGAGGGAAGAATTAGGTAACCAAATTAGCTTTAAAAATTAAGTTAACTTTTAATTTAGAAGACATTTTAAGTGTACATTTAATATGAACACACTAGAGACTGCTGTAGTATTCACAGTCGATTCCTTAGAGCCTCTTATAATAATGACTTCCCTCCAGTGACTAAAGGCATTATGGTTTGTTTTATTTTCCTCTCTTCAATGATTTTGCTACATCAGTACTATGCTGACCATATACAATTGATTGAAACATATAAAATTGAACATATAAATTTGATTGATGTAACTGTTGGATTTCAGAGCCTCCAGATTCTTCTATTATTAAATGTTTTAGCTAGTGATTAAAGTAGTGGGCTGCATGATGACATTTTTATATGTGTGTATCACTGCATTTCACTCCTGTTTGCCATCACCCTCCCTGCTACCCTCCTCCTCCTCCTTTTATGGTCCCCTTCTTCTCAGAATCTCATTTGTGCTTCATATTGCTGCAAATGTTATTTATATGTATTATTTTGGGTACAGTTCTATGAGAATGATATTCTTTCTTCCCTTGCAAGGCAGAGTATCTAGCTTTGCAAGGGCTATCCAGCTTTAGACAGCAGGGAAGTATGAAGGGGCATGGTCCTTTATCTCTTGATTAGAAATCTAGTGGCTTATGTGGAATTTAAATGTCTATTTATAATTTTGTTTTGGAAAAAATATCTCTTTCTTAATCCATCCCAGTTTCCTTATGGGATTTCTAGAAGTTCTGCATGTGTTTGTTAGCATACTAATTCACAAACATTCTGTTTAGTTGCACAGTCATCATCATTTATGAGAAATACCTATTTATATTTATCCATGTCTCATAAAAGACAGTTTTCAATAATGTAAACCTTAAATGATATTTAGCTTCTCTGGTCTTACATCTAAAAATTGATCCAATTTGTATAAAATGAACACAATAAGGTACTTTTTTGACCACTGATCCTTTCCTACAAAATTTTATAATAGGTTATTGTAGGAAGCCATGGTTTCTCAGTGAAGCCGCGGGGGCTCTACAGCCTCGGTCCCATGGAGCCTCGGCCCCGTAGGCAGCCGAATCTCCGTGAAGCCTCGGCTCTCCAGGAGATGTAGAAAGCTGACAGCTCTGAGCTGCAAAAATGCTGCCCAAGCTCTGAGCAGCGAAGTGCCGCCCGGAGCTCTGACCGACAAAGCCGCCCGAGCTCCAGCAAGCCTCCCAGGCTCTGGCAAGCCTCCGGCTCCCCGCCATTATGAGATGGCGGGGGACCGGCAGGCTGCCAGGGAGGAGAGCCTAGCACGCATGCGCAGCTCTCTTCAGGCCCTCCTCAAGCAATAGCCCCTCCCAAATGGGCAATATTCTAATGAGGTGTGGCTTGTGGCACCAATGAATGGGCAATCTGCTAATGGGGGTGGCTTGTGGCACCAATGAACGGGCCATATGCTAATGAGGTGTAGCTTGGTGCACCAATCCGCAACCACTATGACACCCTCTCCCCTTCCCTGGGAGAGTATAAAAGCAGCAGCTCTGCTGCTGTCCAGGGTCCTGGGAATCTACTATCAAGGTGCTCCGGAATAAAGCTGACTGAGAAGAACCCGGTGGTGGCGTGACTTTCTTCTGGTCAAGGGAGGCGCGTCGCAGGTTATTATCATTTTGAGTGCTCTCTGTCTATCCCTACTGCCTCCTTCAGAATGTCATTGTTGTTAGACAGTCTTACAGGTCAGCACTCTGGATCACTGTGCTAAAACAGCATTTTGTTATGGAGCCATGAATTTTTAAACAAGGAATTTAAGCACACAGTTTCATTTTCAACTTTCTATTTCAGCAAATAAGATTTTTTTACCTGGGTATGGTAGGAAGAGCCTAAATTCCTATCTAAAAAAAAAAAAAAAAAACAAGTAAGACTTAGAAATCATTCCTATGTGTTACATTGATTGTTATCTGACTACCAGGACTAGTTGTAGCCCTAGAAAACAGTTGTTGTTCTCTCAGTATAAGATTCATTGTGGGCAGAGGCTAAAGATGTTGGCTAAGTCTAAGGGAAGATAAGCCTAATGGAAGACTAAGCAATTCATGGAAGATACCCCCTACTGAAGCACTCCATTACCCCAAACTCTGGGGGCACTCCTGAAAGCTGAACAGTCTCCCTCTCTTGGTTCTCTTTCTGAGACAGGCTGAACTTTCCCACTGTAGGGCACAGACACACAGCTCCTCCCAGCCTGCGTGTACAATGGGAGACCCACTCAGCTTCTCCTTATGTCTTTAACATGTCAGTGGCTTTCATGTCCTCTCATGTACAGTCAAGAAAATGTTCTGCTCTTTGATCATAAAGGACTTCTGAGAGGTCTTAGAGCCATTCCTTTAAAAAACATTATCCCCATGGAAGGACTCACAAAAGTACAGTTAATGGTGCCAGGGTCTTTACCATCTCTAACATAAGAACGTTTGCTTTTTCTTTGTTCTTCTTTAAAATTAATTTTGCTTTTGACAATTTCTTACTTATAAATAAAATATTGTGATGATATTCCATTCTCCCATTTTCTTCCCTTATATTTTAAAAACTTTATGGGTTTTTTTTCTGGTGTCCTCAATAAATTCATTTATTTCATAATAGCAATACATAAAAGTCACGTAGTGAATGGTTGTTGAGTGAATGACTTTAATCCTGGGTTTTGGAAATTCATATGTGGTTACTGATCCTGAATCACACTAACTTACCTTTTCCTACCATGGTTTCAGAACAGCACTGCCTTCTGTTTTACTCTTTCTGCTGGCTGCAGCATCTTCTTTTTAAACCCATTTAATTCATGGCAACATGGCCTAAAAGATACAAAGTCTCCCATGAAAAGAAAGCAAAACATGAGTCAAGGTGCCAATAAGTAACCTTATTATTTAACATGGAAGGGCTACATGCTGTAAGATACTGCTTTGAAGAATTAAATGGGATTAATTCCATATACAAGTGTGGAAGTAAAGCCTCAACCAGTGCTCCACTAAGTAGAATGGGGTTCATTTTTATCCATTTATGAAATACTCGCCCATTCCATAGACAGTTTGTACTCCTGTTCTGTATACAGGGACACCAAGGTAAGTACAGTATTATTTTATCTCTTCAAATGAATTGTAATCTCATAAAGTAAAGCCTCAGTAGGAACCAAAGCTCCTAAAGCTGGTTGATGTGGGCCACTGGAGGGTCCACAGAGCATGCCATGAAGGGTGGAAGGTGAGGAGATCCAGCTTCCTTGAGGGAATTAAACAATAAAAAATGTTTAAACTTGAAATTTAAGTAAACCCCATCATTGGTCAAAAAATGTTTAAAGGTGGGACCCAGGAAAAAACTGAGCACAAGTTCCAGATATGCAGAAGAGCTATTGAAGGAGAGGTGATTAGCTGGGGGCTCTGGGAGGGAGACATGGAAGAGGAAGGAGACAGGGACAGTGTAAACTTGAGCAGTTGTCACCGAGGCATGAAGCTGCATATAAGAGACTTAATATGCCTTGTCAGAGACTTTGGATACAACTACATTCCCTGGCCAGTTAACAAATGGATCAACTAATTCTGTGGTCTAGAGGCTTGCTGTTAAAACAGGCGAACTTATACAAGTCTGGTCTTATTCACCTAAGACATGTGTTTGAAAGTTCAGGAAATCAGTTTGAATGGTTAAGGCTGCAGTGGAATATGATGGTTTTGGTTGTGTCCCTGTTTATCTATCTGTCAAGTGATAAAGGTTTTCAGAACCATGTGTGTGAAGTTCTATGATGGAAAGCCCTGAGGACTGCATAGCAGATATGTAACTGCTCCTTCATCATCAAATTGTAAACAGTATAAAGGGGGGGCAGCTGAAAGAAAAATGAAGGGATAGACAGTAGACTTCAAAAGAGAAGAACCAATAGTGTGGAAAGGAATGAGAAGAATGTCCTTCTCAACAAGCTTAGCTAATGAATATGTGGCCATCCTGCACCACACAGACAGATGTGTTTTGGAAGAGACAGTATAGGTTAAAGTTTGACAGCTTATGTCTAAGATACACAGGAGCCAAAAATATGAAATTTCCCATGAGCACTTTGGATGCATATGAGCAAAGCTATCCCAGACATTGAAGCTGGAGGCACAGATATGGGAATCCTCAGAACATAAATGATTATTTAAAGACTACATAAGTACTTCTTGATTTTTATGTCAGTTCTGAAATGGATTTTTATAATGTGGCTTACATGTTTTGGTGTACATTCCATTAGTGGATTAGCAGTTTTCTCTGTCAGTTTAATATGCACTGGTACCTAACATGCTGGGATACTCTTCATCTATAGTGACACCCTTGTGATAAATTGACACTTTGGAAGCTTTGTCAAATTTATCATCACCTAAAATACTGTCCAATGCTTCTATAGGTTTTGTTATAATTGGGGTACTAGTTACTGAATCCCATTTTTTCCCACATGCTAAGCACATGCTCTACATGAAATATACCACCACTTTGATCTTTTAACATATAAAAACATGTCTAATTAAATTAAGGTAAGAGCTCTTAATAACTGGGTCTTGTTATGGGAGGTTTCCTAGTTCTTTCTTGAGAAAGAAGAGCTTCTAGTGGGAGAAGAAGCCATATGAGGTTCACTTAATGTCTCGTTGTCCATGAAACCCAATGCTAAATCCTAATTATGTCAGAAATTAGGTTAGATAATGGGAAAATAGCATTGTCCTTGAGGCAAATAAAGCAAGCAGCTACTGTTGAATGTGGAGAAGGGTCAAATAGAGAACTCTAGAATTAAAGAGAACAGAGGTAGCCTTGCTCAGGGATATGGACTGAAAGAGTCACAGAGTGATTCTGTTTGAACTCAGCCCTAAAGGCTAAGTTGTATTAACGTTAGCAATTCTGTGTGAAAGCTTCAGTTGATCAACCTCATGGAAATGTTCTGAAGAATATACTCAATTAATTTCAAAGCAATGTGCTTGTTTTTTCGGAGCATGATAAGTCTTTTAAAATGGAAGACAATGCGATAGCTATTTGTCAAGTAGACAAAGAAAGAAAGGAACAGGAACCGTGTGCACATTCCAGGAAGTGGCAGTGATGTGTATAGAATCATGTTCATAAAGTGTAGGTGTGGTGTATGTCACTGTTGTAAGATCATCATAGAATGCTGACAGATGAATCATCACAGTTGCCTTGGAATCTGGTGTCTGAACTTACAATGGGAACATAACTTGTATACAAAGTAAAACAGGATGGCATGGCCCTATTTTTGGTCAACAAGAATGGAGATCTATAAAAATGAATGGAATTAAGGAAGCAGGTATAGAAGAGAAGATGGATTTAAGATAGTCTTGAGTATTAGAATTTGTAGAACTCTCTGGCAAATTGAATATAGGAACAGTAGACAACGATCATGGCAAGCAGTCTTCCGAGATTCCCTATGGCACACCAGCCTGGATTAGCGTGAGAAGAGTTGTCCGCCACTGACCTTTGACCTTTGCTGAATGAGGAAGCAGAGTTTTCTGCACTCATGCTACTCCTGACTTTCTTATAACTCTTTCATGTCTCTAAGGCACTAATCATAGCCAATTTTATGGTTATAAAACTGATTTAGTTTGGAGGGAATAACCGTGGCTTGAGGGAGGGCTTTCCTGGAAGATGATGTCATGTCCTAGGACAAAGTCAACTGCATTAGAACTGCTCTATACGGCTTGTATCAGGGACAGGAAAGGTTATGGTTCTTTGGTCTGAAAACCTTAGCCACGTCTGAGGCATATTATGTTCTAAAGGCTTTGTTCATTCCTGATATATTGAGTCCATAGACACAGACTATCTAAAAGAATGAACCCAACCCAGACAATAATGCATATGCCAGCAAGATTTTGCTGACAGGACCCTGATATAGCTCTCTCTTGTGAGGCTATGCCAGTGCCTGGCAAATACAGAAGTGGATACTAACAGTCATCTATTAGATGGAACACAGGTCCCCTAAAGGAGGAGCTAGAGAAAGTAATCAAGGAGCTAAAGGGGTCGGCAACCCTATAGGAGGATCAACAATATAAACTAGCCAGTACCCCACAGAACTGTGTCTCTAGTTGCATATGTAGCAGAAGATGGCCTAGTTGGCCATCAATGGGAGGAGAGGCCCTTGGTCTTGTGAAGATCATATGCCCCAATACAAGGGAATGCCAGGGCCAGGAAATGGGAGTGGGTGGGTTGGGGAGCAGGGCCAGGGAGGGTATAGGGGACTTTGGGGATAACATTTGAAATGTAAATGAAGAAAATATCTAATAGGAAAAAAAATGAACCCAGTCACAGCCCACACGCTTCTAAAAGGGGCCATGAGAATGACTCACACCTTGGTCTTGCATGGCACTCACATAACCCAGCGGTATACCTGCTGAAGAGCCAGCTCCAATTCCCAACCACTGATAACCTTGATGATAACTGAATGTGTCTCAAGGCACATGCAGTAGGACCAAATCACATTCCAATAAAATCAGATTTGGAAAAAATATTTTCCAGTGATAAAATACACGTCATTCCATCTGACCCATGCATGAGATATTGGATTACCTCCATCAGACTTCTGAGAATATGGCAGTTTTAAGGAACTGGCCCCTTATCTTCATTCAGGCCATCAGCCAATGTCTTTCCAAAGCCTCTAGAACATCCTTGGGCCTTGAGTAGCTGTCAGTATTACAGAGTCATAAATATGACAGCACTTCTGTTCTTTGAAATGGAAATGTTGCTAGTGTCTGAGCAATAGCATCATAATTGGAGGATCCATTTATCTGAACATTCTCCCGCTCAGATGCAATTGCAGTCACTTCGAAGGTGGTCTTTTATTTTTCTCCTCCTCTCACACATGTAAGAAGAGAGGTGATCTTCCCACCTTGGCCCTTTCTCTGATCAATTTACAAAGCTGGAGCCAGACTGATTGCAGACCTTTGTTGCTATAAAGACACGGCAGAATGCAGTTGCAAGAGAAGAAAGAGCCTTAACTAGGATTTCTTCTCCTGTGATGGCTAATTATTTTCCTCTGATACCTTTCCAAAACCATGGCAAGGTGACACCTGATTAGAATGCATTTAGTCCCAGCTTTCCAAAGGTTGAAATAGTAAAACCTCAGAGGATCCAAAGTCACAATTCTAAATGTTTGGAAAAGCAGAAGATGAAGTATGGTGTCAGCGGAGAAAATGGAATTTTGAATAGTCTGCCCAGTCTAGTGATTACACTCCAACAAAGAGGATTGCCAGCCTGATGTTAGTCTCTGATTTCCATTCATGTAGAATCTGCTCATTACCATCAGGGTCTTTCTGAGTAGCCACAGGACATAGAATCTGAGGAATAGCTAGAGCTTTTTGTTACACTATAATGTGGTAACTGCAGATACAAGAAATTCAATCCCTATTTCTCTCTAAATCAATCTTAAGGCAGGTTGAGGATCTCACCTAAACTACAATCAAAGCATGTGTGTGTGTGTGTGTGTGTGTGTGTGTGTGTGTGTGTGTGTGTGTCACTCTGTAAATATAGGTGAACATGCATTATAAATGCTTATTCAGAATGGAACACACCAAAATCCTATGTGAATATCCAAATATAATGATGTAGAGCAGTGGTCCTCAACCTTCTTAATGCTACAGCCTTTTAATATAATTTTTCAACCATAAAATTATTTCATTACTAGTTCATAATTGTAATTTTTACTGTTATGAATCATACTGTAAATATCTAATATGCAAGATATCTGTGATGAGACCTTTAAAGGGGTTGAAACCCACCTGTTGAGTAACACTGACCTAGTGGCCAAACAGATAGTTCAGCAGTTAAGTACATATACTACTCTTGTAAAGGACCCAAGTTCAATTCCTACTATACATATCAGGTACCTCACAATGGCCTTTAACTTCAGCTCCAGGGGATCTAATGCATGTGGTCTCTGCACCTGAACTCACTTATGTGTACATGCAGACACACAGAAGCACATAACAATTTTTAATTAATGACTCAGACATTGGATATGAAGTGTTCTCATTTAATTTTTGTATGAAATCTCTTAAAATGAGGCATTGGAAATTTTCACTATGTATATTAATAAGCTTTGATTATCAGTGGGCTTAATAATCATAATTTAGGAAGAATAGCCTTTCATTCCTTAATTTGGCACATGTGTGCTACAAATCAGTAACCAGAAGTTCATGGCTGTGGTGTGCCAGGAGGTGTTCCTCTGAGAACAATGCAAGAGGGGCAAGGATTCTTCAGTACTTCCATCCCCATTGCTTAGTCATCCAGTGTCTTGTTTTGTCATCTGAGAAGCCATAGCTATGATTCCCCTGTTCACACTGAAGCCAGGTGGCAAGGAAAATACCCTCACACCTCTATAGACTCATAATTCTTTTATCTGTGAAGGGTGTGTAAAACCTATGATTTTTGTCCTCTAGCATTTTGTGAGAAACACAGATCTTAAGAATAAGCAGGACACTGAGAAATCCTCTGGGCAACTGTCCAAAGCAACACAAACACATCACCCCAGATGGATTTACAACATCCCATTTTATGAAGAATTCTATAATCACCTTATAAAAAGACAACTCAATAATACTGATTTCTTTGGGGGAGACGTGTGATTTCCCAAAAGTTAAAGGGTATTGCTTTTTAAAATACCAAGTTACTCATGACACTGCTGTGGCATTTGAATAATACCATAGCATAACCTGATTGGTTTTATACACAGCCCATACACTGAGCCCTCTTCCCTCCTTCCATACATTCAATATTTATAGCATAACTGACACCCCTGAGATGGGCAGCTCCTGGGGATGCTATATTTTAGTTCATCCTCTTTTCTGTCTCCCACAGGGCTTTCCTATTACAGATCTTCTGGGATCAGTGAGTACATAGAGGAATCACACAGATCAAGAAGAATATTGATAGAAGCAATAATTTTTTTCTTTGAAGGAAATACCCTATGCCTCAACCTGTGCAGTAGTAATGTAGTTAGTATTTTCTAGGACTATGAGTTTCTGGGGTGCCATGTAAGTCTGCAAGAGCTGCATCGCATAAGCCTTTTACGAAGTGCTAAGTTGGCCAAGGCTGTCCTGTGACCTACGAGTCAGCGCATCATAGGAAGTCTCCGACCTTGTTGAGACTTCTATCTACCATCACATGAGATTAGAGTTGCTTCATCAACTTCTCTCATTAAGTTGCTAAGAGGTTCAAATGGAATCACAGATAGCAAAGTGCTCTGAGAGTGCAATGTGAAGGAGATGGCCAAAGTATCACCAGTGCTAATATAAGAACATCTTGGTTCCCTCCAGCATGTGTCCTGGGTGGCTGAGTGTCTGTTTTTTCCTTGTTACTTTAGCAACCTCCCAACCAAACCCAAGAATACCAAGACTTGAGATAACTCAGGGATTGAAGTCTATCCAAGAAGAAGCCATTTAAGAGGACAGAGGCTCTTACAGTATGCCTTGCACTGTAGTGATGTGTCCAAACCTCTGTCCAGCAAAGGTCCAGATCATAGAGAATATTCATTCCTTTGCCATCTGGTCTTCAACTGCCACCCAGGCACTGCCCTGTATCTCTTCTCACAGTCTTTTCATTTGTCTAACTTCTTCCAGCTTCAAAGGAAGTAGAGTGGGTCCCCTGCAATGATAATGAGCCTAGGCAGGAAGCTGATAACTCTGTAATCCACAGATATCATCACTTTCTAAATCTGATTTGATCTGGAGTTCCTGTTGGGCTTCTCATTATGCAGAAAAAAAAGTCTACCAAATTTGTGAGTTTCAGAAAATGATTCCACTTTCTATCTCTATATGGCTTCCAAGGATCTTTGCTATATATTTTGTAGATTATTTTTCCTTCTTTGAATCCAGGATTACTCTTTTGATAAGTGCCAGAGAAAAAGAGGGGTACTGACTCACCAAATTCTGTGCTTAAGTTTAGAACAAGGCTTATCAGGACAATTAGTGCTCAATATCTCACAAGTGAGTGCTGCCATGTTAAATGTCGCCAGCATTTGGCAGTCTCCACCACCTCACACATCCTGTAATGTGGTTTGGGAATATGTCTCCCAAAGTGCTTTTGCCATGAAGTAAAAATAGATTTGGCTGCCCGCTAAAGAGAGTTCTTACAAAGAGACATCCATTATTCATTGTTCAGGGCTTCCCACCAGAGATCTCAGAGGCCTTTACACACAGGCACTTATGGGTCTGACCTTCTGAGAAGAACCTTTTGAGAGGAAGTGGAGGAAGTAGAGCTCTTCTGGCAATGTCATCCCATCCTTGCAAGCTGAGTGATATAGGGCAATTTGCTCAGCATGAGAACAACTCTGGTCTGAATTGATAACATTGACCACCACTATACTGCTCTGAGAATGTTTTCAGGATTGTGCAACTTCATCTGTCAGATCCAGGTGGGTTAGGACTTTTACCTAGCAAAGAAACCAAATGCTTACTGGGATGCTTTCTATGCAAGTACCTTTTGTACGTTTTTTGACTAGGCAAAAAACCTCTTTCTGGAGTTTACAGATACACACCTAGCTCATCTATCTTTCATTGATTCCCACGGCAGTGTAACTCACATTTATCTTTCATGGCTTAGCACATCTAATGCAGTTCGATTTTGACATTGCAGAAAGCTCATCAGCCACTGCTTTTACATTAATTGGGCCTGAGGACTGGGACGACCTGGGGCATAATGGTGGGAACTTCTTCCCTAATGTTCTGCCTCCTGCTGTCCACAGAACAGAAGACTCATCCTATGGCTATGTGTGGCAGCAGATGAATGCTCACTGGGAAGGGGTGGGAAATTTAAGCCTTTAAAAATTATCCTTTTGGGGAATTACTCGTTTTAAGTTATAAGGTTTCTGAGTTCATGTGATTTCACAGTTGAAGAATAGATTCCTCTACTAATTTCACAGAGGTGAACTTCAGAAGTAACATAAATACACAAAAAGCTCCATTCTTTGCAAAAGTTGCTTCAAATTTCAAGAATATATGACAGACTATGAAAATTCCAATATAATTCTTTTATTTGAATTCTTTACTAAAATATTGCATTATGTGGTTTTTTTTAATTTTACTATAGCAGATACTTAAGAGAAACAACTTCAAAAAGTGAAACTTTATTTCAGTTCCTGCTTCTGGAGGTCTCGCCTCACGATCACCTGGCACCAATGCTATACATGTGCAGTAAGTCAGAGCACCCTGATGGCGAAGGTCAAGGAGCTCAGAGCTGCTTGTCTCACTCATAGGAGCAAAGGGCAGGACATAGCCTTCCAAGGCAAGGCCCTCATGGGTTACTCTCACCATCTGGGCTCCACCTCCTGTTAGTTCCTTCACATCCCAATAATGCCCCACACATGAGTCTATCAGTAGATGAATCTATTCATGAAGACAAGGCACCCATGATCCAATCGTTTCCTGCAGTCACCACCAATGAATTCTGTGTAAGGATCCAGGCTGTCAATGAAAGATCGTTCAGAGGTCATACTTCCTTATAAATCATTAAAAATATTAACAATTTTAGACATTTCTTTTGGTCACTTTTGTCTGTATAATTAGTATCATTTTCTAAACACACAGAATTATTTCATTACTAAATTATTCATGGTTGAGTTCTCCTGGATCTGACAGTATACAGTTCCATACATCTCCTTCAGTTATTCCGACACAAACCCTGAAAGTGGAAAGCTGAAATACTAGTAGTGTCCTTGAAGAACTCACAAGTGTACACTTTGGAGAGAGAATTTTATATGGGGTCAGAAGCATTTTGATGGAAAAATGGCATGAACCTCTAGGAATAGAATAATAAAAGTTAATACCAGTAGCTTGTTCTTGTGCTGTATTCTCCTGGAAGACAGGGTGTGATAGATAGCAATACATATATAAATAAGTTTGCTGGATACAGAGAACTATGCTTAAAGTATTTGCTTTTGATGGTATTTAACCCTTGAATTTGAGTCTATTTAAGTTTATTATGTTCATCTTTATTTAAAACTTACATGTACTCACTGTCATCTTATCCAAGTAATTAAGATACTTTAAGTATCTGAGGGGAGCCATGTGTTTCTTTTCGTAGCTGTATGCTGAGACACATTTTCTGGGTTATTTTCATTTTATTATGTTTAAAGAACAAACATGACCTGTTGTATTGTGAATACAAAAGTACATGAGGCTATTAATTGCTCTGTTAATGGCATAATGAATTAGGTTTCTTTCTAAACAACAGGATTTCTACCTAATTCATTAGCAATCTAGGAACCCTGATTTGGCTATAAAAGCAACATGCCTTTATGAGTGGTAAAACACAATACAGTAAGTAATGTATTCTCTGATGCAGGGCCTTGTTCTTGGCACCTCATATGAAAACTAGATGGAAATGATGTTAGACCTATGTCCATTGCATATCAGAACTCTGTGTCAGAAGTGGACAGTGCACCAGTTGATACAGCATCGGCATCAGCCTCAGGGCATTTACAAGTTGGTTGAATGCTGGATGTTTATGATAACTAAAATATGTGATCAGAGACCATGTTGTTGAATAAACAAGATCCACCAAAGTTGAAAAAAGAATAATTCTTCCTGAATGTGTTCAGAAGAGGCCATAAAGCAGCAGACAGTTAGGTCAGGCCCCAGGAGGTTATGGAGGAACTAGAGAATCAGGAAGATTCCATGCATGGGAACCTGCAACACTTACAGGTCTGAAAGGAAAATAGTTGAGCTTCCAAGGAACTCTTTCTTGCTTACTACTGTATAGCCAGAGCCCAACTGGTGTCCACAGCTGCCCACTGAAGAACAATAGCAAGTGTGTGTTAAACTGAACCATGTTGCTATGTGATAAGAAATTCGGGTATGGAGCAGATTGATGGGGCAGCTAAAGAAAGCCCAATGGTCAAGTAGTATCATACCTCCAAAACCTAGTATGTCAATAATAGAGAATGTGGGCTTTGTCCTGCAATTAAGCAAGCCTTAATTCCTTGAAATGGCAGGCATGGGATATTCATGAGCTTCACTCGGGTTTTTATATGTATAAAGCTTAGGAAAGACTGGCTTAAACAAAGTTGAGCTAGTAGTTTAGACTTTCTCATATATTATAAAATTCAAAGAGGAACCTAGATCATTCTTCAAATTTCTAAGATCCTGAATCTTGATCAAAGGCAATTTCCTCTCTGGTCTGGAGTTCTTTACATGTTTACAAAATCTGCTCTGAGCAATGAAAAGCCATTATAGGTTTTCTAACAAGTAACTGACATTCCGGCATTAAATTTGAATTTAGGAGACTTTGGGTAGGGAACAGAATGAAATAAGGCAAGGGTGGGATTTAAAAGCCCTGTGGAAGGCAGGTGCCGCTGTCTAGGTAGAAGATAGTGACGATGACTTGACAATAAGAATAGAGTAGGAGGGGGCTAGAGAGATGGCTCAGTGGTTAAGAGCACTGACTGCTCTTCGAGATGCCCTGAGTCCAATCCCCAGCAACCACATGGTGGCTCACAACCATCTGTAATGAGGTCTGATGCCCTCTTCTGGGATGCATGAAGAGAGAGGAAGTGTACTCACATACATAAACAAATAAATCTTTAAAAGAAAAAAGAACAAGAGAAGGAGACATGAGCAGTAACTGGCATTCCAGGGTAGAGCGTGTCAGAACTATGAACACATACAGATTGTGTCCTGTACAAGGACAAAGAGTCGGTGGGTCTGAGTGCACTGAATCTGGCCTCTACTCTTTACTGCCAAACCTTGCACTAGGCACAGGGCTGCATGCACTCTTGAGGATATCTGTACTTCTACTTAGTGGCTGATGAGGTGCTGAGATGGAACAAGAGAAGTGTCCAAGATGAAGACTATTTCTACACAATTACCTTGATAAGGTTGTTTTATATTTTTTAGACGTTTTTGAATACTTTTCAAACTGTTGTTCTTGGAATAGGGAAGGAATAATGAATGTGTACTCTGCTGTTCTCAGTAGACTCCGCCAAAAGCTGAGGTTTTGTCTTTATCCCATATTAAAGTATAGGTACTATCATATCAAAAAATATCTCTTCTGAGATTTGAAGTGGGGGTTGTAAGTCCAAACGCTTACAGTGTTCATTCGAGCATTGTAAATAAGTAAAGTGCATAACAGGCTATGCATCTGTCCATGAAGCTGGCAGGAAATATCTCCTTTAGAAAAAAAATAATAATAATGCATTGCTATTCGTTTGCTTTTAAGTAAACAGTCTTTCCTGTCTCTACTTTTTAACCTTTTTTAAAGGACTTAGGGAGTGAGACACATTTTCCCACTCTAAGAACAGCTTTTTCAGAGAAGAAGCAATGAGCGCTGCACACCTGCAGTGTGTGGCACAGTGAAGACTGCTGGGTCAGGGGGTCTTAGTTTTCAGGAGAATCTGAAGGTTTCACTGTTTTATATAAAATCTCAGACAGTTTAAATGGTTCGTGGAGATTTTTATAATATGCTGTGTGGAGTACATAAAGCAAGCATGTGGGCCATGGTTTATGATCTCTCCCTCAGTCCATATGGACTATCCTCTATACACATGGATCTGATTTCTTTGAAAGTTTGAAATCCATATTTTTAGGCAGACAGGTGTTTAATGACCTGCTAAGTTGCCCTGAAAAACTTACGTTTAATTGGTGATTGGTGAGTGGAAAAAGAAAATCCCTGTTTTCTGAGCCAGTAACTGGAGTAGTGTCCTTACATTTGCATTAAGTCTTGGCTGTGGAAAGAAAGTATATATATATATATATATATATATATATATATATATATATATATATATATATATACACACATGTGAATGAGTTAGTGCTCAAATTTAAGTAACACCATCAGTGGAGTAGAGGCACAGAAATCTTCCAGGACAAAAATAAGAGACTGTATGTAGTCCAGAGCTGTGCAATGGAAGGCAATTTACTAACATGAATTTCCACTGGCATTGAAACCTGGTGGATTTAGTTTCACAGAGAGTGCATTGTAGAGCTGTGTATCAGTAAGAACCTTGATGTCAAGGGGGCTGTGAAATAGGGCAGGGGGATTTAGTCTTGGAGCTAACTTGATGTCACATTGTGGTTCATGGCAAGTCTTAATGGCGCACGTGTGAGCACGAAGATCAGATCCATCTGTTAGAAAGGGGAGTTCTCACATGGGTGGCAATCACCATCTTTCTAAGGAGACTTGGAAGAGGTGTTTAGTCCCTGCTGATGGGGAAGATTAGAATCAAGCAAGTTTTATGAATAGAAAATGATGAGCAGATAAGTCTGCAAGGAAATGGAAACGTGATGAGATTAGTAGCTGATGCACACCTCTCTGCAGGGAAAAAATACAAAGCTTGAAGGGCTGTCAGGCTGGAAAGGGATTTATTTCTTGAAGTGCAAAGAAGATCTATGAACAAAGCTGTAATTTTAGTAGACATTGCCAAAGTGAATTGGCTATGGCTCTTTCTAAAAAAGCTGCCATTTAGGAGTTGCTGGGTCACACATGGTGTGGAAACAATGTCATTGTCACCTTAAGATGCCAGATTCATACATGCCTTCTACCAACAAATATTGAAGGAAAACCAGCCATTCAGTATCACCGTGATATACCCTTCAGTCACTCAATATCTTGGGAGAATAAAGCCCTTATAGATGACAGTCCTTAGGTGCTCAGAAGGGCCCTTTGAGGGGAGCAGGGCCTGAATTTGCTTTGAGTTTTTCAAGACTGTGAGTTCACTCAGTTAAATCTCCATAAGATAAAAATGGTGACTTTGGGGTCCTAAGTCTGAGGATCCTGGATCCAACTATCAGGTGATACCTTCAACAGGACATCTGTGGCTGTGTTAAAACTCCCTGTAAGAACACCTTAAAATAAACAAACTCCGTGAAAGGAAGGTAGTTCAGCACAAATCCATCAGCTGTTTTCCCATCTGTTCACAAGAGACTAGCAATCACAAAACTTAACAAAATGGATTCCCTTGTTTCTGTGTAACTATTCATCCCTGCATAGAAAAGAGTGTATGTACTTCATTCTCTTCAGAATACTGCCCCATACCCTTCTAGTTCACGTCCTCAGGAAGGGTCACCACACACCTGTCCTTCATGCTTCTTTCTTCCTTATCTCCTTCCTTCCTGAGCATTTTCTCCTTTTTCCTCCTCCTCTCTTCCTGTCCTTACTCTACTAATTTTAGATTTCTTCTCATGCCAACCATCTTAGTCATTTTTAACATAGTATTCTTGAAGTATCTGAAGAAGTGAAGTTGAAACTAGTAGGGACACTTATGTCCCAAGGTCACAGAAAATGTGGCCCTCAACTCAACCCAGTGGGCAGGCAAAGTGGTGAGCTAGAACACCCCTGTGCCTCTAGTTGATTTCTTAGTCCCAAATTGTAGGTCAAATAAGAGAAACTACATGTAACAAAACCAAGAGTGGATGCCTTCCAGTTGCTTTTCCAATGTGGAAAGAATGGGGAACCACTGAGGGTGATTTTTGCTCCATGATTTCACCTTTAAAGTTTATCTTCAAGAGTGGCTCCTCCTTTGAGGCCTACCCTTTAATTTACTGTTTCCTCACAGTTTTCTTTATGGAAGTGTCAGGAAGCACTTATCTTCTCAGAAATGTAGGAGTCTGAGCTCACAGGCACCCCAGGCCCAGCCTTTGTAACTACTCCTGAGTATTCTTTGAGAAGGTCATTTCTCTGTTTTTACACCTGCAAAGAGGAGATAAAGTAACTTTCAACCTATTATCTCAAGAGAATTAGGCATCTAGGATTTATAAAATTTTCTGAAGATAAAATAGTAGAGAAATATGTTATCTACTCTAGAAGAGTAACTTTTTAAGGAGCTTAGTGTTCTGGAAATACCTAAATTAAAACCTAGAAATACTGAACTATATTCATACACACACACCTGCATGTGTGTGTATATGTGTGTGAAATATATATGTGCATATTATATATACATAGATGTACATGTCCATACATTTGTGTGTGAGTGCGTCTGTACACTTGCACAGATTCTGTGAGATTATCAGAATTCATACTGATTCATGAATTTATGCCTTGTCTGAAACTCAAAAGCCAGCTTGGAACTTTGGAATTATTATTTCCAGCAGATTGAGGTTATTTCTGGTAAAATGATGTCAGACTAAGAAGCCTGTCTCTCTAGATCTTAGTCTTATCTAAGTGAGCTGAACCAAGATGTGGTTGACACTCCCTGTCACTCTTGAGTTCCCTTAATAGATATTGACATTGTAGGGTATGAAGGCAGTTGTTCTTTGAAAGGCCTTCTGTATACATGAGGACATCATAATAGGAAAATATTCAGTAGAGCATCCGTACATCCAATCGCTTCATATTGGTAACTAGGAATAGAAGCATCTAAACATACACAAACAACAAAAGCTAACCCCAATTTATCACTGGATAAATATTCTGCAGAGGATTAGAGAGATGGTTGTGTGGGTAAAGCACTTTTTGTAGGCCAGAATTTGGATCTCTAGAACCCATATGAAGCCAAACCAAATATAATAGCACATATTTTTCATCCCAGCACGCCAAGATGGAAGATGGAAAGAAGAGAACCCCTGAAAAAGTTACAGGCCAGCTAGCTTGACATCACAGAGACATGTCTTGATGCAAAAGCAGGATAACAGCCAAGGTTTTCCTCAGATCTTCACAAGCACAAAACACCATGAAACATGGACACCTGTACATATGCATGAATATGCATACATATTTTGTACACAGACATTTTTCAAAAGTGAAAACAATTATTTTCACCAAGATTATTTTATCGTCCATAGTATATGAAATTCCCCCCAAAGAGTCTTTTGCATTGTGTGATCGCTTCAAGTATGATTCTTTTAAAATTTTCATTCTGTATCTCCATTGTACAAATGGATTCTTACATAACACCTCTTAACACAGGTATATATTATATGGTGAATATATTCCCTGTCAGACATGCCTTCCCTGTCTTTTATTCCTCCCTCTCCTATAACCATTTGTCCTCTTTGTTTCCCTAGTTTTAACTAAGCTTCTTTTAAAATTGTGATGAGAGTAAAGAGAATGGTAACATGCTTATATTAGTAATCAAAGGACCTCCATTATTTGTCAGAGGACTTCCTAAATGATACACAAAGACCATGGCAGTACATGTACACAGCCTTTAGGAGTACAGGGAAGGCTAACCCCAGATAGAAAACTCAAACATAACAGGCCACCATACAGTGACACTCATTTGTCCAGTAGCTATAGTGTTATTGCAGCCCCTCTGCGTCTACTTACTCCATGTGTCTAGATAGTCTATCTTAGTTCAAATGGCTTGATCTTTACCTTTGATCCTTGTCCAGAACCTGTAATCTAGGCCAGGAGCAGATAATAAGAGGCTGTACGGAGTTGTAAGCCTCCTTTAAGAGCTGTTTCCTTTAAAACCATAGCGAGTGCTAAAATAGCTCATAGCAATCAAGAGGCCCAGAATAAAGTGCTGGCAAACTAGAAGAGAATTGTCAAGATAAGACAATTGCTGGAATAAGAAATAAAATGATTTAACCCAGATGGTTGCAAACCTATGGTAGTAAGAGTTGCCTGCTGAACTCCATCTCAGAGAGGTCTGAGGACACATCCCATCTTTGATTTAAATAGCAAACTACTGATGTTTACTGTGGCCTCTAGGTACAGCAGCCACATAAGGGATCAGCCACAATGCACATGCCACACACTTGCCGTTGCTCAGGATATGACACACAACAAAGCTGAGGTGGGGAAGGGCTGTGTTTGAACTATGTTCAGTCAAAAGGGATGGAGTCCTGGAGTCTTTCCAGGGAACTGAAACAACTATTTGATGAGAGGAAACATAAGGTAGAGAGAAGACAAGAAAACAATGACCAGGATGAAGGCTCTGTGTGTCATCCAGAATGGGATGCTACTCACATAGTTTTCCCTGCAATTGGTTTAAGAATAAACAAATTATATTCCCAAGTATCTAGCACAATGCCTACAATCTTCAATGTGGAATAGAGTTCCTCATAAAATAGACATAATAGAGAAAAACAGGGATTGTATATCTTCTCTCATGTTTGAGATCAGACACATTCTTTTCTGTATTTAGAATGGTAGAGCAGGCTAAAAATAAATCTATCTGCACTCAAAACGGTTGGGTCTCAAGAATGAAATTATGATACTGAAAGCATTGTACCCATGCTCCATGGCCAGTGACAGATTTCAAGCAACAGAGAACAGGAAAAGTGCCCAGAGAAGGGAAACAGTCAAAAGATGTTCCCAAATATCAAGGAAGAAGGCTCGATTCTAGATGCACAACTCCAGGTTTGGGTTTAGATCCAAAGCCACATGGTAAGGACTTGCAACAGATGGTTGTCACATGGTTGTCACAAAGCCACATGGGAGGGACTTTCAACAGATGGTTGTCAGATGCCACCCCATGGACTGCAGGGAAAGGACTGAGGGTGGGCTGTGATGCCAAAGTTGTCAGACATAGAAACCAAGATTCTGCCACCCACTGGCTGAGTGGCTTTGCACATGTTACATGTGCTTCTAAGCTTAAGCTCCTGCACATGTAAATCAGAAAACTGGAAGTTTAGAGGGAGTGGTGTGTGTGTGTGTGTGTGTGTGTGTGTGTGTGTGTGTGTGTGTGTGTAATATGTTGATAGTTTGCTTTTTTCTTGGGATTTTGGTTGTTCAGCTTATCCCCCAATTTGCCTCCAAGTTGTTTTTTCATAAAGAGTAATGGATATACCTTTCATTAATTCAGAACACATTTCTTAAGTACTTACTATACTCTAGGCACTTATTCTAGTTTCATTTCTGTCACTGTGATAAAATGCTATGACAAAAAGTAACATGAGAGAAAGCATTTGTTTTAGTGCACAATCTCAGTCTATATTCCATCATAACAAAGAAGCTGAGGTGATGGGAACTTAATACATTGTGCCTATAGCCAAAAGCGGAGAGAGATGAACGAAATGCACATGTAATTACATGCTTGGTTACTTAATACTGTTCAGGATCTCTGTCTAGGGAATAGTTTTGCCCATAGTGGGCTGAGTCAGTTAACAATCAAGTCAATCCTTAAGACATGCCCACAGACCAACCAGATAGAGATGACTCCTTATTAAGATGCTCTTCCTAGGTTATTGTAGATTGTGTCATGTTGACAATAAAAACTAACCTTCATAGTACTGTGATACATGGCAGAGAATATCCATGAATAAAATAGATTGGAATCATGTTTTCTTGATCTCATACTGTAATGAATATTTCATAAACATATGTAACAAATAAGCTCATAACAAACAACAACAAATGATCAGATTATGTTAGAGTATCAAGGGCAAATATAGAACATGAAAGTTCTTATGTAATCTTCAAAGAAGGGTTTGAAGTTTTAAATATGATGGCTTTGAAATTGCTTGATATAATCAGTGAACACTAGGAATGAATGTCAGATTTGAACTCTCCAGATCTGAAATAGTAAATATGTTCCCAGATATTCCTCTGATCACTGGACAAGTGTAAGGATCTCAGCTTTCAGAAACTTATACTTTCATCTTCTAGAGATGAGGAAAGACAACAATAAGAAATATCAGTTTAAGTTTGGTGAAGGCAAAGTAGAGCCTCCCTTTGGCTGCTGTTATACCAAGTATCTTAATCTCCTATTTGGTCTTCTGAAGTTTGTGCAACTTCCAGAAATAGATGTAAAAACATACTTCTGTGTGTGTGTGTGTGTGTGTGTGTGTGTGTGTGTGTGTGTGTGTCTTCTACCTTAATCCAGTAGCCCCATGTAGGGTATATTCTGCCTTTGATTCTGCTTGGTATTCAAAAACTACAAGGACACCAAGAAAAAAAGAGAGAGAGAGGCAGGTTTCAGAATAATCTCAGGACACTGAATTGTCTGTTTTCTCCTTTGTTGGGAGCTAGCTGCAGTCCCTCAAGAAATTAATCTCTCAAGCTTTTTATTGGTTGTCAAGACTACTGACTATTCTAGGTTAGCAATGTTCTCTTGTCAACTCACAGCAGAGCAGGGGCACGTTCACATGGATCCTTCCTGAGCAACGGTGGTTCTGGTTAATGGAAGGTTCTGGTTAATGGAAGGTTCTGGTTAATGGAAGGTTCTGGTTAATGGAAGGTTCTGGTTAATGGAAGGTTCTGGTTAATGGAAGGTTCTGGTTAATGGAAAATGATACATCAGAGGAGGAGATGAGGATTTGTCTTGATTGGTTTTGTTTTGCTCCACAATGTAATTTTTCTTCCCATATTGACAGAGCCCAGTGGGTGGGGTGAGGCCTAGGACAGTGTATTAGACTTGTTGCTACTGTGAGGGAGCACTTGAAGTAGTTTAAGGAAGGAATAATTCATTCTGCCTCACAGTTTTAGAGATTCTGTCCATTCTGAGGCCAAAACAAACAAAGAAAAAATTCTGAGGTGAGGCAAAAAACAAACAAACAAAAAATTCACAGCAGTGGAAGCTCCCATCATAGCAGACAGGATTCAACAGTGGCAGCATGTAGATGACATTGCTTACATTGTGGTGGACAGGAAGCAGAAAGAAGAACAGAGAGGGGCCTGAAAAAAGGTAGAACGCAAGGGCATACCCACCAACAATGCCCAGCTGCCTAATGTTTCTAGAATCTCTCAAGATACTGCTGACATTGACTTAAGAACTCAATGAATGATCTCTCTATGGAGCCATTCTACATCCAGAGCAGATAGGTAGTTTGGGGTTCAAAGTCTGAGGGTGTGAGTCCTTGGTGACTTATGCTCTAGGTGGAAACAGCAATGTAATAGAGAAGTAATAATGAGAATTGAAAACTGAGAAGACTGAGCTTGGTAACAAACTGCAGCAATCACTGAAAAAACCCTACATTCCAGAGGAGAGCAGAAACGGTAGCTCACCATATATATACCAAAGGAGGAAAACACATGAGTAAGCCATTTCGGGATTACAGATGAATGTCCACAGGTTGAGCACCACTTTCACAGTAGCCCAAAGGCATTTCATTAGATTGTGAGCTGGTCACATTCTAAGTGGTATAAAGTGAGAAACAACTCCATAGTAGACAGTTCACTCAGGTCACACCACAAAGCACTTGGGAGAAACTGTTCTCAGAGACTCTTCCATGTAGAGTTGAAGTGATCAGTATCAGTTCATGACACCCCAAGACCAAGTGCTCAGCACAAAGGAAATGTATCTTCCCCAGAGGGATAGAAGGCAGGGAATATGAGACAATAACGGGATAGAGAGGATGAGGGAGAAGGTGAATGGAACAAAGGAGACAGGGGGAAAAGGTATTTGTCCCAGTGGGAGAGGTCAAAGGACTTCCTTTGGAATGAAAGGAGACAGACATGGTACATAGGAAGGTGGCAGTTTATAAAGGTATAAGGGGAAACCCATGCTAGGATGTGGCATTTAATTATAATTGAGCATGCTATGTATATGAACCAAAGGGAGCTTTTCATTGTTTGACTTCAATACTTTGATAGTCAACCATAAGAGAGGGTAAATAAGGCCAAATAAGGGACTAGACCTTGGTGTCTCTCTTAAAGAATGTAATCTAATGGTTTTTAGCAAGGCAGAGGGAATGAGGGAGAATGGGAAGGCTGGCCAGAGCCATGTTTATAATGATACAAAGATTAAGTAGAAGCTCTTCCAGGAGTTTGTGGCTAAAAAGGCCTTACATGGTTATCATTACACAGCTCTGTTACTCACTAACTGTAGATCTTTCTGTGTATAGCACATCCCACTGGCTGATGAGGATATTCCAGAAGTGGCTGAGGTCACACTCAGAACCGTCTGCCATTTATGCATTGGTTATTAATATCATAGTCACTATTGAGACTCAAGTATGTCTTAGACCCAACCCAGAAGATTCTTTACATGCTCTTCCTCGTGTTCCTTTTTCTGTTTTCACAAACACATTTCAGAAACATAGGAAGTGGCACTTGGCCCCTTTCATTTCCCAAAGAGGGGGAAACATTATTTTGTAGTAGTTAAGCAATAGGCTAGCTGTCAACTGTACTTAAAATAAGTTATGTGAATTATAAATGAAATATCACTATGGCAGAAATCAACTGTTTCATGCTTTTCTTTTTGTTCCATAACAATATAAAGAAGAGACACTAGATGTTTCCATCTCTGTCTGGCATATGAGCAGACAGTAGGTAGTTTTGCAAACCA
This sequence comes from Mus minutoides, assembly GCA_902729485.2. Lineage (NCBI taxonomy): Eukaryota > Metazoa > Chordata > Mammalia > Rodentia > Muridae > Mus > Mus minutoides. The sequence goes on from LR749691.1 coordinate 1,549,518, forward strand.
GGGAGAGCCTTCATAAGAAGCAAGAATTGGACATTGGCCTGCACATTCTCCATGTTCTAGTCTGAGTGCTTTTCTTCTCCATCTCAATGCTCCATACAACAGTGTCAGCAAGAAGGACCATTAAGTATGGTTAAATCAAACAGAATTAATGTCCTTATATAAAAGGACAATGGGGCTTGTCTGTACCCTCTGCCATAGAAGGCACATCTAAAATAGCTCTATCTGAGAGAAGGAGGCCTTCACAGACAGTGACCTTCCTGGGATCTTGACTGTGGACTTCCCAGTCCCTGGAACTATGAGTGAGAAATTTCATTGTTCACAAATTTCCATTCTAAAGCGTTTTTCCACATAAACTCGATCACATGAATACAGTGAGTATTCCTCATGTGTGGAACTTTCTGTACTTGTTCTGGGGTAACAGAGAAGGACAAAAAAAGCACTTTTAGCCTCTTTTATAAGAGGCTTTTATTCTCTTATGGATGCATACATCCATATACATGCACATATACATGCACAAACAGTGCATACACACAAACTTACACTTACTCTTATTATAAGAAAAATAATTCCATCCATGAAGCTTTAATGACAAAGGTCACCCAAGGACATCACCTACAAATATTGTTATTTTGGGAAACAGAATTTGAGCATGAGACAAAATAAGAGAATAACATGGAGTGCAGGAAGTCCCATGTCAAAACCTGGCGTGTTGTTCTTGTCACGACCTGCACCTGCTCACTGTGTGCTTGCACCACAGAAAGAAATGGCGATAACAAGCACCATCTTTCATGAAGATCCTGTTAAGTCAGGATTCCACCGTTATGACCTCATTGGATCTTAACCCCCCTTTCTCAAAGATCCCACATGCAATACAGGCCCCAGGTAGGAGTAGAGCTTTAAACATATGCATTTTGAGGGGAAACAATTCAGGTCACAATATGATAGGAAAGAGAGAGAGCAGAGCATAGCTCAGATGTTAAAAGCCTTGCCTGTGGATTTGATGAAACTCTCATGGGTCAATGTACCATGATTACATGACCATTGTGTCTGTTAGGATGGCACGTTTCATATCCACTTGGACTCTATAAAGCAGGAGCTTTGCAAACTCAATTCTTCTCTGCTGTACTCTACAGCGAGCCCTTGTAGTGGCCTTCCTATTTGCCATGCCCCCACTGAAACCTATGTAGAAATGAAGACTCCAGGGTGATGGAACCACAAAGAGGGACTTTGTGATCTGACTAGGTTATTAAAGTGCTTATACAGAAGACCTCGGAGACTGAGCTAGCCTCTTCCCCTAGGCTCCAGAAAAATAAAGCCTGCTTCTTAAAGTCACTAGTGTATGCAATGTGACTCAGAAGCAGAGCCCAATTCTGAACCGCTCTGCTTACTCTAGCAGTGACTTCTATTACTTGTTCAGAGGCATTCACTCTCTTATGGGCTAACTAAGACAATGTCATCTATTCTATAGAAATCATAGTGCTCAGAAGAGCTGAAATGGCCCAGTGAGTAAACTGCACATTTGTGGGGTGGGCAGGGCACACATAGGTGACAACATGTGTACTTTCTGATTGCATCATACTTTCTCTTTCAAAACTCAGGTGACAGTGACGGATGGCGGTTCTTCTCCAAAACAGTCAACCATTTGGGTGGTGGTTCAGGTTCTGGATGAAAACGACAACAGGCCCCAGTTCCCTGAGAAGGTTTACCAGATCAAACTTCCAGAACGTGATCGCAAGAAGAGGGGCGAACCCATTTACAGGGCTTTTGCATTTGACAAAGATGAAGGCCCCAATGCAGAAATCTCCTACAGTATTGTGGATGGGAATGATGATGGAAAGTTTTTTATTGACCCTAAAACTGGCATGGTCTCTTCCAGAAAGCAATTCACAGCAGGAAGTTATGACATCCTGACGGTAAGATCTAATTCCAGAGCATAAGTGGGATAGGGGTGAGCCCTCTTATCCATTCCTACTTCTTCAATCAATAAACATAAAGAGTGCAGAAATAGCTGCAGGTGGCTGCTTTCAGGGAGCCAGTTATAGGTAAGAACATTTACCTTCCTGGGTGATTTCTAAATAGTGAGAGTTTCCTTCATTGTGTCCTATCAGCAAACTTCCACTGATTCTATGGCCTGCTTGGAGACACACAACCACACATCTTGGGCCCTAACTTATTCTCAAGGTGCTGAACATAACAGGCAGTATATATCTAGTTCAAAGCAGAAGAAACTAGGATACACATGCACACTTGTACATATGTTTACACAAATACATATGATCACACAAGTGCATACACACTTGCACACATATTCTCACACACATATGCATCCATATTACCACACATTGCACATACTCATATGTATGATCACACACATGTACAGCACACATACATAAACATAAACACATGTGCACACACATAATATACTTACACATATTCACTTATGGATACACACACTCATACACATGCACATATACATGCACAAACAGTGCATACACACAAACTTACACTTACAAACTTGTGTATGTGTGTATATATATATATATATATATATATATATATATATATGCACCTAATGTACTTATACTCACATATACATAGATTCACCTACATATACATTCTCACATGCATGTACACATGTGCTCATATATCCTAACACACAAATAACATCACACATTAATTCCCCCTTTAACTCTCAATAGAAATAAAGTTCAGAATCATGCTATGAGGAATTAAATTAGTTATTTCTACTCAAATAAACTATTACTCTTGCCACTTATATACTATGAATTTTAAGAACAACATTTATTTTTTTTTATGTTTCATATCTCAAAAGTCAGCTTTTGGTAAATATAGTGCGAGCCCTGTTTGCAGTATCCACTCCAGAGTGCACTCTGAAGTCTCAACTGGACACAACTTTTCTTCTTATGACACTAGGCAGAAACTGCTCTTTGGGCTTGTTACTGTGTGAGTAAAAGCCTTCTACAGACTCATAGCACTAAGCCATCTTTCTGTGTCCCTCCCATGTGGGAGTAGATCAAGGCTGTGGACAATGGCCGCCCACAGAAATCCTCCACTGCCCGCCTCCACATCGAATGGATTAAGAAGCCCCCGCCTTCACCTATACCATTGACATTCGATGAACCATTTTACAACTTCACTGTCATGGAGAGTGACAAAGTAACGGAGATTGTAGGGGTGGTGTCTGTGCAGCCAGCTAACACCCCTCTATGGTTTGACATCGTCGGTAAGTTCAAGTCTCTAGAGCATATCAGGAAATGGACTTGAAGGAACTTGCCAAACAAGCCAGTAAATAAGTGAATGAATGAATGAATGAATGAATGAATTGCAAAGAACAAAAGAAAAAATTAAAAGGTAGCAATTAAGCCTAAGATTAAAAATAGTGCTGGAATGCAAAAGAGCCAGTAAAATGAAAAACCAACCTGTGCTTTCGTTCCGATTCCGTAGCTAAGCTGTGTGAAAGTGCTCTCTGGCTGGATTTCTCCATAGTACGTGATTTACTGCGACCTTACTGTCCTTCTGTGTGTCATTTTAATTCTATTGTCACACTTGGCTAATCTCATTTCTAAATGTATTGATGGTACTAGACTTGCTGTCCTTCATTTCTCTCTTTTTCTTCACCTTTTTTTCTGCATTCTGTTTTTTTTTCTGCTCCCGACTGCCCTGCTTCAAGGTGGCAAGCATGCTCGAGAGATGTTCTATATTCTACAGACAGCTTGTGGGCAGAACTGTTCAACAGAAGGTACCCTTAGTACAAACACATTTGCTAAAGTACAGCTATCCAATCTGCCTTTTACGTTTTTTTTTTTAAACAAATTGAATTACATCTTTCATAACTGCCTGTGACAGACTGAAACGCAGCCCACAGGTTTCATACACGCCTCTAACAGTGACCTCATTCCTCATATCCAATGACTTCTTTGTTTGAAATTAAATGGGGTTAAGGTTTGGGGGTTGTTTGATTTTTTTCTCCCATTGCTTTTGAGGTGTGTGTGTGGGGGGTTGTTCTTTTGTTTTTATCTTTTTGGAGGTTGGTTTATTTAACTGGGAATATTCCAATTGAAAATGTAATTTCTGCCCCCTTGCTTTTCAGCAGTAGTGTCATTCACAGACCAAAAAGCCCCACCAGGAGAGTCCCCTGGCTGCTGTCCACAAAAGGAAGGCCAGGAAATAGAACCTAGATGTGTAGCCAGTAAGCCCCCACTCACCCTGAATAGAGAAAACAGATGGAAGGAAGCAGGCAGGGCAGCCCCGGGGAGCCAACTTTTAAATTCCTTGAAAGAAAGCAAGCAAGCACGCCAGGCTGCAAAAGGAAAAGGGCAAAACAGCCCTTCCACAAACCTGCAGGGAGAGCTCTGGAGAGGAAGAGTGTGTAGGACAGGAAATAAAATAGGCTGTTTGTTGTCAAAGAGAGAGGAGAGTGTGCCCTGCCAGGGGTGGATCAGGGCTGAAACACAGCCCACTTCCCAGGGTTCTCTATGAACAGTGAATAAGCCAGAAGAGCACTCGTGTGGGAGAATCATTTCCTTCCTCATGATGCCTGGACAGAATGGGCAGCAACCTGCCTCCTCTTTAAACAGCTGGATCTGGGGAAAGCATTTAAACAGCTGGATCTGGGGAAAGCATTTAGGAGGCTCCACATCTGGTTTAATGAAACGTAGAAAAAACAATGTTTTTTTCTATGTCTCCCAGTCAAACCTCAGAGAGTCCTCTGAACTCCCAACAAGTAAGGGCTTGCCCTCTGCATTTTGATCTGTGAAATACAGGGCATCTTAGTTTTAGTTTATTGAGATTAATCTCAACATCTTTTCATATGACCATTCTTCCAATTTCTTCATGTCTGCCAGCGTATTTGAGATGGAACATCTTCTGACCTATGAGAAATGTTCCTGCCACCATCTCAGTAGTTTCTGACTTATTCAGTCATTATATGATGCCGTCTCTTCTTTCTTGATGCAATGAAGCATTGCATGTGGTACCAGTGATTTATCTTTTGCCTGCCTGGACATCTTTGGTCATCCCTTCACCAATTCACTTTGCAAAGCATCTCTGCTGGCTGACAGAGCTTGCTGTTACTTTTCCAAGCTGCCCATGCATAGGAAATCTCACTAGCATTCACCTTTCTTTGATGCTAGGTGTGGTGGGTCACCTGACCCCAATTCCTCCGGACAGTCTACAGTTCTTCAGCATGTTTACAAGTATGTCTAGGTGTAGGCTAGCATGCAGCTTGGAGTACTCCATGTAAGATTACACATGGGTTTTTCACATTATGTTATCAATACTACTGAGCATTTTCAGTTATGCAAATCCCATCTCCATACCTCACCCTCAAGGTCAAAGCCCATGTCTCCATTTTTGCTCTTTACCCAGAATGAGTGAACTAAGACACAGAGACTGGAGGTGATGCCTCAGGCAACCATGGTAACCCTATTGTAGTGGCCTCCTGGCCCTACAGAGAGTCAGTATGGCTTTCCATTTTACCCCAGCCCAGATAGCCTCACTGTCCAAAGAGAAGGAGCTGTTTATAAAGACTCTCCCTTCTGGCATTCACACATAATCCAGGAACCATATGCAATGTGCAGTCATAGCTATCATAAATCTTTCTCTTTGTGTTACCAAGCACTGCTCTTCTCCATAGATTCTGCTTCCTCCCCACCCCCACCTCAGTCTACTTTGTGAATGAAAGCAGGTTTTTTTTTTTTTTCAATGAAGACTCCCAGGACTGTCCCCTGATCTGGAATCCTCCATCACAGACATTTCTCTGAGGATCTAGTAACAGATTGCTAAATTTCTTCTACAAATTGAAGTTCCTGGGCCTGCTGCCCAAACAGATCATGATTTTATTTCCACCCCCAGGTTCAGCCAACAATGTCTTGAAATGCCAACTCTTTACTTTACTGTAGAACTCTGAGTCCTTTCCCGGGAGCTCGTGGTCTGCAGCAGAGATGATCGCCTTTATCAAATCTCCTAAAAATATGGCTCGCCTGCCAGAGTAATAATTTCCGCACTGTGCTGACAGTCTCTTCCTTCTTTTAAAACCCTTTGTTTGTTTTATCATCAGCAGGTGTTTCAGCCTCCCTGACAAAATTTACCTCTTGTGAATCTTCCTTTCCTCCTTGCCTAAGCATCATCCTTGATCAAACTAGCACAGGGGGAACCAAAAGTGGACAATGTCCCTTAGCATATAATACCTATCTGTGAGCTCTGCAGGGAGACAGAGAATAACATGAGGTAGGGAAGGTCAGCATGGATCTGAAATGCAGCCTTGGATCCTGCATTTGCCAAATCCTGTTTTGCCCAAATCTTCTTGTGAAGAATAAAGTCAACCTGAGTTTGCACCATAGACCTAGTACATTTGGATAACCATGGAGAACACACCGAGAGGCTCAGGGCATAACATCCTCATCTGGCATGTCCCTTTAAACCGCTCAACCTGGTGAAACCTCATTCAGGAAACAAAGACAGTGCTTCAGAATGCCTTTCATCCCCACTGAGAGCCTGTTCTCTCTTGCACATTTCCAAACTTCCAGGACTCTGATTTTGACTCAATTTCCTTACCTCCTACAAGAACATGAAGTCACAGAAACTCCATGTGAGCAGCAATTTGTCCCCAAGCCTAAACACTTGCATTTTCTCAACTCCAAATGAACTGTGTTTTCTCTGTAGCTAGACCCTTCTGCTCTCAGAAACAAGCTCTACTTATAGCCAAGCTAAGAAAGCTGTAATTAAAAGGCAACATAATAAAGTTCAGCTGTTGTGGAATTAAACAGCCCAACACACAGCATGCTTCCTTTCCTTGTTAAAGGGGAAAGAGAATGAAGGGAACAAAAATAACCCACAATCCTTTGCGGCTTTGTCATGTATCTTTGCACTTCTCAGGAGGCTCTGACTTCCCCTCAGCTGTTCCTTGATTTACATACCTCCAATGTGCAGGCAATCTGGTTCTCAGCTCAGCCCCTGAATCATATTCTCATGGCAAATATTTGATTTGTAAAGGCCGCTATCATTAACAACTCTGCATTGCAAACTGAAGCATGCTGCCTTCCAGTTTTTACCTGACTTTAGTTTTATTTGAATCATCATAGAAACATGTTTCACCTTGCAAATAGGAAGCATATGCACTACCCTGATTGGCCTCGTGCAATGTTAGGAAGGAGAAAGGCTATGAATCTCTAATGGTCCTCCGTGCTAGCCTCTCGGCCATCTTTCTGTGCTGAAGGCAGACAAGGGCTACCTGGGCCCTTAGTCAACTGTAGATCTGTAGATTGTTGTGACTTGAATCATTGGCTATTGCCCTTTCAGCTTACTTCTGTCCTTTTTGAACCTTGTCTCTGTGCAGTCACAAATGATCTAGGTCTGAGTCAAGAAGGCAAGCCACATTCTTGATAGCACAGGCAGTAGCTTTGTGCTCTCTCAGATGTGTCCAACCTTTTGTAACTGAGACATAATGCAATCCACAAAGTTCATGCTGGAGAATTCTGTGATTACCTTTTTAAATGTTAAAAAGAGGGAACCACAAGTTTTAAATAAGTCTACAATTTTGTGGGTCTGTTTTCCTCGCCCTCCTCAACCACATGAGACTGGACACACCTCAGAGTTTGGGCACCTCTGCATCTTTTCTAACCTGTCACCTCCTTTCACCCAGCCGTTATTTAGAGAAGCCCCATCTATTTATAACTCACCTGCTCTCCCAACAGAGCAAGTTCTGCTTAGCTAGTCAAGGGACATCCCACACTCCATTTCCCTTAGTCTGCCTTCATGCCCTAACTTGACCTCAAAAATGACTTGCTTTTCTTTATAGCAATAATCTCATTTATAGAGTCATACTGGAGAGATTTTAGAAAAATAATAAAGGCCAAAAATACTTCATATTAATTATTTTAAGAAAAAGGGCCTTGGACTAAAGTTGAGGGTTTTCTGTTGCTCCTTCCTACCACCATCTCCCGCCCTCCAGCTCCTGCCCTCCATTTAAATATCAGCCTGCTGTGTGCTTGCTTCATCCCAAGGCAGAAAATTATTCGTAATCACACCATAACTGGCACTGAATGCCTTTCCTTCGGTTGGGTGTGCATGCTGAACTTGAGCGAACAGCTTGCGCATGGCTCCCTTCCTTCAGTGAGATTCAGCTGCTCAGTGACACCTCCCCTGGGTGACTTCTAGATTTGGGTCTGTATTTTTACAATTACATGTGCAAGAGTGGAGTTATTTTTCTAAAGGAGGAACCTGGATCCTTCTCTACAGGAGAAGCTGTGCCATTTCTATTGCTGAGTTTCTTAGAAATGGCACCAGCAGAAGATATCTCCTTAGTCAGGAGTATCTAGCCTTTTAAGACTGAGAGATGATGTCATCTAAAAATCTCAAAACTCAAATGGGATACCCACCTTTAAAGAAAATCTCAACTTAGTCATCCCCCAGTGAAGTGGGTCATAGATGATGGCCTCCACTCTTTTTATTCATGTTCTATTTCTAGAGCCTTTTTGGGACCCCTCTCCTCGATGCATTAAAATTAATATTGTATCAGAAATCCAGTATTTCTCTTCTGCTCCTTTTTTATTCCATGACACTTGTCTTGACCAAAATGATCCAAAAGGAATGTCCCTAAAGTGAATTATTGTCACATGGGCTGTTCACAACCTCGCTTTTAACTATCTCTGCCGCACACCCCCGCAGTAATGCACAGGCTGTGACATTCTGAACCCCACCCTGTTGGGACTCCGGCCAGCTCTGCAGTGTCCTTTTCTGCCCACCTTTTATTTGGCCTCATGCTGTTGCACCCAACACACTCTGGCTTTGCATGTTCTGTTACTGGCTCTGAGGAAGCACATCTTGTTTAAACGAATGCTGACAGTGAAGTTGGACTCCTTGTATTTGATTGATAGTCTCACCCCAGATGATTTGGACTTGTTTTCCCACAAAATTGAAATCACCTTTCAGGCTAAAAGGGAGCCCAGAAAAACAAGACCTGGGGAAAGGCATGGAGTTGTTTATGAAATAGGATGCTTAAGTGTACTTAATTAAATTGTGTGTGGGTTGATGGTGAACTGCTTGCTGGTCTAGATTCTGTGTCCCTTGTCAGAAATTCATTTGAAAACTTGGGAAGATTTTAACTTAAATGAAATCTTGGCTTAACTAGGAGCAAATGTCCCAGAAATGAGTATTATAGTAAGCTGGCCACATTAGCCGGTGGAAAAAGGTACCAAAGATGCTAATGATCTCTCTCTCCTATGAAATAGGAGTTTCTCATCCGTAGTATTTAACACAGCAAAGAATAATGAAAGAAGTAAATACATGCCAAGAGGAAGAGAGAGGATTATAAAAACTGAAACTTGCAAAAGTTGACAAAATATTAAGAACGAAAATTATGAAAAAGCATACAAACCATATAAATATGCAAATGTTACACTATTATGCAGGCAGAATGACAGTGTATGTTTGCACAGACTTTAAAGGGTTATAATCAGTGAGCACAAGATCTGAAATTGGAAGCCTTTACCTGTGTTTTCTCTAATATTCATTTCCATTCATCTTTCAGCTACAGAGAGTAATGTGCACAATTCTTTGACCCACAAATGTTTGCCTTTCTTGAATATGACCCTGGAGAGTTAACAATATCCCCCCCAAAACAATTTAAAATAAAACTCTCAGTCTTTATATTTAGGAATCACTGGAAATCGGGGCAGAAAGTCTAAAGTTGGTTGAGCTCTAATTGTAACCATGAGTTAATACTCTCCAGAAGCAATTTGAGAAGTTGTATCCTTGTCTTCACAGGTTGTTATTACCTTACTTTGAAGATTTCCATGGCAAAGATCTTTGGTTGGTTGGTCTGTTTTAGCTTTTTCCCCAGCATTTACCTCTTATAGGCCTTGCTACATAAGATGACTGTTGCCATGTCAACCACACCACCCACACTACCCATGTCACCCATGTCATCCATGTCAGCTTTCTATTTTAGTTCACGTATGCATCGAGGATACATTCTCTTCAATAAGAAACATCCCTAGAAGACCCACTTCTCTTCACAGGCTAGGAAGCCCCTCTTCTGAGCCTCAAAATCCTTTTCTGGACTTAGCATCTCGTGCTTCTCAGTAAATCAATTACAGACATTAATTGGAAAATGAGTCTCTTTTAGATGAAATTTTTGAGAACATATATCATCTCTAAGCAATTTTCTCATACCCCTGTATCTCCACAGCTTTAATTAAATGTCAAAGGCAATTATGTTCTCTCCAGTAATTAAATAATCCTAAGTGAACATAGTATCTGCAGGCAGTTGGTACTTGGAATATACATGACTACATTTTTAGAAAGTAAACCATATTATTTATTTTTGTCAGTATAGGACAAATGCCAACCATACGGCACAACTCTTCACTCCTTCGCTCATCTACCCACTTAATATTATAATATTGTAATCAGGAAAACATGGTGCTCAAGGGCCAGAAAAATAAAATGCACAAACCATAGGATATAAGAAAAGCCAAGCTTTTCTTTTCTAAAATATGAAATTCAATAAATACATCATTGCCCTACATACTTAAGTTAAATGAAATTACCATCTGAAACCAAATGTATTTCACACATGTATATTCAGACAAAAATAAATAGTGATGGTGAACAGATACTGACATTTAATTAAACTTTGTTCATTGCTTAAACCATTATATATTCTCCCATTTAAAAAAAAATGTATCTAATTTGGGAAGTTTATAAGTGATACTTCTGTTCAGAGATCAAAAGGGCACAATTCTAAGTATGTCATTTAAAACAAAAGAACATATGACAAATTTTTAAACCTTTATGTAGATTACCTTAGAAGTTCACTAGTGTTGTATTAACAATATGATATCTATACACTACCTCTCAGAGTTTATGTCAATGTGTTGTAAAATAATCAGCCTCCTGGAAGAAAGTTAATTTACAAGGCCAAAAACATTTCTCTGGATATCGCAATATTCAGAGGGATTTTTATATGAAATTCATTTTTAAATTTTTCTTATCTTCCTCTATTTATAATTTATTTCTGACATTTGATTGAGGGACACTGAATTCTAACCAGTCAAATGTTTACTAACAATCCTAGAACAGACATAAAAGTTTCAAACCATTTGTATTAATTGTAATTGGAATCGTTTTTTTTTATTTATTTAAAATATATTCTACTAGAGAAAAAGCTAAAGTATTCCCGAGGTTCCCAGCATGGTGGCTGAGAGAGGTTGGAAGGCTGTTAGTCTTCTCCATGTTTTGTGGATCAGTTTATGCTCCACCACTCTAACATTACTGCTGAGGTTTTTATTTACAATACATTGTTTTTTGTGTGTCATTTGTTATGCTTATAGAGGATGGCTTTTGAAATATAAATTAAGTTAGAAATAGTAAAGTCCAATTGAAGATTTATGAAATTGAGCCATAGAGACGCCTTCCAGAATATATATTTATATAAAAGCACCCTGTAAAGATATATATGTCCATAAACTTAATACCTTCTCAGATGTGCTAATTTTGTGTTGTTTCTGTGAAATCATCAGGGGGCAATTTTGACAGCTCTTTTGATGCAGAGAAGGGTGTTGGAACAATTGTCATTGCAAAGCCTTTGGACGCAGAGCAAAGGTCGGTGTACAACGTGAGTGTGGAGGTCACAGATGGAACGAATATTGCTGTCACTCAGGTGAGACATTAAGTTACTGACTAGCAACAATGTGTAAATATCTCCTAAAGAGAGAAACACAAGCTATGGAAAAATAGATCCGGAGAGTTATAAATTATGTCCAGGGTTTCTGTTGTTCAGAAAAATCATTTGAATGAGCAACTGAGACAAAGGGTTCTATAAGTGGTGCAGAATTTGGCTGCGTTGTTCATGTCAACTGTGCTTGTTTGTGTATGAAAGAATGATGTGCATTTGTTTCCTGGTCATTTACTGTAGGGTTCTCTCTGACAACAGTCAACTTACAAAGAAACATCCACATTGTCCATGTCAGCAAAGCACGAGATTCTTCCTCTCCTCATATCTCAAGTCACTAAAACTTAAAACTAGGGACACCTAAGAGTCCATATTCAGTTACATACTGAGATGGAAGTTACCTATCCAAGATCAAACTGCCTCAATAAAGGACAAAACTGAGGCCTGGATATTCGTGGTAGCCTCTGTGTTATGTGCTCTCTATCCTAGCTGCACATTGTACCTCTGACATAGAGCTTAGTAAAAGCAGGTCCAATCGCTGATACCCAGCCCCAGAGGTCCTATTGATGTTATCATACATCTGGGGTTGAGAAACTTCTACTCTGCTTCTTAAGTTCATATGAAAGACATTAGGAGTTAGAAGAAATTTTCTGGGCTTGTCTGTGACTCAAAACATCTCAAACTTCTTCCCAACTGGGAGCCAACACAATGCTAGCTCTTAATTCCTATATTCCTTGAATATAGGAATTTGGGGTTTTGTTATTCAGCACCTTAAACCCAGCCTCACATGGCATGCTCTGCAACTCCACTCTTCCTTCCTGCTTCTCTTTCTGTTGTTCCCACAAGCCCGGAAGACATGAATGATTGATCTGGGCCCTGGTCTCTGTTGGACCCAGATGGATATTCAGAATTCCTCTCAACACATTTAGATAGTTACTAAGAAAGGTTTGCCAAAGCAGAAGCTAGAGAGTGATGATTTCTTTTAAATATGATTTACACTTTTATGACTATGAAATTTGAAAGCAGGATGAGGAGGATTTCATGTTTGTCCAGACAATTTTTCTCTTGGTCTGACGCTGCTACAGAAATACATAACTTGACTGTTTTCTTTTAGAGAGTGGTAGAGGTTGAGAGGGATAATAGGGTTCATTTAATGTGACCATTTGCTTTCCATTTGAATTTAACTATAAATGGAAATGACTTGCAGATAGACAGCCAATGTGTGATGGTTCTTGATTTTCCATTCCTGCTTATCAGGTGACCACAGGACCCTGTTTGCCTCAGAGTCCCATTTGCACCCATTACCCTAGAGTAGGTATTAACACCACCTCATATAGTCTGATAATTGACCCAGTTGGGACAACATATTATATATTCTTATAATCTAAAAACATACCACTTCTTGGCATTTTCAAAACTCAAATCTAGACACATGAATGAGATACTCTTGCTGAGATTCCGTGAGAACTGCACAGTTGAATAGTATGCTGGAAGACTAATGCCAAACAGTCCATGTGTGTGATTGGTATGTTGTCAGTGCTAATTCATCTTAAATGGGAACTTTAAATTATATATTTTTTTAATTAGTGGTTTCTTGGCTTATTCAACTCTAGTTCTTCAGTGCTACTTTAAAACCTAAGGCATATTTAAGTAAAATACCAATAAGCATGGGATCCTATCCATTTCCAGACTTCACACTAGGGTTTTAAATCAGTTGAATTAAGCAGTATTCAGTCCATCTAGAATCTATAATTCATTAAGTATTTTTGGAACAAGTGAATCAATAGATTCGACATATCCAGAAGGATCAATCTAGAAGGTACAGCAGGTCTCTAAGGTACAAAGCACTCATTTTAACAACGGTAATGCAAAAGATAGCAGGAAGACATTTAGAATTTTACTAGGATGGGAGAAGCAACATTTTAGTAGCATCTATTTCATCAATGTTTCTTCATGCCATATGTAGTGCACTAAGGTGTTTAAGGTTACGGTAGTATAGTTTTGATTGTTGTTTGAGACAGGATACTATACTGCCCATATTAGCCCCAAACTTCTGGGCTGAACAGTCCTCTTGCCTCAGGTCCCATAGTCAATGGGACTAAAACACACATTACTATACTAAGCTTCTGCAGATTTAAGGCTATATGTGTAATATGCACCAGTTAAACTAACATGGAAATGTACACTGTGTATCTTTGAATGCAGTGTCTGAGACCACTTTTTTTCAAACTTATATACAGCTAGACTTGACTCACAAGCATTTGTAAGCAGTCAGAGAATTGGGGTGAACTTGGAGGTCCCCCTAGCAAGAGCAAATTAAAGAGATTAATAAAGGGCATCAAGAGAGTTTTCTCATCTAAAATATCCAAGTCATGACCTAAGGAACGAGAACTCAGTTTCTAAAGCATTTACCTTGTGTCCTCATCAAGACTGTTGCCATCAAAGGCCATCAACTATGTTAGACATTTCTGAAAACCAGCTTTGATCAGTCCAGAATGATTCATCTTTACCCAGGCTTTCTTGGACTTGACAGCAAAAACAGTTCTCTGCTCCAGTATCAGATACATTTGAACAATAGGATAGATATTTGGGGAATAAACAGCGCAGTCTAAACTTCCTTTAGAAACTGCTAAAATATACTCAAATCCATGACCCCAGACAATATAATGATTCTACCATCAAACAGATACCTTTCGTCACTAGACTGATGTTCTCTAGTTTCCAAACCACCTGTTCAAAATTCCTGGTCTACAGAGTGAGTTCCAGGATGGCCAAGGATATACAGAGAAACCCTGTCTCGAAAAACCAAACTAAAAATAAAAAAATAAAATATAAAAGAGAGAGATAAGTCAGAGGTCTTCGGGTAGGATCTGTCTACTAACAGAAGCTTAACTGTCAACTTTCTCCACTTGGCATGAGAAAGACAAGAAAGGAAGAAGACAGGCAATTTGAATATGAAGATATTGGCAAGCCATCAAGGAAATAGGGACTCCAATCCTGTAACCAGAAGATACTATTTTGAGCCTGAATGAGAAAGAAGAACATTCAAAGGGAATGCATTTATTGCAATCTCTTAAGTTTGGCTTTGATATCTGTATTTAGAACTATGAAATAATAAGGTGTGCTATTTTTAATATCTAAAGTGGTAATAACTTTTTGTGGCAGAAATATGAAACTCATTGAATACTGTCTTGTCCATTTTATTGTTAAAGAAAAGATTTCAATCAAGGTCAAGCAACCTGTACTCAGACACACAGGCAGACACTAGAGCCTACTTACACTGTGCCAACTCTTAAAGGGAACATTAAGACTTTGGTATCTGTTTTAAGACAGGTGCTACAAGAAGCTTTTTAACTTGGTCTCCTGAGAAACATGACACTACCTGTAACCTTCAGACCATCTCCTAGCTACCCATAGGTCCAGCCTTCTCTTAGCATAGCTTTAACCCCAAAGGCATATCACCCCAAGGATCCGTTATAAACATTAAGACTCTTTGTACATCTCCCAAATCAGAGCTACTGCATTTTTTTAGAAAATATAAACAAATACAGAACATGGTTCTTCCAACGGCTCAGTGGATAAAAAGACATACAAATATACAATATTTAATGTTTACATAATGAGAATCAACAAGTCTTATTAGAAAGGTCCATTTCCCTGTAACCCTGGAAAAGTGAAATCAGGAGTTATTGTCATTCTTTTGCAGGAAGAAATCGAGGCTCAGACTACTTAAGTAGCCTGCCTGGATTCACATAAAAGAGATACAAGCCCACTTCTCCTTTGAAATGTTCTTCTACACATTTATATCTACAAAATACATAACTTCATTCACTAGGGAAAACATCTTGTTTCGTGAAAAAGTATTGATCCAGAATCAGGTGGCACAAGTCCAAACTGGCACTTGACCTGTGTGTATTCCCATGGAAGGCAGCTCACTCTAAGTCTCAATCTTATTCACAGTGAAATGAGCCTACGTGCTTCACAGATGGCTGTAAGAAGGAAGAAAGACGAGAAGGTTCTTGGAACTATCACATGTTGAACACATATATACTTTATTAATACAATCTGGTACTCAATGTAAAATTTGAATAACATACCTGATAGCTATAAATTACCTGAATGACCTTTTTTGTTATAGGAGAAGAAAAAAAGGTATAGTCTGAGCCAAATAATAATCTAAAATCTATGTATATTTGCTTCAGGGACTCTGGATATGATATTTTTTGATATTTTTTAACACCTTCTTTTATTCAGAGCATGCTTTGGGTTTGTAAAGCTAGAAAAGTGAGCTTGTTCTTGTGGGATCCACAACCAAGTCTAATGATAAACATCTCCTTTCATAGCCTCCAAAATTCTCAAGCCCAACACAGGCTATCATGTGAATCTGACCTGTGTCAATTGGCATTGGAGTGAGAAAAATCTATGACCTTACTCCTAAACCTAGCCTGGACCTTCACCCTTTGGATTTCCTTACTAGGACTGCTTAGAGTCAGTCCCTCACTGCCCTACTTACTTAGAACACAGATTTTACCTAGACAGTATGTCTCCTTTCTTGATGATTTTCTGTGTCCACATATGTTTCAAAAGGTAGAAACGCAAATTATGTTTTTTTTTTAAGATGTTCGTTAGATCAGGAGACTCCCAGATATTTCTCCTCCCATCAAGAATTCTCTTACATCTACTTTAATTTCATTTGCCTTTTACATGTGAAAAACATCAGTGGCCCAAACTTTCCTTTGGTGTTTAAATTAAGAAATGACTAAAGTGTCCCAGCTACATATGTTAAAATACCATTTAAGGCTTCCTACTTTTTAAATCAAAGAATGATAACATTTCGCTATATGTAATATATCTACACCTGATATTCATGTGAATCAATTTTTGAAAATAAATCTAATTTTCAAAGTAACAGGAAACTTTCTAAAATAATTTCTTAATTAATGTTTCTGAGATGAGACTAGGCATACCAGTTATCTGTTTTGTGAGTTAAATACATTTGTTAACATACATATAATGTAAATTTATTCTGAATGTATACATAACCTTAAGTGTATGAGAGGATGATTATGAATAAATATAGAACTGGCACTGAAGAAACCAGATTTGGATCCAGCCTTGTTTTTGTGACTTTGGGCACAACCCTTAATATTTTCTCCATTGAGAAACCAGATATAATAAGTCTTAGGAGCAAATATGATGCATATTTCTACACAGAAAGCGACTATGATATAAGTTTCCTATTCATATATTCCAAAATAAAATTTATGTACTAGAGAAGTCTGCAAGGGCATCTCTCCTGGAAAAAAATAGATGTTTTAAATATAGCTTAGAAATGGCAACAGAGGCAGACCAGAATTTCAGTTATTTAGGATTTAATTGGTCTTGCCCAACAATTTGCCCCCAGGACTGTTCTACCATGAGCATTTGCAAAGCAGGGCTTTGGCACCTCCCCAGGCTTAGGTTAGAGGAGCCTGTAGAACACAATGTGCTTGTGGGGGACAGCATTGAAATAAGCCCTGGAGATACTTCCCAAACCTGAGTTTCCTCCTGCCTTGAGTCCTTTGTGCCTTTGTAAGCTTTTCAATCACCACTTTGAACACAACATCTTTGAGAGTTACTTGGCTTTGTTAGTTCAGGAGCTCACAAATGGCCCCAACTGTGGGAAATAAAAAACAAATGAGGAGAAGGAAGTCTTTTACAGAGGAACACTTGTTCTGACTGTAGATTAGGCTTAGGACAAAGCAAGCAGAAAGAGGCAAACATTTCAAGATCACATCAACTTTGAAAGTCCATGGAGGTCAGGGCAGCCTGCTGGCCAGAAAGGCTTTTACATCTGTGGATGTAACTGCCACCCTGAAAACAAATATTTTACCATCTTGGCTAAGTTGCTTGAACTTTTTAAAGATTTGGCATTCAAATAATGCAATGTGTTTTGCAAATACATTGTAGATAAAAACAATACCCAAAACTCTGTTGGCACAGTCTTTGACCTTTCTTGCAAGTACAAACTAGGGGATAAGGTCTGTGCCTGTGAGTGTGTCTCCTAAGTGGAAACTGTGAGCCCACAAATGTGGTGAAATGGTTTTCATCCCACTCAGCAAAGCTCACCTCAACCACAACCACGGTAAGAAACTGTGCTGCTATTTATAAGTGTAGTACTATGTCTGGATATATTTCTATGAAAAAAAATCCGTGATTTTCTAGAATATAGTCAAACACTAAGGTAGTATTTTGGGTTGTGATCCCAGCCTTTAACAGCTGAGCCATCTCTCTAATTCAAGATAAATCATTAATGATTCTTCTGTTAGGCAGAACAGAAGAATAACAACAGGTACCACACGGACTTCAATATAAAACTGTGCCAAAAGGGACAGAGCCATCAGAATAAAATAAAGCACTTTGACCCAGAAAAATTATAAAGAAAAAGTACCTCTAGTTCTCCATACATCCCTAAAAATGTAAAATAGAAAGAAATGCAGTGATGTGTTTATAAAAAGATAAAGAGAAGGGGGAATATGTTCTATGGAGGTGTGGTGAGGTGTGGGGAAGGGATACCTCCATGCTCAGGCTGAAGCATCCCTTCCCCCTGAGGGACCAGCCACAGGACAAGGGAATGGGGAGGGGAGTTAAGAGTGTAGTAGAGGCAAAGAAAGGCAGAGAGAGGGAAAGAGAAAGAGAGAAAGGAAGAGGAAGAAGAAGAAAGGAGGAGGAGGAAGGGGAAGGGGGAGAAGAAGAAAAAGGAGGAGGAGAAAGAGGAGGAAGAGGAAGGGGAAGGGGAGGAGAAGAAGAAGGAGGAGGAAGGGGAAGTGGAGAAGAAGGAGAAGGAGGAAGAGGAGGAAGAGGAAGGGGAAGGGGAGGAGAAGAAGGAGGAGGAAGGGGAAGGAGAGAANAAGGGAAGGGAGAAGGGAAGGGAGAAGGGAAGGGAGAAGGGAAGGGAGAAGGGAAGGGAGAAGGGAAGGGAAAAGGGGAAGGAAGGGTAGAGGCTAGCCATGAGCATGTGAAGAGAGGTGGGGCAAGGAGAACAGAGAAAGAGCAAGAGAGAAACAAGAGAGGAGCAAGAGAGGGAGGAGAGGGCCAGGCCTACCTGGATGTTGCCAGGTAACTCTGGGGTGGAGCTTAGAAAGAATGCTAACACAGACCAATGTAGAGAAAAATTAAACTAGACCTTGCCCTCATTTAATATTCCAGGAAAAATTTCAAATGTACCAGAAATGAAAATGAAGGAAAATAAAACATACAAACGCTGTCCATAAAAACAACATATATTCATCTATACCATGGAGAGGAGGGAAACACGCACAACTGACTTACTTCCCAGAATCAAGAGTTAGCTGGATGCATTTCCTTCTGCATGGCATGCTAAAGAACTCACACCCAAAATTTCATGGCAGAATTTAGCACAACCTTGTCATTTATATCACCATGTTTCCAAAAGAAAAGAAGGAAGAGAAACCTAGCCCACAGAAGAATAAGCTGGCATACGCAGCTGAACAGAAAAAGAAGTGTAAATGGTTTTGAAGTATATGAAGCTATGCTCCTTATTGTCACTCATAATAGGAACATGCAAATGAAAGCAACATTGAGGTACCACTTCTCATCCAGCAGGCTGGCAAGGGCTCCAAGTCTTCCCACATACCCTGTTGGCAGGCTGGAGTGACAGTCGTTTATACATATTGTTGTGGGAATGCAATGCACATTGATAAAGCCTTGGAAGAGTGGAACATAAGAATGATTTCACAAAACTATAGAAACATTTATCCTTCCATCAAACTGTCTTAACACTAGAACCCAACTGTTTGCCAGAGAATTTAAGAGATATAGCCACATTTATTTTTCTTACATACTCTAAGAACAAATAATAAGAAAGTCTTAATGAGCCCAAAAAGGATGACCTGAACTGACCAGGATATCCAGCGAGGTCTTCAACACTGCAGGAGGCTGTGAACAACACTTGGAGCAGATAGCAGCTCTGCCCTACATCCATTGGATGTCACCTGCACCCTTCCTTTCAGTTGTGACAACTATCACTGTCTTCAGACAGACTATCTTCACTTTTGAAGTGACTCTTATGCCAGTTGGGAACATTTTATGCCCTTTGTAATTCCTAATTTTAATAATAAGTGAAATGGTGTGGTAGGAGAAATGTGTATGTGTATCACCATGTTGACAAAACAGATGAGAAACCATGTGCTTTTAATAAAAGTTATCTACAGGAAAAAAACAGGAGAGCAGGGAAGCCAAGCTTCTTTAAATTCTTTCGTATTTTTCCAACAGTCTAATGATTGTACAGTGCATCTTGAAAACATCCACCCCCACTCCCTCTCACCCCTCTCCCTGTCCCTCTTACATCCTTTTTCTTATGACTCATTGAGAAACTAAACTTCCCTGAACACCCTTTTAGTCTGATTTTAAAATGACAAAAAATATATATATATTAAATGTTGAAAAAGCAAGTATGTATGTGAGTTAAGCCTGTACGCAAACAGAGCTGACATGGTTTCTTCTTTAACAAAGACTTAAATGGGGCACATACTCAGGGATGAACCCTTTAGGAATCCTAAGAAATCGGCCTACCCCTGGTGCTGTCTTTTGTGAACATGTCTAGGTTCCATAATAAAGTCCCCAGGCTCCTTGGTTCAAAAAGGCACTGCTTCAAAGTAAGTCCTGAACTCTCCTGATTGGTTCAGGTAATAAGTCATTCTCTATCCTGAAAAAAAAAAACTTGTAAAATTTGGAGCTAAATGGAAGCACAGTGTATGTGCATCCCACACTGGAGAAGACGTGCGGCAAACGGTGGTGATCATCGAATTCAGCTCTGCACTCTTCCTTGGACAGTCATCTCATGAACAAGAGCACCGGAAAACGATAGCAACTTGTTCTGGATGACTATAATGGAAATGCAGACTTTATTATTCTGAGTCCTTTGCATTCATATTTCAAACAAAACAATGACTAACTATGACCCTGTCACTGATAATAAAAAATGTCAGCGTCAGAAAGGGGAGAAAGAAATGCAGAAACAATGACACCAAATAAAAATCACTAAAATTGGAAACATCTGGGAACTCATGAAATTTTTACTATTATTTACTTCTCTCCCAATTTTGTCCAGTTGATAAAAGCACATTTTAAGTCAACCTACTGAATTCCCAGTACTGGATTGCAATCTCAAAATAGCATTTCTAACAAAAGAAAGAAAAGGAGAAACCAAAGTGATTTGATTTCAAAGACAATCCTGAAAAATATTACCAGTCATGATTACCAGAAAGTAAGGAAGCTGTCTAGGATCATAGTTCAATGCCAAAGTGCTTAGCTAAAAGAGTAATGTGCAGTAAGACCCTAGGTTCTGGCCCTAGCACATGAAAACAAATCAATCAATCAATCAATCAATTAAAGAAGAGAAAGAGAAAGGGAGAAAAGAAGCAAGGGGGTAAATCGAAGAACAGCAGGACAGTGTCTAAAAAAAATCCTCAAACTCCAACCTAAAGACAATGGTGCTGGCCAAGGAGAGCCTGCCCATTGCAGTAAACATGAGTATTGCACTGAAAGGATAGAAGAGTCAAATATGATCTAACTAGCTAGGGCACCAAAGGGTGAATTCTCACTGTGATAGAAAACTCAGCATGATCATTGTGCTATGTGTCATTGTAGTACTAGTCCATAAATGACACCTATATCACCCCTCCTCTGGCCAATGCTCAGTAAGCATGACAAAAGTGGAGGGTGAACGATGGGCAGAGCCAGGGCTTGGGAAGGACAAGAGCAAAACAGTGTCTTCTGGACATGACAAGACAGTTGCACCAAGTACTCAGAACAGCCATTGCTGCCCTGCACAAGACTTGCACAAGATCAAGGCAGTCCACATCCCAACAGAGAAAAGAAAAAGAGTCATAAGCTCTCACCTCAGCTGATGTTCTGGGGGAGGGAGAGTCAGTTTATTTAATAATGTGACCACTGGTAGCTAACCATGCTTCAATGGCCCCTTGAGTATATGAAGCACAAATTGAACACACTGAGTGGGTTATTTTTAATTTTTACTTTAAAATAGATTTATTTTTTTTAAAAAGCCACTGTCATTTGGAAATAGGAACTCTCAATTAAGAAAATGCTTCCATAAGATTCACCTATGGCACATCTGTTAAGCATTTTCTTGAATAATTATTAAGTGGTAGGGCCCAACCCACTGTGAGAGGTGCTACTCCAAGGCAAGCTGGTTAAGTGTCTCTTCAATGCCTCTGCTTCAGTTTCTACCCCCAGGTTCCTCCCCTGACTTCCTTTAGATGATGAACTGTGATATGAAAATGTAAGATGAGTTGTTTTGGTCTTGATCTTTATCACAGCATATCACATAGAAACATAACTAATAAATTAAATGCAGACCAAAACTTGATAGAGCATAATTAACACTTAAAAATATTCATCATGGCTCACTCTCAGTGGAGCTAGGGAAGCATCAACTTCTTTTGAAATAAGGGAAAGAGTTCATAATTACCCTGCCTTTCCTCTATGTGGTAATCAAATAGCAACTAAAGACCTGGGAAGCTTCTTTTATGGAGCTTTTTCAGCTAATAAGCAAGAACATACTCTAGAATCGGTACATTAAACATTTTAAGTTTTCCCACTGACTAATCTTTAATGATCACCGATGACTGCTAGCATCATAATATAAGAGAGCAAACCAGAAGAATACATCTTCAGAAATGCAAAGTGCTACTCTAGAAGGATGTTTGCAAAACTAAGTAAAATTGAATAGGAATTTGAACCTGAAGCACATCACACCTCCTAAACCATCCTAGCAATGGATAACAAATATGAGGGCTGATTGTGTACAGAAAAGCCAAGGGGATGCTGCAAGCAAAATCAGACTGGAAACTACACAGGAAAAATCTCAGTCTTTTGCATGCAATGATCAGCATGGGGAAGGAGGATTTACCATGAGGTTTTACAAAGAGATAGAGCGAGATTCTATAAAGTAAAATATAAAGGGGCATGTTAAATACAATGCTTGAACCTTTTGTACTACAGATAAAATTAGTGTATTTATGCATGTATATCATGTATTTAACAATGGAGAAACATTAGGACAGTGCGTACATTTACCATTAAGGAACTGCTGAATTTTGTTTTTGAGATAGGGACAATAATGCTATTGTAAGTATTTGTACATGTGTTTTCACTTATTCTACGAGCTCCTACCTCTTGGCAACACATACTGAAATGATGTGATAACTGTAACTTGCTTCAGAACAATCTGGGGTGTCAGGTGGGGATGATTAGGAAGACAGATGAAACCAGATTAGCCATAAGCTGATCATGATCAAAGCTGAGTGATTAGCATAAGTCCTGCCCAGAGAGTTCCACAGCATCATGTCTTTTTTTTAATTCTTTTTTAAATTAGATTTTTTATTTACATTTCTTTTTTTTCAATTTTTTATTTCTTTATTTACATTTCAAATTTTTTATTAAATATTTTTTTCATTGACATTTCAAATGCTATCCCAAAAGTCCCCTATACCCTCCCCCTGCCCTGTTCCCCTACCCAGCCACTCCCACTTCTTGGCCCTGGTGTTCCCCTATACTGGGGCATATAAAGTTTGCTTGACCAAGGGGCCTCTCTTCACAACGATGGCCAAATATGCCATCTTTTGCTACATATACAGCTAGAGACATGAGCTCTGCGGGTACTAGTTAGTTCATATTATTGTTCCACCTATAGGATTGCAGACCCTTTTAGCTCCTTGGGTACTTTCTCTAGCTCCTATATTGGGGGCCCTGTGTTCCATCCTATAGATGACTGTGAGCATCCACTTCTGTATTTGCCAGGCACTGGCAAAGCCTCACAGGAGACAGCTATATGCAATAGTGTCTACATTTGGTGGCTGATTATGGGATAGACCCCTGGGTGGGGCAGTCTCTGGATGGTCCATCCTTTCGTCTTAGCTCTAAACTTTGTCTCTGCAACTCCTTCCATGGATAGTTTATTCCCTATTCTAGGGAGGAATGACGTATCCATGCGTTGGTCTTCATTCTTAATTTTCTTGTGTTTTGGAAGTTATTTCTTGGGTATTCTAGGTTTCTGGGCTAATATCCACTTATCAGTGAGTGCATATCTAATGACTTCTTTTGTGATTAGGTTACCTCACTCAGGATGATATCCTCCAGATACATCCATTTGCCCAAGAATTTTATAAATTCATTGTTTTTAATAGCTGAGTAGTACTCCGTTGTGTAAATGTACCACATTTTCTGT